>VXBJ01003898.1:935-36140 GCA_013400055.1 Nycticryphes semicollaris | reverse complement strand
TTAGATCATAGGAGCGAGCCAGCGATACTGGAACAAGTCGCCAAACAGGAGGAGCGGGGCGAGGAGGAGGAGGAGGGAGGGAGGGAGGAAGGAAGAGAAAGTTTGCCCACCCTCGGCACTCACCGATCAGCCCCCCCACCAGGAAGGCGACGACTTGGAACACCAGCAGGATCCCCCCGACGATGCACAGCTTTTTGGTGCTNCCTTGGGGGCCGAGGGAAGAAAGCGGAGGGGGAAGGAGGAAGGGGGCTCCCCCCCGCCCTATCCACTGGCAGGGTGGTGGTGGGGGGTCCCCATCCCGGCCGAAATGCCACATTACTGGGAAAAACTGGGAAATGCTGGGGAGAGTGCGGTGACCAGGATGGTCTGAGGGTCCTTGATCCATCACCTCTCCCGTGGGCACGGGCTGGGGGACCTTCCAGGTTCAGCCAGGAGAGGAGAAGACCAAGGATGGGGTCAGGGGTTGGAGGGGATGACCCCCAAAGGTCCCTTCCAACCCCTATGATCCCGGGATCCTGGGATTTCATCAAAGCTTATTGATATCCAAAGGGCGGGTGGCAAGTGGATGGGATCAGGCTCTTCTCAGTGGTGCCCAGTGACAGGGCAAGGGGCAACGGGCACAAACTGGGACACAGGAAGTTCCATCTCAACGTGAGGAGGAACGTCTTCCCCGGGAGGGTGGCAGAGCCCTGGAAGAGGTTGCCCAGAGAGGGTGTGGGGTCTCCTTCTCTGAACACATTCCAAACCTGTCTCCAACCTGCTCTGGGTGACCCTACTGTGGCAGGGGTTGGAGGAGACCATCTCCAGAGGTTCCCTCCAACCCTGCCCATTCTGGGATTCTGTGATTTTTCTCCCATTTTCTCACATCCCCATCACTCCGAGGCACACACTGGTGGGACACCACAGGGATCTGTGCTGGGACACAGAATACCATGGTGTGCAGCTGAAACTGGAGGTGGAGCTGCTGGAAACGTTCCTCGAGGACAAATAAGCCGTGAAAAGAACCAACTGGTGACAAAAATAGAGATGAGGACTATCAAAACGAAAGACGGGTCAAACATTAGAGGCACAAACCAATAATAATGTGAAGGAAACAGTAACTAGAACAAAATGTTCAGAAGAACCAAAAGCCCAACGTAAATCACAGCAAGAAGGGTTGGCAACGCAAGGTGGTTGCCTTGTAGCCAAAGCTACCAGGGTTTGATGTGTTCGGGACAGCATCTGTGTGCTTAATTCCTAGAATCACAGACTGGTTTGGGTTGGAAGGGACCTTAAAGCCCATCCAATTCCATCCCCTGCCCTGGGCTGGGGCACCTCCCACCAGACCAGCCCAATGGGAGCTTTGTGCCGTAGAATGACATAGGTGTCAGGATCAAAAATGAATGCAGAAGTTGAAGGAAGAGTGGAGAAGAGGGCACAGAAGGAAGGACTCCACCAGACCTTGACCACACAACATACAGACAACGCAAGGAGTTGAGGACAAGAGCTGCACGTTCTTGGTGTTCTGCTGATGGATGTTTGGGAAGAGATTACCTTCAGAAAGGAGCCCCTGCCCAAGACCAGGCCTTGCTCATCACCACAAACTCACTTTGCACCCTTTCCATGACCACAAGAATGACTCAGCTGCCACCTCATGTCTTCCCCAAAGAGGGCAGATTCCTCTCCTGAGTCCAACCTGGAGCAGGTTCAGTTTACTCAAAGGAGCACTTAACTCCTCAGAGCTCCAGGGTGCCAAAGATGTGAGGAGAAGTCGTGCTGGAGGCCAACCAACGCTACAACGAGGTCATCTGGATGATCCCTGGAGGGGTTTGAGGACAGGTTGGACGTGGCTTTGAGCAACCTGGTCTGCACATTAAGCATTGCACATTTAACTTTTCTAGTTTAGTTGTAGCTTTACTGGTGCATTAGAGTTGTGACTGCGTCGTTAAAAATAGCTCGTGACGGCCAAGTCCCTTGTGCCCTTTATGAACCCACCAGGATCGTTCCCGCAGACCTGCTTCCAAAAACCAAAGACTGGTGGTGGCTTTTCACCAAGACAACTGAAGACTTAAAAAACCAATTACTTTATGCTAGAATTTAAAAAAAAAAATAGATAAAAGTAACAGAATCCCCCACAGAACAACTGCTATTTAAAAAGCTTATTTTGAAATATCTAATATTGAATTTTTTGGGTGTTTCTCTCACACTTCATCTTGATTCTGAGTGATGAATTTTACTATTTCCTCTGTTGGAAAAGGCACAAGTTTTTGAATGATTTTGTTGATTCCCTTACCACCTGCAATCACCACTGACTCAGAGAGAGTCGCACGGGTCACAGAGTCCAGGCCACCCTTCCAGGTCCCATAATTTCTCAAAATGCAAGGACCTACAAGACTGAACATCTTCGGAGCCATAAACACCACCTTAATGGCTCTACAGAAGGTACACGGTTCGATCCCCCGATAAATGTCCCGTTTGCCCCAATCAATTTGTTCCCAGGCTGAAATGGTAAGTGGTAAATGCTAAGATGCTGCCATCAGAAAAGAAAAAAGAGAAAAAAAAGAAAAAAGTCTTCAGTGAAAAAACTAAAATAACAAAATAAGCACAGGGTAAAAAATACTTCACATTTATCGGGCACTTTCCATCTCTACCATGTTCCTAATCATAGAAATCATAGAAATCATAGAAATCACAGAAACACCAGGTTGGAAAGGACCTACAAGATCATCCAGTCCAACCCTCCTCCTGTCACCAGTACTACCCACTCAGCTACTAAATCATGTCTTGTAGCACCTTGTCCAGACACTTCTTGAACACCACCAGGGACGGTGACTCCCCCACCTCCCTGGGCAGGCCATCCCAGTGCCTGACCACTCTGGGAGAGAAAAAGCCTTTCCTGACATCTAATGTTTAACACTGCAAAGTTTAGAGTTATTAATGCCAGGGGAGTTTTGACACACGTCCAAAGGGTGTGTAGAGCAAATACCTTCGAGAGCTGGGACCTCTCTTGTGCCAGAAAATGACCACATGTGAAATCTCACCAGAGAGGAACTGGCTCGGAGTACGTTAAAAAACACACCTCTCTCCATCTTTCAGTTGCCTCCAAATCCTGATCTCCACCTCCCTAAGGGCTCCAGAATCAACCATTTGGGAACTCACCTACTTGCCACTTATGAGGTTATTTTCTCCTGACGGCTTTGGGCTGCTTTGAAAGTCTCAGCCACTAAAATATCTGCTCCTCGGGCCGCCCCGGGCAGGAGGAGGAGGAGGAAGAGGAGAAGGAGGAGGAGTCTCTGCACAGAGAACTCTTTGCAGGGCTGGGCCCGGAGCCCAGATTTTTCTGAGAGGTTTAACTGCCTGAAGGTGAAGGTAAAGGCTCAGCGGGATTTCCACAAATCCCTAATTTTTTGGTGCTACACGTCTACAACTCACTGCAAAAGGTCTGAGAAAATTTTCTCTGGCTGCTCAGTTTGCCCAGGGATCAGACTCTCTCAAAGTTTCGGTGTTTTTTTCTCCTCTGTTGTCTCCTTTCAACTGGTTTATAGAAATAACTTAGAAAATGCTAGAATTTAGAGGTGTTTTCCAAGTACAGCTGTAAGAGAAGGGCATTTGCTAACAAATATGAGATAAAGGCTTGACAGAGCAACATCTATGACCCGGATTAAGAAGTCAAATGACGTGATCACAGGAATCATTTCTAGCTTTAGAAAGCTAAAAAAAACCAACCCCGAAATAACCTGAACTATGGGAAATCAAAACACACACAGCCACCCCCCAGTTATCTGAACTTGTGTTGCTGCATGTATTGAGCTGCTTCAGTTTCGCTTTCCAGAGGCAACTTGATTTTTAAATATTAGTAGCATTGTTGGTTATAGCAGCACAATAGCTCATTCTGACCCCCTGTATAAAGTACAAAGTGTAGTAGTGGACAAAAAGCTTGTTAAATCAGAGTCATCTACCACCAGATACAATAATTATTTACAACGTGGTGTGCAGTGTAGCAACAGCCCTGTGGGGATTAGGCTGTGGCTCTGGTGTCCTGTTTGTAGGCTGTATTTTTTGGGGGAGCGGGGAGGGAGGAGGGGAAGGAGGTACTGGTGTTGCTTGATGCTGTCACTGCAGCTTCTGGTTTTATTTGGAATACACCTAATGCATTACAAAGCTACCCCCAGTAATAAATAACGTGTAGTTTGCTGCTAGGGGGCAAAGACGACCAAAGGAATCCAAAAAGTACTTACTTCTCAGGACTCTCAACTGCTTTCATAGATAACTTGCTGCTTTTGTTCTCTTCCAACTACTGATAAACAGGGAAAATCTTCTCCTGGAAGAGGAAAAGGGCGTTTTTTATGTTATTCCTAGTGCATGGATGGGGAGTGGGTGAATGTTTTATCTTTGGAAAAAAAGGCTTTTCTACAGTTCAGAAAAATACTCAAAAGTTGGCGCAGCACACGTCAACAACAGAAATTGGGAGGGAGTTGAGACCACTGAGTAGACGGAGATCTACAGCTTGTAACTGCCCCTTGCAGCTGGGGTTAGGAAGAAAACCAACAGGTCTGTGATGTCTCACCTCACCTAAACCCCACTCCATATTCTAAATACTTTAAGTGATTTCCAAGCCCCTTTGAAGTTCAAGCCTAAACATTCATCAGCTTCACAGAATCACAGAATCTCAGGGATTAGAAGGGACCTTGAAAGCTCATCCAGTCCCATCCCCTGCCGGAGCAGGAACACCTACATCAGGTCACACAGGAATGAGTCCAGGTGGGGTTTGAATGTCTCCAGAGAAGGAGACTCCACAACCTCTCTGGGCAGCCCCTTCCAGTGTTCCCTCACTTAATNCTTCTCATACACCCCAGGATGCCATTGGCCTTCTTGGCCACAAGGGCACAGAGCTGGCTCATGGGCATCCTGCTGCCCACCAGGACCCCCAGGTCCCTTTCCCCTTATTAGGAATCAGGAAAGCTGAGTTTTATCACTATTTATACACCTGGGAACTCAGAGCTAGGCTTAATTTTTTTTTTTTTTCCTGCATGACACCTTATGTTTAAGTGCAGATCTCCCAGACCTGAGATCCTGTGCTGTTCTTCATCTGACACATCCAGCCCCAAGCTCCACCTCTGCTGGGACCCATGGACTCCTCGGCTAATTTCTTTGATGACAATATGGCAAGAAAGAAAGGATCATAAACTTCACAAGGGCATTATCCAGCCACCCAGTTTTTAATCTTAAAGCACACTCAAACATAAATAGCTGAGAATAGCAAACCTGTACAGTCACTCTGTACCTGCTGGGCTCCTCAGCAGCACTGGGGGGTGGCAGTGTCCAGTTTCGGTCCTTCAGAGCCACCACCATTCAGATGTCCCTCTGTCCTGGAACTTTTAGTGTCCTTATAGTGGTCTTCCCGTACCTACAGGAGAGATGGGGAGGGACTCTGGATCAGGGAGGGGAGCCAGGGGACAAGGGGGAAGTGTTTGACCCTGACAGAGGGGAGATGGAGCTGAGATGTGGGGAAGAACTTCTTTGGTGTGAGGGTGGTGAGAGCCTGGCCCAGGTTGCCCAGAGAAGCTGTGGCTGCCCCATCCCTGGAGGGGTTCAAGGCCAGGTTGGAGGGGGCTTGGAGCAACCTGGGCTGGTGGGAGGTGTCCCTGCCCAGGGGATGGGAGGGGGGGTTGGAACTGGAAGGCTTTTAAGATCCCTTCCAATCAGAACCATTTTATTATTCTGTGATTCCATGAACTGGGTGCAGAGGAGCATTTGAAAAACATGGAGAGAACAGGCCCAGGTAAGTCCCCAGATGGCTCTTTGCTGACAGGCATCTCTCAGTCAGATGACAAAGCCTTCCTCCCATGAGGATGAAGCTTCAACAGGGGCATCAAGGCTTCCATTAAGTATGTGAGATGAAACTGAGCTGATAATTTGACAGAGAGCACATTTCAGCCTGTCAGAGTGAATGTGCAGACTTGTGATATCCTGAAGGAAGGGCCAATAACACTGCATTTAAAATCATTTACTAAAGACTGTTTAAACTAAATTTTAAAACTTTTATTTATAGGCTTTACAGTTACCATGTGGTTAGAAGGCCCCAGTCCTCCAAAGCAAATCTGTGGGAAACCTTTTATTTGAGGCTGCCAAGCCACCTCTTTCAACCATTAATCCAATCATCAGGAGGCAGAGTTTCTGCAACGGGATATCGGAACAAGCCTACGGCAGATTCATCACTAGTCTATCACTAAATTTCTGTGTTCTTCCATCCAAATCTCTTCCATAACATAACGATCATCTGGCAGTAAGAACAGCTCTGCTTCAAGCCTTCTATTTGATTGATTGAGTAATCATCCAGAGGCCCAAAAGATTTCTCTTATCAAAAACATGCCTAACACCTCCCCCCTGCCATGGTGGCCTCCTACCTCCATAAAAGCGATTTTAAAATAAGCCACAGTTCAGAAGCCACATAACTCAGGTCACTCAGAAGGTTCTGCTGATCCACAGCTGAGGGGTGACAACGCACCGTGCTGGCCTGGTCTGAAGTTGTTGTACCCGTTCCAGTGGCATCCCTGGTGGTTGTGTCCAGTGGAAGTTTGTGGGATCAGTGGGTCACACATCATCAGCCAAAGCTGTGCTCATCCTCTCACAGCTGTCATAGGATCACAGAATGGTTTGGGTTGTAAGGGACCACAAAGCCCCCCCAGTGCCACCCCCTGCCATCCCCTGGGCAGGGACACCTCCCACCAGCCCAGGTGGCTCCAAGCCCCAAACAACCTGGCCTTGAACCCCTCCAGGGATGGGGCAGCCACAGCTTCTCTGGGCAACCTGGGCCAGGCTCTCACCACCCTCACACCAAACAAGTTCTTCCCCACATCTCAGCTCCATCTCCCCTCTTTCAGGGTCAAACCCTTCCCCCTCTCCCTGTCACTACATCACGGCTTTCCTTTACAAAGACCATTCCAGTCCAGCATTTCTCTACCTTCCTGTCTGTGTTGTCATCCACTCCAGTGATGGACATCACCAAAACCAGCTCAGACATGGCACAGTTGGGTTAAGGGCCTCCAAGGACTTGTAAATCCAGGTAGACACCACGAGCAGGAGCTGTGAGACATCACAACAGCTTCATGTGTCCATCCAGGCTGGGAGACTGCCTTTCCCCAGCTTCATAACCTCCTCAAAAGCAAGCAAAGAACGTCGTATTACTAATAGATATGGTCACTTTACTAAGAAAAATTACATTTGCTCTGCTATTTTTGGCCAACCAGATTAGCAAAAGTAAATTCCTCCTACCAGCTGAATTGTACAATTGTTTATAGCAAAATCTTCACGGTTCAGTTGTCAGCATTCTGAATACAAAGAACGAATTCCAGAGGGTTTTTTGACAACCTCTTACGGCTGTTAAACCTGTATATTCCCACAAATCCAATCCATTCCAAGTTCAGCACTGAACACTGAATTAGCAGATGCAGATAAATTTAAAACAAAGCCTTTTTTTTTTCTCTTTTTTTCTTTTTTTTTCTCATATTGCCCTGGGAAAGGAACAAATACACACAGGCTGAGCTACAGTGGCACCTGCTTCAGAACTGTAACACCACCACGCTTTAATTCAGTTTCAGCAAAAGCTGATATTAATCAATTAAGATGGCAGAGGCTGCAGAGATTATTTATTCCGGCGGCAGCAGCCTTGTGACGTCAGATGAAGCAGTTGACAAATATGAACTAGCTTTAGCATTTCATTCTTCTGTTAAACCACATGCAGTTTCATGGGCTGGCTGTCAAAAAGGATCTGCAGTGCTCAGTGTGTCTGCGCTGCACACACACAGAATGACCAGCTAATGCAATTTGGAGATTCAGGAGCCTTTAGAAATCAGAAATTCCAAGTTAAACTAAAGCAGCGTATGCACCCAGCGCGTGTCCTTGCACTGAGGCACTCATTAATGTTTATAAATCTGTGAAGGGTGTCAGGAGGATGGAGCCAGGCTCTTCTCAGTGACATCCAGTGATAGGACAAGGGGCAATGGGTACAAGCTGGAACAGAGGAGGTTCCACTTAAATATGAGGAAAAAACTTCTTCCCAGTGAGGGTGAGGGAACACTGGAAGGAGCTGCCCAGAGAGGTTGTGGAGTCTCCTTCTCTGGAGACATTCAAACCCCACCTGGACTCATTCCTGTGTGACCTGATGTAGGTGTTCCTGCTCCGGCCGGGGATGGGACTGGATGAGCTTTCAAGGTCCCTTCCAATCCCTGAGATTCTGGGATTCAAAGTACCACCTCAAACCAAATGTGAAGAATCTATGTTAGTTTTAAGGAGCTCCTAGAAAGAGACATCTGTTTTGGAACAATCACAAAGGGCTATCGCCAAAACTATCCCGTAATAGTTATGAGCTGTAATTTGACATTTTAGATACACATTCCTCTTGCCAAATAATATAATATTTTTGCTCTTGGCAGAGAAAATAAAGAGAAGCATATATCCAAGATGAGTAATTTAGTACAATGTAATCAAGGCAAGCTGCCCTACAGACCAGGGACTGAATTACAGATAGCAAGATAGGTTTTTCTGTCCTCTTAAATAAAAGCGTGTGTATTACACAGGGGGAAAAAAAAGTAGAAAAGAAAACCGGTTTTCTGGCTAATCTTATTTTTCCATCGGAGCCCAAGTGCAGGCTTTCATTCCAGGAGCAGATGATTTGAGGTGGGGTGGCTAAAGCAATTATTGCTGCCAGCTGAGCTCCTCGGAGGATTCCATCCCTGTAGACACACGTCCTGGTGAAGGAACCTTCTGCTCCTCGGCTGTCCCAGTTCACCAGCCAGCACATTTGTGTTGACTCTCACTGATTTCCAATGACATCACTCCCTTGGGCTGCAAAAGGAGCTGGCCAAGAGGCACAGCCAGATCCCAAACCTGTGAGGAGGTGACCCACGGCAGAAGAGGGCAGTTGGCAGGAGTAGCGGCTGCCTCACTTGCCACAGATTAACCCACTTGTTAATTAGGAGTTACAGCTCCGTTTCCCTGGGCAGGGAAGTGCCTTGTAACTGGAGTAGTAAATTGCTGTCTCTGCATCACTGAGCATTCCAGCATCGCTTAACTGAGCTAAATAACACACCAAAAAATTAATGTGTGGGTCAAAGGAGTCTGTAATGCTGCATCTTCCCATCCTTAATGTTCTCAGAGTCTAAAATAATTAATGGAAGAGATGGTTAATGTAAGAGAAAAATAATCTGAGGCCTCTCGTCTTAACGCAACGATTCACGTTTACATCCAGCGGTTTGGGTCGTTTGTCAGTCTCTGCCCTTCTGCTCCCAAATGCAAAGTTGGCAAAACGACTCCATCTCAGCTGCCCCAGCAAACGGGTCTGTGTTTTTGGGCAAAAACACCCAAATCAGCTGTAAGACGAGCTCCTGTCACACTCGGACAGAAAGAGGAGCTGGAGCTCGTCTCGCAGCATTGTTGAGAGTTCTCTGCTCTTAACCACAGGAAGGAATGACCCAGATACTGGGTAATGTTGCCTGCTCTCGCATTCTGGTTTTTAAAATGAGAATAATTTCCTTAGTTTGCTATCAGCCATTCCTTTAAAGTCAAAGCAATCGGTGTAAGCGACTATCTTGACGCTCTGATGTGGATTTTATACCTTATTTATGTGCTCCTTTGGTTTCCTGAGAGCATATACCTTGTAGGGAGCAGATGTATTTTTAGTTATATATATATGTACATTTATTGTAGTATATATATTTCATGTAGTATTATTTTTAAGAGCTCTTGTATTGAAAATGCATCAAGGAAGCAGATCACTAATGAACCGTGGTACATTTCAATATTCAAATGTAACTTGTAGTGCGATTAAGCTAATGTATTCCCAACTGCTATAATCTACACTTATGCAAATCCCTGACAGATTCACAGATATTTCAGCTGGAAAAGACTAATTGGGCTTTCTCATGCACTGCTGTCCCTGTGAAATATCATCCGAGGGTATTTCCCAGTTGAAGCAACGGAAACCAACGAGAGGAAAAGGTGAGAAAAATAAATGCTATTCCTTGGTGTTGCTCATCACTGAAGAGAACCCAGGAAAAAATCTAGAGAGAGCTCTTCTCTCATCTCAAAAATGCCGCCCGTGTCGCGTCAAGGGCTGACGACAAGGATGGAAAAGCGGGGAGAAAGTTGTAAGAATATCTACTCCTTATTTAAAATTAAAAAAAAGTTAGTATATTTAGTATATTTGTATATTATCAGGCTGTTTGATTCTCTAAGAGTACTACAGCGTGCCTGAAAGACTACTGCAGCCCATGCAGAATGTGTCACTGTAAGTCATGCTTCCTCTTAAGGCAAAAGAGAAACCTGAAATCATTGTCCTGGAATGCACCGAAACCTGAAATATTCATGAACATTAAGAAAAGAGCAAAGTTTGTGGAGAGCGTGTCATTTAGATGTAACTCGCTACGTACCTGCCACCCTCTGAGCTCTAAAAATATATCAGGAAGGCTTTTTGCAGTTAAGTACAAGAAGTAATGGGGGACTCAGGAATTTTATCTCCTGGCTGCCACAGACCACACAATGTTAATTCAGCTCCTCGATTACTCATCCTCACTGGGAAAACTGTGACGTGACGGGGTGTTTGCTGGCAGGGATCAGCGAGGAGGTCAGAATTTTAAGATGAGAAGATACACTAAGTGTGTAAATTATTAAGAGACGGTAGAGGAACCACTGAAGTGCAATATACCACCTGAATTTAGATACACAGTCACTTTCCAGACTTGTGCATTTCTGTTACTTTTGGCAAGTCCAGAGAGAGGGCCCTTTTTAAACCTGAAATTCTTATGTTAACCACTGCGGAGAAGGAGGAAGGAGATAAAAAAAAGAAAGGAAAAGGAGAAATGAAGAGACATGAACTTCAATTGCAGGTATGAGAGCACGCCACCACTTCCCATCCCTTCCCTGCCCGAGTTTGTTTCTGGTCCCACGGAGCTACGTGCCTGGGATCTGGGCAAGTCGGGAGCTCCCCTGGTGGGAATTAGTCACATCAGAGGAGGTTTAGGAGCATGGAAACAGCAACTTCACATCAAGTGCTGGGAAATAAGCGCTGAAGAGACCACTGCTGAAATGTTTGTGTGTTTTGCAAAGACATAAATATTTGGAGAAGAGCAAAAGTCACTGCTTGGCACAGGAAAGTGTTTTACCTGATTATTTGGCCCCGGTTCCAGAGACATTTCTTTCGGCACCGGCTCAGGCGGCCTCGCCTCTCCCCAGCCCCGGGGCATGTGAGTTATCCCCTCTCCACGCTCCAAAAGCTGTTTGTGGCACCATAGAGTGAAACAGAGCAAAAAGTCACGCTGTGGAGGAAGAAGGGGAGAAAGGAGAAGAGGTGGAGAGCAAATTGTTTCCAGGTGTAGCCTCAGACTGTCTCACATTCAAAGCCTGGGTTGCTTGAAGACTCAGACTTTGTCCCATCTCCCCACAGCACAGCACAGACTGAGGAACCCAGCTTTTGTTTGGTTTTGTTTGTTGGGGTTTTTTTGTTAGAAGGAGAATGTAGATTTTGGGGTTTTTTTCCAGTTGGATTGATTTCCCACCCAGTTCATCAAGGGGCTGTGCAGATTCTGGTATGAGTGAACTGGATGAGGAATTAATCCCTGTTCAAAATAAACAGGGAGTTGGGGGATGTTGGTTATTTTGGTGCTTCTAATTCACAGCATGGCTACACAAATGCTTTTACTAATACCACATTATGACTCAAGTAAAAGCAGGGAAGCTGCAAAATCAATGACTGCTATCAAAGAAAATGTTCCCTCTCCCCCAAGTGGCTTGACCAAACTGTCCCCCCCTTCAGAGCCTGGGTCTTACTCATCCTGCTCACTTTGTGCGGCTGATTTAATCTATGGGAAGTCAAGTCCTCTGGTTCTGCATCCTCAAAGATGTCTATTGGCCCTGAAACTGAACATCCTGGACCACGCTGTGGGGATTGTCCACCTCCAGGGCCACTCTCCTGCCTGCTCCTGGGGGAGATGGAGATGAAATGAGAATTTCCATGGAAGAGTCCCAGTTCCCCCCCGCCAGAGCTGGGGACAACTTTCACAACCCGAGTTCCTCCTCACTGTAGACAGCATGGGAGATGGAATCAGCTCTTCGTGGATGTGGAGATAACCCAGCTGATCCCCAGGTGTTGGGTTTACAAACTCCTATTATCCCTGGTCCTCTGGCCCCAGGTGCTTGTATGATCAAGGCGGGGCAAGAGCCTGGGAGGCCAGGGGTGGCCCTCACCTGCTGGTCCAGGCCAGCCTAGAGCATCACCGAGACACCAGGTGGCAGCATCAGATGCAGATACAAACTTCACAGGTTGAGTTCAAAAAGAGATTTGTGTCTGAGGGAACCAGTTGGTTGATTTACGATAACGGCTCCCCACCCCTCCCCCGGCCATTCACCATGGAACACGGAGGAGGCAACGCTTCCCTCCTCTTTCTAATCTGCTGATTTAGAGTTGCATCAATCCAAGTGTCCATGGAATGAAGGTACAACCGCCGAAAGCAAAGGCAGAGTTAGTTGTCACCTCCTTCCAGTGAGTACCTGACACGGCTCTGCAATCCAAGAACATGGAGGGGTTTTCTGTTCTCTGTCCAAGGGCTCTGCATCTTCTGTACGTACCTGAAGGTCAAACCCAGCAGGAACTTTGCAGAACGAAGTGGGCACGAGCTGCTCAGAGCCAGCAGGGAGCAAACACCGGGGCCGTTTCCCAGGGCACGACTATTTCTAGCATCACTCTCGCAGAAATCCATCACAGGTCTAATGTTCTGAACAACATTCTCCTCTGCAGGTCTGTCTGTGACTGCTATTTTTATAGGTGTGGCAATTCATTTTGGGATCAGGTATCTTAAAAAAAAGAATTGTGCTTAATAAAATTACTTGTATATAAGTGTGTGTGTGTGATGTCAAATCACATCCTTGGGTTGTTTCTGAGACTTTGTTACAGCCGAATAGTGTTGGGTTGGTTAAAACTGCCAATGAATGCGCAATGGGGAGTGTTGCTCGTGCAGCAGGAGGCAAGGATTGCTCAGGAAACAGGACTTCACCTGGCAGAAAAGTCACAGAAATAAAGATTCTTTCCTGTGCAGTGATGTTTCTAATGAATTTTGCATTTCTCTCCAGGCACATCCACTGCTGGCGATACCAGCTGGTTCAGCACCCTGTCATCAATCAGATCAATCTTATTAAACCTTCCCAGGTCAAACTTAGCACTAGTCTTTACTGCAGACCTCTCACTGCTTACCATGCTTGATGTGTGCAAAAGAAAGAGGAATAAGGGAAATCTATTCCTTTACATGCATTGTTAATGCTTAGGACCATCTAGTGACCAAAGGCTTCATCTTGTGAGACTGTTCTCACAACAGGAAGAAGGCAAATGACTTTTTTACGGTGGACATTCATCATCTTTAAAACAGAACTGTCATAAAGACAGACCCTTGCCAAATTATCTGACATTTCATGTACTTAAGATACATTATTCATGAAACTTTCACGAGGCAATAGATATAATAAGCCAAAAGAGGTCTGTTAGGCAGACAGGGAGAAGTAAGAAGTCTCCTGGCAGAGGCACCATCAGTTGAGTTTCCGGGGTTGTTTTTACCTCGCAGGTCCCCTCATCCCACACCAGGTTAAAAGCCTGTTCCTTTTTTTTTTCCCTAACCTGTTGGCTGTTCAAATTTGGAATGTGGTGGGTGGGCAGGTCAGGGTGAAGTCAGAGGAGACTGAGTGAGCTGATCCTCAGAGGGGGAGGAATTTCCCCTTCCTCCTCCTCCTCCTCGAAGCCGCGCATTCCTCAAGCTTATCATGTGCTGGCTCTGATGCTTGTTGGGCCCCTCCAGCTGCTATCCAAGCAGAAAGCACTCTTTTTATCTGGCAAAGCTAAGAGTTTCTTGCCAGATGAGGAGTTAAATCAGCTCACCCAAAGGTCTAATGAGCGCTGTGCTTTGAATAACGGAGTGGAAGTGGAACCAGAAAGAAAAGGTAGAATAAAGAGGGCATAAAACCTCCTCCTTTTAGATTGCTCCTGAAATCACACACCAAGTCTTTGTAGCCTTGTGATCCATAAAAAGTAAATCCCTGAAAATTAACAACAAACAGCCCAGGGTCCACTAGCTCAGCTGTTCTGCCAGCTAGGGGTAGTCAGTGCTGCAACTAAAGTGCCTTCAACCAAAATACTTTATAAACAGAGGTTCAAATCTTGATCTTGGGGCCTGGTGAGAGAGATGCAGCCACAGCTCCAGGATGGAGACACGCTGTGAGCAGTCCGGACAAGGCTATGAGGAATCAGAGCTCTTCCCACCTCAGAACAGATTTTCAGTCCAAACTCTAGAATTTCAGCCCCTCTATTCTTGTGTTTCAGAAAAGACCAGAGGCTGTGACTTTAAAGTAGCTTTACGGTTTCCATATGCTGCAAGAGGGTCTGGGGTTGGTGTCATTAACTGGAGCCCCAATCACAGAATGCTCTCCTCCTGTTGTCTCCCCACCGAGCGCAGGGCTGGTACAAATCCCTTACGGGAGTTGGATTTGACTGAGAAATCTGCTGGTTACAATTGGTATTCTCAAGTGGTGGTTTCCACCCAATTCAAAGGGGGTTGTATAAAACCAGATGGTTTGGATTACCGGACATGCCTTGTTTGTGCCGGAGGTTTGAAAGCTCCATCCTCCCCTGCCGTCAGGGATCGGTGCTGAGAAGAAGGGCAGGCCCCTGAGCGCGCCCGCGGGGAGCGGGTGGGAGATGGATGCAGCCTCGGGCATCAAGCCCTGCCAAACAGGGAAAATGCTCTCAGCAGGAATAACCTTTGGAAGAAACGGAGAAGAAAAAGCTCAACAAGCGTTGGCTCTGCTGCTGCGTGACTGCCCATCACTTCAACGACGTAGGGATGGCTGATGGATCCCTAAATACACCCCAAAAGACCCCCTGTAACCTGTGCCAAGGGCTGCAGAGGGGTGACCTCACCTCTGCTGACTGCAGACTGACCGAGCAGCCAAACCCATCACTTCTTTCACCGTTTCTTATCAAAATACCGACCTGATACCTCTCACAAAACAGCACAAAGCCGGCTGCTGCCAAGAAATGCTCGCTGCCAGCTAACATTTATTTTTCCACAATTATATTGAGGGCCGTTGAGGGCTCGGTTGTCCTTTCGAGACAGAGCAGATCAAGGAGTGGTGCATGCAGTACCTCATCCCAGGATAAATCCGGGGAGGCTCTATGACTCAGAAATGACTCACTGCTCCTCCTCTGTTTCTTCCAGACTCTTGGGGGCGTACGAATTTATTGTCCGTCTGTATCTGCAGGAAACTATTACCCCCAGCTCCACTCTTCCACCCAGGAGGGATTCAGACACGATCCCCCCTCTCGGGGAGGGATAAACAGGAGAGAGGATGCACCGTACGACTCCGCACCGAGATCTGAGGGAAAAGCAGAGAAATGAGGGAGTTGTTTTTTACTTCCTTGTCCAGGTTAATTATTTACAACTAGATTGTTCCTCCCAACCCCCCGAAATCCCAATTACTAAACTAAGATTGACCTTTCAGAGAGCTATTTCTCTAAGAACCTGGATAAAATAAGATGGTATGACTCAAACAACAGGAGGTGAGTGTCTGCATCGCAGTTAAGCCACACAAATTGCTTTCACTGTCAGAATCAAGTATTCTGGAAAAAAAACACAAAAAAAACCCCAAACCAAACCAAGGATGATTAATCTCTTTTTTTTTTTTTTTTTTTCTCTTTAGCAAGACAGATTGAAGTATCCCAGTGGAGCTAGATGGGAAGTGTTTGAACAATGCCAGCTCGCTCCCCAGCGAGTCTTCACTAGTAGGAATACGAGCTTTAGGCTGGGAAGGGAAACAATAATTAAAATAACAGATTTTTACATATGCATGAACAAGATAAATATATTCAGAGAATCACAGAAAAGCAGGAAAAGGTACTGAATAGCAAATAGTCCATTCAGCTCTTCACAACCAAAGTTCAGGAGCCTGAGGACACTGAGGATACAGCAGAAAAGCCCCAAAATGCCATTTTCCCAGTGGCAATGCTGAGTTAAGAATTTCTTTCCCCGTGTCACTCATCTTCAACCTCTCGCTCATTTTCCCATCTCCCTCTCCCCCAGGTTGTGTTTCACAAGACAGTTTTCAATGGCTTAAGGTATAAGCAGCCTTATATATTAGCACCCTTCCAGTGCCTGAAGGGAGCTACAGGAGAGCTGGGGAGGGACCCCTTGTCAGGGAGTGGAGTGACAGGACAAGGGGTAACGGCTTTAAATTGGAAGAGGGGAGATTTAGATTAGATACCAGAAAGAAATTCTTTGGTGTGAGGGTGGTGAGAGCCTGGCCCAGGTTGCCCAGAGAAGCTGTGGCTGCCCCATCCCTGGAGGGGTTCAAGGCCAGGTTGGAGGGGGCTTGGAGCCACCTGGGCTGGTGGGAGGTGTCCCTGCCCAGGGCAGGGGGGTTGGAACTTGATGATCTTTAAGGTCCCTTCCAACCTGAACCATTCTGTGATTCTATGATAAGCCCCTTCACCGTCTCCAACTGCTCCCCCCCAGCCTGGTACCTTTGCATGGCCAAGTGGTAAATGGTTTGTGCTGCAAAGAGAGGTGCTGGGGGACCTCCCACAGCCTTTCACATCAAAGGAAAAAAAAAAAAAGAAGAAAAAAAGAAAAAATAGTTGCAGAATGGCAAATATCAGTGAAAGAGGACCAGTACTATTCAATATATTCATCAATGACTTGGATGAGAGAATAGAGCACACTATCAGCCAGTTTGCTGATGACACCAAACTGGGAGGAGTGGCTGA
This sequence comes from Nycticryphes semicollaris, assembly GCA_013400055.1. NCBI lineage: Eukaryota > Metazoa > Chordata > Aves > Charadriiformes > Rostratulidae > Nycticryphes > Nycticryphes semicollaris. Next base: position 19,360 of record VXBJ01003898.1, on the reverse strand, counting down.
CAAGCCAAAAGGCCGTGCTGCCATCCAGAGAGACCTGGACAGGCTGGAGAGAAGGGGGGCAGTTAGTNGGAACACTGGAAGGGGCTGCCCAGAGAGGTTGTGGAGTCTCCTTCTCTGGAGACATTCAAACCCCACCTGGACTCATTCCTGTGTGACCTGATGTGGGTGTTCCTGCTCCGGCCGGGGATGGGACTGGATGAGCTTTCAAGGTCCCTTCCAATCCCTGAGATTCTGTGATGATAATTTTTGGAATTAGATATGTTAAAATGTTAAGAAATCCACAAATTCTAAATAAAGACTTTTAACATGAGTGTGCTACTACTTAAACCCATATGTGTTCACAAATTTAATTGATAATAAATTATAGCACAGAACAATCAATTCTCCTATTGGCAACAGCTTGGCTATTAGTTTTTGCCATGTTCTAATTAGTCTTGGCTTCGGACTTAAATCCTCTGAGAAACACTGCTTTCTCATTTTTCCCTTTTCCTTAATGTTTTCCAAAGACCATCCTTATTATCCAGAAGCAGATCCTGCAGGCAGGCCACAGGCTGCTGAGTGTGCTGTGGGGGTGAGCACAGCAGGGGATTCCTGGGGGATCGCTCTCTCCATGGAAGCAAACCCAGAGGGAGACGTTTCCAATAACGCCACCGACCTAACGAGCGCCCGATTTAATGGCGAGACCCGGCCGTGAGGCTGCCGGGCCGGGCCTCCTGCTGAGCTGTTCTAACATTCCTTTAGCACAGGATTTCTCATACTTTGTGGGGTTTTTTTGCTGTTTGCGATGCTGTGGAGCGCTTTTTGGATAAATATGCTACAGTAAACAAGGCAGGCTCCTACTGGGTGTCTCCTGTCTAGGATCACAGCACAGGTAGAGCATGTGGACAAAGCTGGGGGGGGGGCTGGAGAACAGATGATTAATACATGTAGAAAGGAAAATAAAAAGGGGAAAATTCAGCTCTATGCATAGGTTTTTTAGGACTGTGGAGAATGGCAACAATAAGTTGTAACTGAAGAATCACATCCTAGAGAAAACAGAATTCTCCATAAAAAGAATAGCTTAAGAACAGCTTCCCCATTATATCGTGGAAAGCTGGTTTAGGGGATTGAAGACTGGAAAGAACAACTCTGAAGTGGCAAGAAGATGAGCTGTCAATACATGCTCCTGTCCCCGGCTCCTGTGATGCTGTGGCCTAACATTCAAAAATATCTCCATTTTAGTTTTGTCTTAGGGAATTTGGTAACTCTGAAAAAATCCATGGAAAGCTGGAAGAGGGAGGTGTGCTTGGGTTTGGATTCCTCCCTGGCAGAGGGAAGCGGCACCGGAGCTCCCAGCTGAGGCCAGTCCATCGGCTGGAACACTGGCTGCTACGGCCCCGCTTTCATCTGGCAGCGTCCCCATCCCCAGCTGCGCTGAGGAAAGAAAGGGAGTGCAGGAATTCACAGCATTCCCCCCTCTCCTCCCCTCCCATTAATCCCTGAGCCATCCCACTGCGCCGGAATGAATCGGGCCAGGGATTGGGAGCTCTGCTGGGGGGCAGATTTGCTGATTTCTTTCAGCCCCCCCGAGGGGAAGTGATACAGAGAGCAAAGAAGCAGCGGGCAGCACCGAAGTGATGTGATGGGTCAGGGCACAGAAGCCCTTGGCCTCGGCTCTACCCACCATCTACTGGTTTTTTCTCCATATGCAACTGGGAGAGGGCACAGAGGAAAACTCCACGCTGCTGCCACAGGTGATTTATAGCCAAGTTCTAGGCAGATTGGCCAAATCACCAGAAAAGGCATAAATAATGGTTAAGCCAAGAGCTCGGGAGCACACAGGCAGCCTGAGATGGGTGAGTGAGGATGAAGAGAGGTAAGTGTCAGGGTGGAGGGTCCAGCCCCAGCCCTCAGCAGCCACCCCAAACCCTCTGCCCTGGCTCTCTCCTTCTTTCCAGGCCAGACAATAATTAGATATCAAATTAAAGTGTCATGGTAAAAATGAGAACTATCATAGAACGATGGGAGGGCTCTGGAAGCAGCACCCTTCAGAAACTAACCCAAATCCCAGCAGAGAGTCACTAAGGGATCTGACTGATTAACCAGGTACATGTGAAAATGTGCATTTGGGTTCTAAGTATAAATATACAGGCCCGGTCAGAAAATAACAGCAACGCATTGAGCCAGCTCTGGTTTCTATTTTCATGATCCAGAGGAAGGAAACACAACAGCTGATCTGTTTTTCTCACCTGGGAAAAACACGGAGCTGGTAATCTCTGCCAGTTAGAAATCAGCTGGAGTTTGTAACATTTTTGGTTTTTTTTTACTTGAGCTTTCTTATTGTCTTGAAATCTACTACGGTAACTCCGAGAATATTTAGGTACTAGGTTTATAGATGTAAATGTAATAAACACCACTAACAAATGATCACAAAGAAACCAGAAACTAGCATCTGGATTATTTGGCCCATTATAAATATGAAATGCATGGTTCTGAATCTTGCCCTGACAGAAGTAGACAGCAGATCAGTTACAAACAGGCTGTAGCGGGAAAAGAAACGGAGAGACATCATTTCAAATACTGCTATAATTCGAGTCTATGTCTAGAGCAAGTGCACTTGTTGGGTAAATCATTCTCTGTGGATTCAGTGCTCAGCCCAGGCACCAGCTTGCACTTTTGCTTTAGTCTTTTCTGGGAAACTGTTACTCCAAGCAGCTGTAAATACTCCCCTTTCTGGGTCATCTGGGTAATCTACCTGTTTTGCAGCCATTTTCTCTATTTTTTCTTTATTCTATCGGTTCTGCTTTAGATTCAGATTAACTATTCTTTCACTAATTTTGTACCTGCAGAATGTTGCTCCCGAGTTCTGAAGGATCACAATCCCGCTCCAGTTCTGGTGTAAACATTCCTGAGGCGACAGTCACTCCTGCAGTAGGTAATTTTCACTCTGGCATTAATGAAGCTGTTAAATACACTGTTCTGCTGAGATCAGGACAAAACTGTCAGAGACCTACAAATGAAAAAAAAAATTATATTTTCAAGGATAAAAACCTTAGAACTGGAAATCTCTTTGGGGTTTTTGTGGAAAAAATTCACCCTGCTAACTGCAGATGCCCAATTTCTTGGCTTTCTAGAATATCCTCCCTATGGACACTTAAAATTTCCCTGTTTACAGCGATTCTCAGGTCGCCGGTGCGATGAAGAGATGACCCTACTGTGACAAAGCAGGGTCGGGTCTGGAATCAGTTTCAGCTCCCAGTTACAGAGCTCTTTCTCTGGCAGTACTCATTTGACCATGTTGCTATAAATACTGGGTTAAAGTCTCATGCAAGGTGACAAAATTTACATTTCCTTCCAGTTTTTCAGCACTGTTCATTCAGATACCCAGAATAGCTCCTTAGAAGTACCAGGTTGCTTCCAATTTGGAAGCCTGTGCTACTTTTTTACTGTATTACTAACAATGCCAGGGAAAAAAAGACTCCATTAGAACTGAGAGCCAACTGCTAGGTGGTTTTTATCCTCTTGAATGATTAAATTGTGGTCATGGAGGATGAAAGCTGAAAAAAAGGATCTTGTCAGAAAAAAAAGAAAAAGAAACAACCAACAAATGGGTGAAATTTGAAGGCTCCTTTTATGCAGCAGCGAGGCCCAGAGCTGCAAAGGAAACATAGGTGACCCTGGCTCAAAAAGATTTGCAATCAAAAGATCTGTCCCGATGACTTAGAGGTTTCAAGAAGGCTTTATCCGTCTCTGCCTTGAACAGTCTCTGAGAACCTGGCAGCCCTCGCTTTCCAGCCCAGCTGAAGAGCTCCCCCGCGGCGCCGGCGCCTGCAGTTGTTGAATAAATGTTTCTCACACTACAGCTCAATTAAGTCAAGGGTATCAGGGAGAAGATGATCCAAGTAATTCACTGCCCTGTGTCGCGGAGGTGACGCGCAAGGGGCTGGAGAATTCATCACTCTTATAAAATGTACCTTAAGACACGGTGTTTTGATTCAGCTTTTTCTTTTTCATTCTTTTTCTGGCATTCTTAGCTGTTGCTACATTTCACAGTCAGTGTCAGGGAGCATAGATGTAATTTGTAGAGCACCCAACTAAGCTAAACGTGATACCAGCGACCAGAATTCTAACAAAGCAGTGTACCACGATGTAATATTGCAAAGGAGCACATGCAAACCAAGTATAAAATCCTTCCAGTATGAAGATCACAGAATCTCAGGGATTGGAAGGGACCTTGAAAGCTCATCCAGTCCCATCCCCCTGCTGGAGCAGGAACACCTACATCAGGTCACACAGGAATGAGTCCAGGTGGGGTTTGAATGTCTCCAGAGAAGGAGACTCCACAACCTCTCTGGGCAGCCCCTTCCAGTGTTCCCTCACCCTCACTGGGAAGAAGTTTTTCCTCCTATTTCAGTGGAACCTCCTCTGTTCCAGCTTGTACCCATTGCCCCTTGTCCTATCACTGGATGTCACTGAGAAGAGCCTGGCTCCATCCTCCTGACACTCACCCTTTACAGATTTATAAACATTCAGGAGGTCACCCCTCAGTCTCCTCTGAGCTAAAGGTACAAAAGGACTCGCTGTGAAGATTTACAAAAGCATCACCTAACAGGATCTGCAGTGACTATTCATTTTTCCTCACGCTTCCACATTAGTTGTAAATATTCACATGGGTACTCACCAGCAGGAGAAACGTAAGCTCTTTGATGTGTAAATCCACTGCTTCCTAAAGACTGTGGTTTTCCAGCCCCGATTCTTGCCAGAGATTTAAAATGCTAACGTGGCTTTTTCAGGACATCACTTCTCATAGCCGTTTGCAGGCTCTGCTCTGCTCCTCCTGTTAAATGTTAATTCACACGTTACCAGTTACTGGATCTTTGACAAAACAAGTAGCAGCAAGAGGAAACCCCCGTGGTTTTTATGCTAACAGCAAGTAGAAGTCAAATTATCATTCTCTGCCAAGCAGATCAGGAAAGCAGGAACTGGAGAAACATTTTATGGCATCGCTGCAATATCTTCTTGTCTGGCAATAGCTGATGTAATTTTCTATGTATTGCTGATTAATATTCAGTTCTTTGGAGAAATTTTGCACCAAAACTCAAGGTAGAGATATTCTACAAACCTATGGCAAATATCACTGAGTTCAAAGCTCACAGATGAGTTTTTTGTCTTCAAAAACTTCCTTCCATGGCTTCAAAACAATCCCGTTTTGCTGAGGTGGCAAATTTCAGCTTTTGGTGAAAGTGAAGGGAGTTACTTCTACAGCTGTGAAAGGAAACATCAACTTTTCCAGATTTTTGAGGATTACTTTACGGCTTTTACATCTGATGTCAGTGGGAGAGTGAGGCCAAGCGTTTGGGAACCAGGGGCTGGAAGCTGTGAATTAGGTGCAGGTAGGTGCACGAACACACACCAACAGAAGGTGCCAACCACACTTCTGAGATAAAGTTTGATCTTTCTTCCCTCTGAACAAAGACATTACATATAAAATAAACACTAAGGGATTGGAGAACCCATTGCAGCACATATGAATATATATATATGCGCATATATGTATGCATTCTTTTTAACTTGGCTGCAGTAGGGCAACTGAACATCAACTTTTTCTTCTAATTAGGCCTTTTTAATGGTTAAATCCTCAACACTGTAAATAGGAATGAATAAACCCGTTACTTGGATACAGACAAGTATCAGCACTGACCTTTCCACTGCCTTCCTCCCAAGAAGGCTCCAGGATGGAAGGACAGACCAGGCTGCCCAGGGACTCCTGGCCAAAGGGGTGGCCCAGCCCCCTCAAGGAATGAAAGACTCTTTGAGTAGATCCTGAAAAAGTGCAAAAGAGAGAAGGACAGAAAACGACTTCTTCATGATTTTCGTACTGTATTGCTCGGTCCTCTTTATGGGGATTTGTGACAATTTTTTGTGGCATGCAAATTGCAGTATTTTTATCCTTTTCTCTGTTACGTGGTTGCAAAAATTGCTGACAGGAACTGCCAAAATACTCCAGTAATAACTCTAACGCTGGTTCACTGGCATAAAAGGCTTTGTACATTATGGCAGACCATTGGGGCTTTTAATGATGCAACTACACTGGCATTTAAAGCGCTGGAAACTTCTCTGACAGGACCTAAGATCTGGGGATGGGATCCTAAGGGGACATGTAAAAAGAAGTGGGGTTAAAAGCCGACGTGTTGGGAAGAGCCTACCGTGAGCCAACCCATGGATGGAGAAGGTGCAGATGTGCAGGTGTGGAACTACACATTTTAGGCTCGATTCTTCTTTAAAGTAACATTTTCCTGACAACAGAAGGCAAATATGTCATGTTTGCCACAAATGTGCTGTACGTACCAGCGGTTCCTACAGCATCGATATTCTATTTACTTAGTGATTCATCCCCTTCCTCTGCGTGTTGATCTAACTACCCCAACCACATCCAGTTACCAATTACTAGCTGGGAATGGCCTGACAAACCCCAGTCCAGGGGACTCCAAACAGCTGAACACAGACCGAGGGACGTTGGTGTCACCGCTCAGAGCCAAGTGCTCGCACGGGAGGATAAATCAATCGGTGCTTTCCCCGAATAAAACGCTGCCGGGCAACAGAACGCTGTTTGCAACCCAACTTCCATCTCCTCTGCATGATAAAAAGAGTTCAGAAAACCTCTCCATTAGGCCTTTAAAATGGAGGGAGGAGCAGATCTTCAAGCATTTGTTGCACATTTAAACCGCAGAGCAGTTTCTCAGCAGCCTTTCAGCGATTTCAGACATCAGTATGGGTAAAATCAACCCCTGATTTGCCAGCTCTGCTACTTCAAGCCACAAAAGTCAAATTTCTCTTTCTTCTGATTTGGATATCATCAGCACTTACCCGGATTTTTAGATTGAATTCTCTTCTTTTCAGCTTCTGTCAGCGCAATTCAGGACAGACCCAGGTCCTGCAGTGGGGAATTGTCCAATTAGATTACGCCTTAACTAGCATTTAATTCTGCTCCTCTAGTTCTGTGCATTTTACAGGAATAAGACAAATCAGAAACTCACATTTTTCAGTAACACAAGCAAGTGACACTTCTTATCTTCTCCAAATGAGCTGTGTTTGCAATCATTTGTAATTGTGATGATTATGATTATTATAATTATTGTCATTATTATGTAATTATTCATGGTTCTGTAAACTCTTTGTGGCAAGAGACAAACACCAAATCCAACTGCCATTGACCAGACTCTCACTCCCGTATCCCTCCCTCATCGCCTTTAATCTCTCCCAGGAGTTTGGTCTCCCAACATGTTTAGAAGAGGGGCAGAGTCTGGGGCAGAAGAGCTTCCATGTATGAATGGAGCTGCATAGGACTTCACTCTTTTAGGAACCTCTTTACAGTATTCCCAACACAGGTGTAGGCCTACATAATAGTCTGTTCACTTAAAAGATAAATTATGAAGCCCTAAAACCTCAGCTGCTGAAATTCACAGCCCAAACCACATACCTTACTCCTGCAGTCTCTCACTGTTCCACAGGACGAGCCACCAACAGCAGATGACATTCCACTGAAAGAGAAATAAGAGGTGGGTACCTTCAAAAGTTAATTTCAGCTCCACAAGAACATCTCCCAGTGCTCCCTTTGCTGTCAGTGGAGAAATGGCCACATCCATATTTGCATCCTGGGCTACTTTCCTTTTTATAGGTGTTGTAACACAGCTGCTGTCTCCTATGGCTGTAATCACAGCATCACAGACTGGTTTGAGTTGGAAGGGACCTTAAAGCCCTCCCAGTGCCACCCCCTGCCACCCCCTGGGCAGGGACACCTCCCACCAGACCAGGTTGCTCCAAGCCCCCTCCAACCTGGCCTTGAACCCCTCCAGGGATGGGGCAGCCACAGCTTCTCTGGGCAACCTGGGCCAGGCTCTCACCACCCTCACAGCCAACAGGTTCTTCCCCACATCTCAGCTCCATCTCCACTCTTTCAGGATCAAACCCTTCCCCCTCATCCCATGGCTTCCTTCCCTCATCCAGAGTCCCTCCCCAGCTTTCCTGGAGCCCCTTGAGGGACTGGAAGTGGCTGGAAGGTCTCCCTGGAGTCTTCTCCAGGCTGAACCCCCCCAACTCTCTCAGCCTGTCTCTGTGAAGGCAGACCTGGCCCTCCTTGTTCTCTCTTTATGTGGGGATTCATAAAACCTCCAATCATCCAAACTAAGAAGCTGAATAGCATGGGAGCAGCCCTTCATCTGACATATCCTCAGTGGAACTTTGATTTACTTACATGAAAGCTGAGGATGTGGTTCCCAACTTCTCTATTTAGTCTCACATTTTCAGACCAGTTCATTTAACTCCTTCCATTCTCTCTTATCTTTCTGCAACTAAAATAAAATTGTTAACATTTCATATCAATTCTGGAAAATGCACCTAGCATGCCTCTCATGGCTCAGCCCTTCCTTTTGTATAGCTGCAAATATATCAAGAGGGTAAAGAAAATTACTTTTTTTGGGGGGGTCAAATTTGTTTGGAATCAACTGAATCTATTTCAGAATGATGTAAGCCCCAAAAAATGCTGTGGGACTGTCTGAGTCTGTTAGCGCTTTTGAGTAAACAAACAAAAACTGCTTTAATTTAGACAAATTTCCAGGCCACAGTTGTCAGAACACCACTAAAAGCCCTTGGGTATTAAAAACCAAAAATCTAAATAAGAAACAGAAGCTACAGAAGGAGGAGGGCTCTGTGGGAGCCTTCCTGCCTTTGGTCTGACAATCCAAAAAGTGTGTTCTGGTTTCCCCCAGCATCCGGTGCACTCCAGCAAGTTGCTAAATACAGTGGAGCAAAAACTTCACTCGAAGCTTTTAGCCTCCCTTAAACATCACGTCCCATCTTTGCTGGCAGAGCTGCAGCTTGCCTTAAAGTAAGCACCCACGTGAATATTTTGCCTAAACGCTATATATTCTAAACGCTCAGCTCAAAAGTTGCTAAAATAAGCACTTCAAATAACAACTTTGAGCTCCAGCACAAGGCTGCATCCCTTCAGAAGAGCTATTTTTCCTCATCTGACTCCATTTCCCTCCAGTGTTCCTTAAACAAAGGATGCGCCGTGCCATGACGAGAGAGATGGGCTAGATTTCAGCTCCAGGACCAACATAAGTCAATTAGAATCTATCGGCTCCTAATTACAGGATTTGTTATTTATCCCAAGCTGCCTCCTGGTACAAAAACCAACCTGGTGACTGATGCCTTCTCTCCGTGATAAACATTCGCTTTGTTCCATGAGGAGGCTGAAATGCAATAAAGAGAGTTGCTTTTTCCTCTCAGCTTTCATGAGAACTTTTAATCCCCTTTTTAAGCCGGATCTGTAAAAGCAATCTGCGTACGATATTCAGGTTGTGAATGCAGATTCTAATCCATGGGAAAACCAGTAAAATAGTACAAGCCAATGCATTAACTGCAAAAGGTGTTTTTAAAAAATGCTGCAAATTAAGACCCCGTCAAATGAAACGTCTCAGCAAGACTCTGCATTTTAGAGATAATGTATCTTAGGGAAGTCTAACACTTAATTATGAAAAACTATCAAGAAGCATGAAAATTATAATTGAACAGTAGTCCCTCTGCTACATTCAGAGAATTGAGGACTAAAAAATCTTATGAATCCGAGGAAATGATATGTGGGTCAACTTAAAAATAAAAACCCAACCAGAAACAACGGGAAGCCCAAATCTCACCTTACATACATATTCTAGCATTTTGCATCAGCAATTCCCTCTCCAGGAAGCTGAGCACCCAGCATTTTCACTCCCACCACCACCTCTCTGAAGTTCAGACCTTCTGAAATGTGTTCTCCTGCTTTACATGAATTTCTGTCACCACCCTCTCCTTCCCCATTATCACCTGCACCACAGAGAGCACAAAAAGTCATGTAAAATCCCACAGGAAATGCAAAAGATCTATATAAAGCTACCAAGTGTCTCTTGTCTCTCATCTTCAGCTCTTTACAAGTTTCTCAGGCTGTTGGGAGAACAGAGTCCTGGTTACACCATGAAAGGAGGGAAGAGGTGAACTGAAATAATCAACCATAAACGCCCCGAATGAGCCTGCATGACAGAGTGGGCTGTGAACTTCTTACAGAGGATATGCTGGGGACCTCTCCGTGGCTGCATCACTGCCTACAACACACTTCCAGATCAGGGTTTTGGTTCAAAAGTTTCATTATCCGTAGTAAACACCCACTACTTGTCTCATTCTGGCTGGTCCAGAATTAATGAGCCTTTTAGGAGAGTGTAAATCAGAGCTGTGTTCCTATTTTTTTGTTTTGTTTTGTTTTTAAAGGGATTATTTACAAATGCAGACACCACATCCCAGATTTAGCATGACCCTCTGCTACTCCTGGAGTGTCTGTGATGCCCTGGAGAGAGCAGCAGCCCTGCCCGCTCCTCCCCGGGCTCAACACAGACCTTCACCTCCCTGCCACGAGCCTTGGGACAGCAGGTGACACCTGGGAACATCTCAGGACATGTGCAGCCACACTCCACTTCCCACAGCTCCACCTGCACTGGGTTTCTTGATACGAGGGAGCACAGTATCAAACCCAGTCCTATCTGCTTTCAATGTAAAAGGACAAAACAAAACAAAAAATTAATTAGTGTAGCTCAGCAAATCTTAATTGTTATGGTCAAGATTTTTTAATGACATACAACTTGTTTACCTACAAATTCTTTCTCCTGCCTATGCTGGATACTTACATTCACCAACATATTACTCATTGCTTAATTATCGCTACGAAGGCTTATTAATATGTATGGATAAAGAGCTCTGTGGCAGGAATGAATTTTAATGAAGTCCCTGAAAGGCAACAAGCAGTAATTTCTAGAAGGTTGTGCCACGACTAACAACAGCAAACTGACTGAAGCAGCCTAGGGACAGGATGAGGCATGGAGGGATAAAAAAAATAGCAAATTCATTTTAATGATAAACTTAATTAGAAAGCGGTTTTAGAGACATTTAGATTAAGAGGTTACAGCTTCAAACGGCTTACAACTATTCTTCAGAGGAATGGCATCTCCCAAAATGTTGTCTCAGAGTGCGCAGCAGCGTTTTCCCTGGGACACAAAAAGGAGAAAAGAGGAGGTTGAAAATGAGACATTTTGTGCCCACCCTGTACTTTATGGCGAGACACCAGAGCCTTATTTCTGAGGCTACAGTGGGCTCTGTAACATTCTGTTATCGTCCAACAACGTGTAATTTACAAATCAAACGCATACACTGTGTATGTAATTGGACTTATTTCCTACAGCCGCCATTCGCTTTGCTTCTCCTGTTACTTTTGTTTGCCCTTCCAAAGGGACATTACTCCGGCCGGCTGTCCTGAGGGCCCAGGCCCAGTGCAGCCTTGCCTGGGCAACTAGCGTGGACTGAGGTGGCCACAGACTCGGCTGGGGGACCTGAGGCACCGAGGGACACCCGGCACCGTGGGGAACCCGGCACCGAGCGGCTCCTTCGTGAAGGAGCACCGGCAGCAGGACCCCGCTCTGCCTGTATGGGGGGGCCCTCGGCCCGGCCCGACCCGTCCCGACTCCGGCATGGCCCCTCAGGCAGGCCCGGCCGGGGCACCCGGGGCACAGGACACCCGGGGCAGAGGACAGGACAGCCGGGGGCGGGACGCCGTGTGGGCTGCGGAGCCGCCCCGGAGAGGCGGGCCTGGCCGGGACGGCTGAGCGGCGGCTGCCCGAGTAAGGGTCGGCGGGGGAACGGGACAGGCCATGGCGGGCGCGGGGAAGGCGGGGAGGGCAGGGAAGGGGAGGCAGCGGCGGGCCGAGGCGCAGGCCGGGCAGCCCCGCCGGAGGGCCCGCGGCCCCGGCTCCGCCTCCACTCGGCCTGGCTTGGCCCGCTCCCGCTCCGTTCGGCTCCGTGGGCCCGATCGCGGCCCCTCTCGGCCCGCCTGGGCCCGCTCCCGGCGGCTCCTCCAGCCCGTGGGGCCCCACTGGGCCCGGTCCCGGCCCCACAGGCCTGGCTCGGCCCGCTCCCGGTCCTTCTCCCGCCCCACTCGGCCCGGCTGGGCCCGCTCCGGCTTCCTTCGGTCCCGCAAGCTCGGCTTGGCCCCCTCCCGGTCCTTCTCCCGCCCCGTCTCTGCCCGGCTGGGCCTTGGAGAGCAGCCGCCTCAGTGCTCTCTCCTCCTGGGAAGCCGGGGTGTTCCCTCACGACCCCGGGCCTGAGGTGCGGTGCCGCCTTCCCCTGGTCAGCCGAGGGGATCTGAAGTTGTATTTTAATTTGGGTTTTTTTTGGGCAATAAATGCTGTCTCTTCTCCCTTCAGTCCTCAGGGTCATGTGGAACACGGTGGCGTTGTGCTCCCTTGGCAGGCGGCCCCCCAGAGCCGCGTCTCAGCTGCTCCCAAGGTTACAAACCTTAAATCGCGTGTTCGAAAGAAAATATAAGGACTTGTGTCACGGTAGAGAGCCAGCACACACACTGCAGAATCAGGGGTTGAAATGGACACGCAACATGCTCCCCTGCCGTTTAGTAAGTAATAAAGCAAAATATAAACGGTATGCAAAAACTTACCCTGTTTTAGATGGACGTATCCTGTCTGTGTATCGCCATGTGTTTGAAGAGAATTTAAGGAACAGTGAGGCTGTTATTAAAAGGTAATAAACTGGTTTTGTGGTGTTTTAAAAATGTTGCTTCTTGTGAGGTGATGTGGGAGTTTCTTACGGGCTCTTTTAGGAACTTTTTAACACGGGGAAAATGCCAGTTAGAATGTCCAAAGATTAAAAAAACAATTAAAAAAAAAAAAGGCTGTTTTTCATACCTAACCATTTTTGAAGCTTAGACTAGATTCCTGGCTGCTCTTTTCTTCTCTGCAGAGTGAATTTTACAAGGGTCAGCCCTTGGTAATTTCAGCCCCCCCTGAAAGAAGTGCATAAACGTTGACTGAAATGCCTAAATCTGGGTACAGTCTGTGTTTGAAGTTGTGCCATGTGCCGTTGTTTTGCCGATGTTCCCAAGAAGTACTTTTTCTACACCTTCATAAATTTTGTTCCTTACTCAATTTTTGAACGCATATAAGACGTAAATGATGACTCGGGCATTCATGGTTCCCTCCTGAAGGAGTAGCTGGCGGTTACTGCAATTAATCCTGATTCGCCGATAGAAGCGGGAAGATGTATTTCATGTGTTTGTCCTTAAAGATCAGATGGCAAACATTCAAAACACGCCTTTGTTCAGAGCAATGATCCACAGGCTGGCAGCGACGCTACGGCAAACACACTGTGCCCTCCTGTGGTGGCATTTAGGACATTGTTAAACATCCTTAGCTCCTTTCTCGGGAGGTTTTTCAATCTCTGCAGGCTGCGGGAAGCCAGGACAAGATAATGGACTCACGGACAGAGCGGTGCCTAAATTGTTATGTCAAACAGTATTTTTAGTCAAAGATGATGCATCTCTGCGAAGAATGTTTTATTTGAAATGAAGGAAGAACCTGGTTTATTTCAGACTAAAATTATTCAAGCTACCGCATTTGTTTACAGTTTAATTAGTTCTTTATCTATACATGATGTTGCCGTGACAATAACATTTGGTAATTGCTTCCTCTCTTGCTCATAGTGACACTGCAGTATTCGCTGCTTCTAAAGTCTATTTTCCATGCTGTGGAGTGTGTGATTCTTGTCGATTTAGTCATTTATTCTACTTACCATTCACTGGTTTTTGTCAGATAAACTTGTTGAGGGAAACTGAATCCCTTGACTGGATTCTTCCCTGGAGTGGTTGGAACACAGAGGTAAATGCCCATGCTGAATTAGGACCAGCAAATTATGACAGCCTTATTAATAGCTGCAAATCTGTGGGACAACGCTATTGTAGGGCAGTGTCCCTCAGAGTCAGCTGTCGTTGTTGATGCTCAGCCCCTTTGTCAGTACCTTGCTCAGGGGGCTGCTGGCAGAGATTTAAGTGTGAAATAGTGTGTGCTGGGTGTATGTGGGCAACACCCAGGGGAGGATAATATCTACTGGAATCATAGAATCATAGAATTGTCTGGGTTGGAAGGGACCTTTAAGACCATCCGCCGGTTCAACCATCAACCTCACTCTGATAAAAGCCATCACTAACCCATGTCTCTAAGCACTAGGTCAACCCAGCTTTTAAATCCCTCCAGGGATGGTGCCTCAAGCCCTGCCCTGGGCAGCCCATTCCAAGGCTTCAGAATCCTTAAAAATGTAAAAATGTTTCCTGCTACCCAGTCTGAACCTCCCCTGGCACAACTGGCTATAACATAACTTATAGGTAGAATATTTATATTATTTCACTCTTTTTTTTTCCTTTATTAGAGAATTTTTGAATCACAAAACTAAAATGCTTGCTTTAAATAACATACCCCTGCTTTTTGTTACACTCTGTAAGAAACAGTAATCCAAAAGTGTGACTTTTGTCTTCATTCTCGCAGTATTGATGTGAAACCTGGGCAGTACACTGAACTACGATGTTCAGTCTGCTACAGGGAAACTTGTAGAGCAACAGTGGTTTTCATTAACGGGAACTTTTTGTTTCTTGAATCAGATACTCAGAATTGCTAGAGGCGGCCAGTAAAGGAGGGGGAGAAAATGCCATCTTGCGTCACACTCAGAGAAACAAGAAGCTGTTTGTCCGTGAGCGCCTCAAATTGCTCCTTGATGATGAGTCTTTCCTTGAGCTGTCTCCGCTGGCGGGCCTCGACCTGCCCTACGGTGACGTCCCTGCTGCCGGGTGCCTTACTGGTAATTCCTAACACATCCAGTCCTGGGCGGGATGGGAAAGGGATGAAGTTCATTTGTTTCGTTGCTGGTATCTTTAAATGCGATTCACGTTAGATGTAAAGATGGGTATGGGCTGAGCAGCCTTGCTCACTGAAGGAACGGTGCTTGGTCTTACTGGGAGAGGAAAAAGGATCCGTGTAATCAGCTTTATGGAATATTTTAGTATTTTGAGAGTGTGCTTTCCTAGGAAAAGGCCTGTCGAGTAGCAGCATGAAAGGGTTCAGCCAGCACTGTATTATTCCTCTGTGCTTTTTGTGGAGAAATCTGGGAGATACCTTTAAAGAAAAAAAAAACCCATTCATTTCTCCAAGATTTAGTAATTTATTCTACTTACCAGTTGCTAATTTTTGTCTTACAAAATTTAGGATGATGTGTCAAATAAGGTGTCAAAGGAAAGGGGACCAAGTTACGGTGAGACATGGGAGCTGTGATGTTTCTTTTGTAATAACTTCCAAATTATAGTCCAGTCTCTCACTTCATTGCTTTTTGAAGAACAGTTCCAGTTTAAAAAGCAGATGGAAGATTAAAATATAAAATCCTATCTTTTGTCACAGATTGTTAGATTTTTCACTTTCATATAGGTGATTTTTAATTACCTTCCCTCTTATCCCGAGAGTTGGAAGCCAAACTGTGGTGGTTTTTTTTCTCTTATATTGTCACCAGGAGTAAGCAGTTTTATTTCAGGTTCTGTCTTCTGTCATTCAGATTATTTTGTTTTAAATCTCAGTGCCTTTCAGCTTGTTATTCCAGAGAACAGCGATAGATTTCTTCCCTGTGTGACGTTCACATTGCAGCTTATTGATAGAGTGTCACTGAAAGAACGTCTGAGCCTCATCTGTGGTACTTTAGAGAGTCCTGATAAGTGTCTGTGGTACCTCTTCACAGGAATTGGCAAAATCTGTGGGGTCTGGTGTGTCTTCATGGCAAACGACGCGACTGTGAAAGGAGGAACCATTTATCCCATCGGAGTGAAGAAACAATTAAGAGCTCAAGAAATAGCCCTGCAGAACAGGCTGTGTTCCGTGTACCTCGTCGACAGCGGGGGAGCTTTCCTACCACTGCAGGTCATGGCAGAACCACTTGGCAGCAGAAAATACCCATGTTCATCTTAATCATCGTAATTTTTAGCAACAAACCTCAGATTTAGATGTAGTTTTCCTGGCTGGCTGACTTTTGTTGTCTGTCTAGTTTTGGCCACCAATGGGAGTCCAGGAGATGATTTGAAGGTGATTTATAACAGCAGTGATGGCTTTGGCTAATCTTGCATCTAATCAAAGTTAAGACACTTGAATTTCAGTTGGGGGGACAATGTGCTGACCAAGCACGGGTGTTCCTCAGGGTGCTGAAATGCTTTGGTGTCTTTAATAAATTAGTACAGAGCTTGAGGTTTCTATTTGAAACTTCAGAATCTATGAAAAAACATTCCTCTGTATTTTATGGTAACTTTTGTCACAGTACCACAGTAACCCCCAGGGCCTTTAAAAATGTTAGTTTTGAAATTCTTACTGTAAAAGGAGAATTTCACAGGTTACTTTCCAGAGGCCGTGTTATCACAGAGAATAAAGTAGTTCCTGCTGCAGACTGAAAGCAAACGGAAAGAAAAGCTTTTACCTGACTTAAGGAATTGTATCAAAAACTAAGTAAAACGGGAAACTCTGCTGAAGTCATTCACAGCTAAAGGATGAACATGAGCTTCTGAAAAGTCCCTTCCAGCCCAGGCAATTCTCTGGTTCTATGTTTACAGTCTCAGTTTTGTTTCACAAGAAGTTAGGAAACTTACCTCTGTTCTCAAAACACAGGGGTGTGTTTGTGGAATTTCACAAGGCATAGAGGGGAATAAATTAAGGCCAGGTTGGTTGGGGCTTGGAGCCACCTGGGCTGGTGGGAGGTGTCCCTGCCCAGGGGATGGCAGGGGGTGGCAATGGGGGGGCTTTAAGGTCCCTTCCAACTCTAACAGTTCTGTGGTTCTGTGATAAATACTGTAGTGAGTGCTGTGTAGGAAAGTTCCAGGAATGATTTAGTGGGGACCTTCCCAGAGGCAAGTACAACACATTTGGGAATGAATGGTGCGAAGGGGAAGCCTCGGCTTCTGTAGTTAATACGGGAACTCCCTCTCTCTTTTCTCGGCCATCGCAGTCGGAGCTGTTTCCTGACAAGCTGCACGGCGGCAGGGTTTTCTACAACGAAGCAATAATGTCTGCCATGAGGATCCCACAGGTACGGTGTCATTTGGAGTGGAAGTGAGTGGAGTAGACATCAGGAGAGTTCTGGAAAAGGGTTTGCTCTAATACAGATTCTAGGAACACGCAAAAAAAAAATCCCAAAGCTCACTTCTTTCTGTTTGTGGGGAAGGGAGAGTCAAATAGTACCTTGTGTAACAGAATGCTTCAGGAATTTCTGAGTGTTTAGGACCAATCATGCTGGAAAAGCATCAAATCCCTGGGTTATTTCAGAGTAAACATTGAAGTCTCTCACAGAATCACAGAATGCTTTGGGGTTGGAAGGGACCTCAGGAGATCATCCAGTCCAACCCCCTGCCAAAGCAGGTCCCACAGGAACGTGTCCAGGTGGGATTTGAATGTCCCCAGAGACAGAGACTCCCCCACCTCTCTGGGCAGCCTCTGCCAGGGCTCTGACACCCTCACAGCAAAGAAGTTCCTCCTCACGTCGAGATGATGGACTTTCTTATGTTCCAGTTTGTGCCCATTCCCTCTTGTCCTGTCCCTGGGCACCACTGACAAAAGCCTGGCCCCATCCTCCTGACACCCACCCTTCCAGTATTTCCAGGTGTTGATCAGATCCTCCTTCAGTTTTCTTTCCTCCAGACTAAACAGATCCAAGTCCCTCAGCCTTTCCTCAGCAGAGAGATGCTCCAGGGCCCTCAGCATCTTTACAGTCTCTGCTGTTCCCTCTCCAGCAGTTCCCTGTCCTTCTGGAACTGGGGAGCCAGAACTGGACACAGAACTGGGCTCTCAAAACCAGCACTGTTGTTTCTGCTGGGATTTATTCATTTCATCGTTCCTTAAGCTGTGATTTAGTCTCTTAAATGTTTCTGAAATGTAATGATTTTTGCTTTTCCATTCTCCTCTCTTCAGCATCTGGGTTTGCTTTGGTTGCTGTGTCCTTCAGGTGGCGGTGGTGTGTGGCTCCTGCGTGGCCGGAGGTGCCTACGTGCCAACCATGGCAGAAGAAACCGTGATTATAGATAAAATTGGTACCTTGTTCCTTGCTGGTCCTCCCCTGGTCAAAGCTGCTACAGGAGAAGACGTCTCTCCAGAGGACCTGGGAGGAGCCAAACTTCACTCTGAGTATGTTAAATAATTCGCAAAACCAGCAGAGAATTCACCATACTTAGCTTTAAAGAAACTATCATTTTACCTTAAATTAATGTGATTGAAGCTACTCCAGTGGTCCTCAAGGACTGGAAAACGTAGTGAAAAAAAACCCCAGGTGAAGTGGTAAATGAATTATTATGAAAGGATGATGGTACTCAGTTATATACGTGGGAGTATCATGGGGCCAGAAGGAACTCTTGGAATTGAGAAAAGTAACGTGGCATTGTCACTTCAGCCGTACTGCTGCCCACTGGAACTTTGTGTGTAGAGAATCACGAGTCACAGAATGGGTTGGTTTGGAAGGGACCTTAAAGATCATTGAGCTCCAGCCCTCTGCCCTGGGCAGGGACA
>VXBJ01003897.1:33760-66195 GCA_013400055.1 Nycticryphes semicollaris | reverse complement strand
CAGGAACCACTGTGGAAGCAGCATTAATTCTTACTTTCTCAGGGGAAAGAGGTTTTTTTCCCCTAATATAATCTAAAAAATATATATATATTACTCTCATCTTTTGTACTCAAACCTAGATTAGAAGCAGTTTTGGTGAAGAGCTGAGTTTGGCAAGAGTTCGGGTTGCTTTGTCTTTTTTTCTTTTCCAGTGGAAAAAAACCCCAAACCAACAAACCAAACCAAAACCACCTCCAAAAATGTAAAGTGACTTTAATGGTAGCTTTCCAAAGCTCCAATGGTCTCTCCTCACATTAAATCTATGTTGGTAGTCCCCCTTGGCTGATTTCCCACCGATTGCTGGTGCAGTACAAAGCTCTGCTGAACTGCCCGAGTCCTGGGGGGGGGTTGGTGTGTGTGTGTGTGTGTGTGTGCATCTCAGACCCCCTGCTCTGTATTTCTGCTTTTGCTGGACTGGTGGGATGCTGGGAGGCAGGTGGGTTCAGAGGATGCTTTGAACACCTCTGCAAAGAAGCCGAGCGCCAGCTGGTTTTGCAGAGAAAGATATCTCCTTACCCTGGGCAAAATAACACCTAAGTCACACTCTTAAAATGGAGCTTTAAGAGGCTGAAATAAGTGAAAACCTGCTCTGATCTCCTAAAATCTTGTCAGTGCTGGGAGGTGGGCACCTGTTAGTTAATAGATGGGGGTGGGGGATATGTCTCTTTGCTGCTGGTGTGGTCTCATACTTAGTAGGGAGCTGGGGCTGCAGCTTTGCTTCCTGCAAGCCCTGGCTGCTGGCAGTGCCCTCTGTGCCACCCAGGCAAACATCTTTCATTGACTGTACAGCAGCTGAGAGGGACAGCCACATCAGCCAGGAGTGGGGGCAAACCTTTAACTGACAGGCTCCTCCAGGCTCCCCCAGAAGGAGGGTGATGCAGCCCAGCAGTTTCCCATCTCTTTGCCAAACTGGGGCTGGCCCTTGCCAAAAGCAGGGATTGTGGGTGCGCACCCAGGGTGCTGTTTGCAGGGCTGGGGTGTGAGTTACAAATAGATGTGCCATCTCCAGGTGGGCTGGGAGCATCCCTGGAGCTGCTCAGACTGGGAGGATGCTGGGGAGCTGGGGCCAGATGTACTTAGGCGCCTCTCTCCTGTTGAAGGCAGTGGGGTCTGGGCTTTGGAGGTGGTGGCCTTGCCAGACCATGGACTGAAAGGCTCCTGACCCATTTAAGGCCAAGCTGAGGAGTATTGTTTGCCTACAAGCAGGCTTCCAAGGAGCCGTTTCAGCCATGGAGCCTGTGGTGCAGAAGGGCATCTTGTCCGTGGTACCCTCTCCAGAAGGATGCATCCTTCCGGGCTCGGAGTGCTGCTGAAACCGACCCTGAGATTTAAGTAGGGTGGCTGGAGGGAGCATTTTATTTGCTGTTTGTACCCCTGGTAAAGCAAGGCTGGTGCAAATCTGTGTTCACTGACAGTTGTGCTGGAGCTGGGTATTGCAGTGGGGGTGCCCTCAGTGCCCCTCGCACCCACGGTTTGTGGCTTTCTTGCAGAGAGCATGAAAGATGCTCGGGGGCACAGGAAGGGGATGGCTCCAGCACTTCCACCTTGTGCTTTTCCTACATCTCCTACCCTGGCCCCATGCCTCAGCCTGTCCCCCACCCCATTGGAAGTGGAGGATGCTCAGAGTGGGAGCTGCTCCATGGGAGAGAGAGGAGTGTTGAGACCTGGTGTTGTTTCAGGGCTTGGCAGGGTTTGGAGCACGTGGCTTTGAGGGGAAGGGTAACCACTGGGTGCCAGCGTGGGTGTGGAGGGTGTCAAGATGGTGCAATCCCCTCCAGGGAAAGCAGAGGTTGTGGAAATAATGGCAGAGAGAGCCTGGGGATTTCATGCTCCAGCAGCTGGGCAGGGAGGTGGACATGGGGGCAAAGCTGCTTCCAGCCATAGGGCAGACCCATGGGCAGGGTGCCGTGGGGGCAGCCCTTGCTTCAGTGGGAGATCTGGAATCTGGGTTTTGTGCCCTCCACACCAGGAGCTTTCGGGAGCACCCCCATGAGCGTGGGGAGTCGGGCAGAGCCAGCTCCTGGGGGGAGGGCTGGGGGCAGCATCTCAGCTGCAACCAAATCCAAATTATCGGGAGCAAAACCCTGCTGGAGACAGGAGTAACTGGGGTGTAAATCAGCTCAGTCCTGCCTTTGGATTTCAATAGTCTTTTTAATTTTTATTTATTTAATAAACCCTGTGCTATCCCCTCGAGGAGTGGGGAGGGTGAAAGGAGAGGACGAACCTCCTGGGTTTCAGCCCAGTATTACTAAGCAACCGTGTCCTGAAATTCACAGCCCAATGGAGAGAACTTTGTTTACCAGGAAGAAAACACTTGAAAAGGGGAATCTTTGGCGGAAGCATGACAGGATTAACGCTGGGGTTTCTTTAGGCAGTTTTGTTGTTTTTCAGGGCCTGACCTCAGGGCTCTGATTCGCTTTTGCCAAGCGACTCTTTCTCTGCCTAAATTAGAGCCAGGGTATTGTGCTGGGGTGGGAAGGGGGAGGCGGGAGAGGCAGGTTTGGCAGCGCAAATAGGAGCCCGAGATTATCTGGTTTAGAGCAGGGGGAGTTGATCATTAGATGCCGCGCTGCTGAAAAATCCTGCTGTAATTAATTTTCTCCTGAATTAATTAGAGGAATTGTGAAGGGGAGGCTGGGCCGGGAAGGTGCAGGGGAAGTTTTTCAGGGTGCTATATAGGCTGTTGGTAGAACAGGAATTAAATCACCTTCCTCTCCCTTCTTTGGCTGCTTTTTAGAGCTGCTCTCAGCTGTGGCCGGTGCAAGGTGCTGTGTGTGATGTGTCAAAATGTCCTGACTGCCAATTCAGGGCATTTTCTCCTCTTTTTTTTTTTTATGCCATTGGTGCAACCAGTATTGAAGTGGGATGAAGATGGGGTAGCCAGCTCATTGGGGCTGGCATGGTGAGGCAGGGCTGCGTGAGGGACCATCATCTCCAGGATGTGCTCCTCCCTGAAGGGGCCAAACGTGGAGGAGAGAAGTCAGCCTCAATTTCTGGCTCTGGTAGAGGAGAGAGGTTCAGGAGATGTTGGTTTGTCCTTGGCTTTGTTGTGTTTTTGCTGTATAACGTGGGTGGAATCGCTGTTTCAACTCTGCTCAGAACCAGGGGAGTGGTTGGTGATGCTGTGAGCCTTTAGTTCCACGATAGCTTGCACATAGGAGGATGTAGGAATGAGGGGGAGAGTGGGGAGGAGGTGTCTTGGGGTCCCTATGCTCACCAGAAAGGTCTCCAGCATCATCCCCAGCGTGGTTTCCTGCATCCAACCTTCCACTGGTGTTAAACAGGAGAAATTCCTGGGCTGCTGGGTGTGCACCACCCTCTGGGGCTGACCTGCTGGTGTGGAGCTGGGATGGAAGCCCTGCTTGCCCTGTGGCCCCCAGCCTGGACCGCATTGTGGTCGGTGGTGGCTAATCCTTCCTTCCCTGCTCAGGGCTGGTGGGAGGGGAGGGCAGGCAGACGAGCATGGGAATCTGGAAGGCTATTCAGTGGTAATTATCAGCCTCAATACTGAGTGAGGGGGAGAAGGGGGGGGAGCTGGGAGAGAGGGGAAGACCCATGGTGGGGAAAGGCAGAGTGGGGAGGAGATCCCACCCCCCCCTCCATCACCACAGAAAGAGAGCAGGCTGGGGGCAAGGGGAGGGATGGAAGGTGACATCTTCAGGCAAATCCTCCCTCCCCCTGCTGAGGATGAGGAGGGTGCCAGGTCTCTGCTTGTTGGCTCCTGCAAGTCTCATGCTGGCCAGCTGGTCCCTGGGGGCTGCAAGCCCTGAGTCTGTGTCTCATTGTTGGGGACCCTCATCCAGCTCCAGACAAGCTGGTTGTCATGGCACGGTGCAATGTGCTAATACACCTGTTTAATTAACCCTAATTAGTCCAAGTGCAGTTGCCCTCTCAGGCAGAGGTACCACCTGGGGTAGGCAGAGCCCTTGCCAGCAGCTGGTGGGTCCTGGGCAAGGAGTTCCTGAAGGCTCCTCTGGTGACATATTTCATGTGCCTGATTTAAAAATGGGTTTGGCACCTTCAAATCCACAGCTGAAAGGGTGACGGGGGTGTCTAAACTTACAGGGCACCCTGTGTCCCTGTACCAGCCACGGGCACAGAGGTCCTGTGACACAGAAACCAGAAGAAATCGGACTGTGATCTGCGGGTCCTTCAACCATTTCAGGAACCCCTGCCCTGGGGGGGGGGGTTGTTTGACACTGGCTTTTCCAGTTTAAGCTATTTCTGAAGGATGCTGGATCCAGTGTCTCTGTGGGAGGAATGATCCTTGGCGCTGGAAAAGGAGACTGCTGCTGTTTGCTCCAGGAGCTCTCAGCTTATCCCCTGGCAAAGGGCTCGCTCTCCTGGCCTAGTTTCACCTTCCCAAATGACTATCAAATGTCTCTTCCCTTTAAATTTCAGCAGAGCTTTTGTTTATCAGAGATTTGGTATATCCTTCCTGCCAGATTACCAGTGGAAGGTAACACTTCAGGGTTTTAATCCGCTCTCTAACAAGCTGTGGCACATCGTTTGGCTCTGGCATTATCCCCCCCCCCGGCATCCAAACTTGGACATGACTCTGGGGACCAGAGCTGGTTTCTCCAGCAGTTTCCTGGTCTGACAGCATCCCGTGTGCACTGTCCCCATTCCCATCTTTTTCTTTTTCTTTTTCTTATTTTCTTTTTTTTTTTTTCCTTTGCCCCAAATTTGGGAGACTTGGAAGGCTGCTTTGGGCAGGGGCTCAGGTTGCCTTTCCCGGGGGCTGGGTAACCACTGAGCATCCTTTCTCCGTGGGTCCTGGTGGCCTGGCTGTTCTGTCCCGCTGCAGGTGCCTCTGCCCTTGGGCATCGCCGGGAAAGCAGGACCCGCTTCTCTCTCTGGCGCTGCCTCTTCAGGGCCACGATGCTGAGGGTAATAAAACCCCTGAGGTCCCTCTGCCCGGCCCTGAATGGGAGCTTTGTCTGTGCAAAGAAATGACTTGAAACCGATCTGGGGAAAGGCGATTGTTATCTGAAGGCTCCTGAACTGTTTGGATCCTGACTTTGTTAGAGATCTTGTAATTTAAACTTCAACCTGCTTATTAGAAATTTGAGATAATAGTTTAATAATAAAAAGCAGATTTTTTTCCTTTTTTTTCCTTGGTTCCTGTGTTCCTGTCCTTTTCTTTCTCTCAGCTGCTGTGGATATTTAATCATCTGATACAGCCCCCCCTACACCTCCCTCTTTGCTTTTATTTTATTTTATTTTTTTTTAAATAGTGGGATAAAATGGCAAGATGTTTCTTTTTGAGGTCTGCCAAGGAAAGATCATGCAGGTCCGTCCCTGCGGGCGCATTGCAGAGCCTGCCCATGGAGAGCTGAGAGGAGCTGGAGGGACTGCCAGCTTGTGACTTGTCCCCAGTTCATGCGGGTCCCCTGCCCTGCCAGGGTCTGTAAGTCCGTCCAGGTGATGTGGGGGGTGTGTCCCCTCCTTCCTTTTGGGGGTCCCCTCCCAGGTGTGTCCTGAGGCTCCCCTCGTAGTTGCCCAGTGCCTGTGCTCAGCCCACTGCCCTGCCCCACGGGGGTTGAGGAGGGGGGGGTTGGGGTGGGATTTAGGAGCTCTTCCCGAGAATATGATCCTCATCCAAATTCCCCCAGCTGGGCAGCAGCTCCCTGGCCCCGAAAGCACCCGGAGGAAACGTGTTTGGACATGTGCGGGGTGTATTAGCATTCCTGCCGCCATCTCCCTCCCCGTGCCGGGGGTGGCCGCTGGCTGCGGGGCTGGACGTGTCCCTCCGGAGCCCCCCCCGCTGGCTCTGGGCTCGGGGTGGGGTGGACGGACACTATTGGGGACGGACTGGCACCCCGCAGGGGTCCCGAGGGGCTTGCGTGGGACGTGGGTGGGCAGCGGCCGGGGTGGTTCGGTGACAGGCGGTTACGTTCCGTCCCGGTCCCCTGCTGCTCGCCCCGATTAACGGATCTTGGAGCTCAGGCGGGGCTCGATGCTGGGAGCGCGGTGCCGGAGCCCGCGTCTGGCTGCGTGGAAGCGGCTCCCAGGGCGCAGGAATGCGGAGGGCCCCGGGGGGGAGCCGGTGGTGGTGACCCCGGTGGGTGTGGGACCGGCCCCGGCGGAAGCCACCCCGGCAGCCCCCCACATTGCTCTCTGGACTCGGGTACCTTCAGTTCATCCCCTCGGCTGCTCCCAGCAGTGAGGATAGTGAGTTTTGGTTGGTTTTTCTTTCCTTTTTGCTTCTGTGACTGCCTCCCGTTGGGATAAAACTGCCCTGAGCTGAAGTGGCCCCGGGTGAGATGCTCTCTCACGGTTTGGAGGTGGCCACTGGGCAGTTTGTCACCCACATGTGACCTGGACCCCTGCTGCCACCGCCCTGCTCCCGTGTCATCGTGGTGCCCATTCATGTGCTCAAATCAGTGGGTTTAGCTGGGGCTTCACTCTCAGAACTTGGAGGGGGTGGGTTAAGGTACAAGACAGGGCTGTGGGTGTTGGAAACCCGCTGCTGCCAGGTTGGGGTTTGGCCCCATTCGCTGCCCAGTGCCTCAGGCTCTGAGGATGCTCTCAGGAAGGGGAGGGGAGGTCTCACGGGGAGCAAGGAACATCGAGGTGATGTTCTCGTGGGGAGCAAGGAACCTCCCAAAGACACCTTGGGGGTCTCCCCACTGTTGCAGCATAACCCTTTCCAGCCCTTACTGACAGGCAGGGTTTGACAGTCCCAGCCAGAGGAAAAGGCTGGGACTCAGCCAGGAGGAACCTGGCAATTTTAGCTTTTCCAGAGGCTGCTGGATACCCATGGCTCCCATGGCTCTCGCTGGCTGAGAGGAGTTAAAGGGAGACAGAGCTCAGCCGCAGTCGTGACTGGTTTGCAAATTTGGCAGATTTGCACTGAAGTGGCTGTAACGGGGCTCGTTTGCAAGCGAAGGATAGAACTCACAAAGTTACCTGTGCATGGCTGTGTTTGTGAGCTCTGGGCTTGCTCAGACGCTCAGATGGCAGCCCTTCAGCCCCAGGATGTGCTCCCCCTCTGTGCTAGTAAAGGGGAGCCCCAGGGGAGAAGGGGAAGCTGTGTTTGATGGAGTGTGGGTGCTCCCCAGAGATTTCCTGCTGGGCCCAGGTTACCTTGGTTCATTTTGGCTCCTGCTCTGGATGCCGCTTCCATGACATCATTTGGCTCTTGAAGAGTGGAGGAGGTGAGACACTTCTGAGCCATTATCTAGTGCAAATAGCCCATGGTAAATAGACTCAGCGAAGTATTGACACTGAGACTGTTTCTCTTCCTAATTTCCTGCTCTGGGCAAGTTTGCCTAGTAGCCAAAAATGGAGGGGGAGGAGAGGACGACACCCAAACCCTTCAACCCCAACCTCAAACCAAGACTTCAAATATCAAGTCAGGGCATGTAGCTGCTGTCATCCAGGTAATTGTATTAGCAGTTAATGACATAACTTCCACCTGGGATCTCAGCCTAGGACTAATTTTAGGAAATGAGTCTCTATCCAGCCTGTTTGTATTAGCTGGGGATCTTCCTCCTGGACCAGAGCTCTGATTATTCTTACCATTACGTTCTCAAACTGGTGGTCCCAGACCTGAATGGAGCTCGCTTTCCTGTCAAACTGTCCTAAGGAGGTATCAAAATTAGCACCTGGTGGTTGCTTCTGTGTTGAATGGCACCCAGGACAGATGCATTTCCAGGGTGAGGAGGGACGAAGGCAGTCTTGCACCTGAACTGCAATAACCAGCAGTTTTCCCATGGGAAGAGCAGTCCAAATGCTCCTTTGTCCCCTGTTCCTGGTCTCTCTGTCCCTGGAGCAAACACTGTTGGCATCTTTACCCTTCTCTCCTCCACAGCACCCTCCTGGCCAGCTGTGAGACCTGGCTGGATGTGGGTGCTTGGGCTGCATCCCGGGGCTGATACTCTGCGCTCTCAGGCTGGCAAACTTTAACTAATAGAGCCCGTTTTTTATTAACCTGCATTTCCTTCTGGTTCCACTATTACCTCTGCAGAAAAGAATCTGACCCCTTGCTCTCAGCATCACCTTCACTTTTTTTTTTTTTCCTTCTTTTTCTTTTCTTCCTCCCCGTCTCGCCCCTCCCCTGCTGTTGCTTTGTGGTTTGGGTAAAATCCTGCAAAACCCTCCCTGTGCCGGCCAAGCCATCCCTTGGCTGTGTCACTGCTCCCTCCTGTCTTTGTGCAAAAAAAAAAACCAAAAAACCCAACCCCAAAACCACCCCGGAGAGAGCTTTCGGGCTGGCACAGCAGCGGCGTTAAGCCCGTCATAGGTCCCTCTTAATTAAATTTGAAAACTGCCTGGATAAGAGGGCTTTCTGAGCAAGTCAGGTGCTGGGCCATGGGCCTGAACGACTGCCACAGACTAGCACTACCACCCACAGTCCTGATCCCCATGACATGTGTACAGATTATGGAGAAATCCCTCAGCAATGAGGCTGCTTTAACTCCTTCGCCGCTCTGGGGCTTTTGCACTGAGCTCCCAGCTCTACCCAGAGCCTGGCCCTGGCCAAAGGGACCTGCTGGTGTCCCCGTGTCACCTTCCTGGGGCTTGGGTCAGCCAACAGCATGGGTAAGGGTGGCATAGACAATGCCTCCGTGGCCCGGTGCTGGGGTACCTTGCTGGGTAGGTGCAACCTGTCCGGGGAAAAGTGCCATCTAAATATTTTCTTTGGAAGTGACACGTAAAGAAAGGAGGAACATCTCCCTGGCTGCGTGGCCAGCAATAGGAGGGAGGTTTAGTGTCACTGTTTTGCCCAGAAGGGGTAGTGGGATGCAATGGGATGACCTGTTTTCTTCTGGGAAATGCCACCCGTGCTTTGTCCCAGCCTGCCTGGGTCCAGCTTCCTGGGGAGTGTGCCCATCCAGCCTGGTAAATGCAAAATAAATGAAAAAGAGAGGCTGGAACCTGGGTTTTAACCCACCCTGCCCAAAGCAGACCTGGCTCCTGCCAGCTCTGAGACGTGTTTTACGTTGGAGCTTTGAGCTCCCTGGAGTTAACTCGGGCTTGTGGCACCCACCTTGCGTGAGGCATTTTATTTATTGCCACCTATATCCAGCGTGGAGCTGAGCACACCGTTGCTGGAGGCCTTGGGGTTTCTTACAACAGTGAAAACTTTTTCTGTCTCTACTTGGAAGGAAAAAAAACCCTCCAAACTTGAGTCACCCAATCCCTGTCCTTTGAGCACCTAGATTCTGCTGGAGAGGATTTCTAGGGAGGTTTTGCCAAAGGGGTGTTGGGAGGTGTTGCACCCCTTCTCCCATTCCTGAGGTTTTCCCTGCACGTACGTACTGGTTTCTAAAACTGGGATGGGTGAGACCTGCTGGGGAAAAGCCACGGGTGACTTCTCTCCCAGCAGCGACAACTTTGCCATTTCTCACAGCTCCTCGTTCTTACCCCAGCACTTTGGTCTGATGGCAGTAGGCGTTTGAAACAGGAGGGAGGGGTGGTTTAGGAGGAATATGAAAAAGCAATAATGCAGGTTCTTGAAGCAGATCGAAGCCTCCTTCCAGCCTGGAGTTTTGCTGGAGTCAGGCCTTTATTTTTCTCTTTTTTGTCTCCTATTAAATCACACGTTCCCGAGGAGCCTTTGAGCCTGGTGCGCTGGGCACGTTTCAGAGCTGGGCCAAAACCAACAATTATCTCCAGTTTCAGGAAATTTGAAGCTGCGGTTTTAACAGTGTCTTCTCGAGGACTGACAGGTGACACAGGTGGCTTAGCGTGCGGCCAGCGCTAACCCCGCGTGTCGGTGGCATTAATCACCTCGACAGGTCGCGGTGTGGCAAATTGCTCAAGGTTGGGTCCTCCCGGTTGGGAGGTCAGGGGTTCAGGTCCTGGGGGAGGTTGGCGGGAGCACGGGGCTCGCAGCCGGCCCTGCTCCTGGATGAACTTGCCGCCTCGGATGGAGGTGGCCCCGCGGGACTCTTGTTTCCTAGTGTGGCTTTGCTGTTGTTATTTCCCCAGGCGGTGGGGAAATCGCTCTGCCGCTTCCTGCAAAGAAACGGAGGTAGAAGTTTTTATAGGCTGTTACTAGGCCTTTACCGTTAAGTAAGGGCTGAGGGAATACTTTTATTGGCTGGAAAATCGACTGTCACCTTGTCTGCAACTATTCTGATCAAATGTACTGAAAACTCAGGGCTCCCCATGCCCCTCTGGAGGCAGTCCCGCATCTGCCCCTCCTCGTTCTGACCCCAGCTCCTCTTTTATTCAAGCTCTGATGGTTTTGGCTTCACAAGGAGAAAAGGGAATTGCCTGAGCTCGGTGAGCAAGCCAACAACCATCACTTTTCCAAGCCCTGTTGGTAGGTCCTGGGATCTGTTGGCCCAAGGGGATGTTTGGCATCTCTGTGTGACTGAAAAATCCCATTCCCTCTTATTCTGGAGGAATGGGGATCCCAGGTTCACCGGAGCTACTGCCCAACTGCCTGCAGTAGGGAGGAAGGATATGTTTTATCAAAGTGAGTCCCTGCTGTTTGAGTTCCTGGTTAGGAGGTTGATATCATCTAAAAACCAACACAGGGAAGTAAACAATGACTCCACTTTTATTTTAGCCTTCTTTTTCTTTCTCCCATTTTTTAACCTTTTAATTACTTCAGGAGTAGCTGAAAACCTAAGTCCCAGCAGATGTAATCATTTGTTTGCTGGGGAGCCGCTGCTGCCGGTCCCTTCCTGTAATCCCGTAAAAGCCGAAAAGAGGAGGAACTTTTTTTCTTAAGGCTGAAATGAGTCCTCCTTTGGCTGTTCACTGTAATAATACTAGGTGTGAAAAACCCTCTGGTATTTATGACCAGATGTGATTCAGGAATAATAAAGACCTGAGAACCTGTCACAAGATCACGTGGATCAATGAATCATCTGCCAGATATGGCAATTTCGCGTATCAAGCTTTGTACCTGAAAGTGACGCTATTTTTATGGTTTTGTCTGGTGGCCGTGGGACTCATGGTCCCCCAGCAAGTCCAAATTGTCCCCAGAAGGGAGAGGGACCTGGCTGCTTTTAGAGGAACTTCACCAGGAAAGAAACTCAGGTTGACCGGAGCCACTGCTTGCTGCTGTCTTGCAGATTTGATGAGGAAATTTATATTTCTGTTGAGCCGTGCAGAGAAAACAAATATCACCCTTTATCAGCTGCCTTCAAAGGAAAAGCTTCCTGCCCCTCGCTTTTGCCAAGGGCTGAGTGGGTAATGTGGCACCCACGTGCCTGCGTGGCGGGAGCCTGGAGAAAACCCGCTCTTTGTGAGGATCCACAGGAGGGACGTGGAGGAGGAAGGTCATGGGCAACACCAGGCAGCAACCAACCCTCTGCAGAGCATCCCCCCGGGGGCCAACATCCCCCCAGATCTCTTGGGCTGCAGAATATCAAGATCAAGGCAGTCTTATTCCTTGCCCAGTGTTGGTAAAGAGCCACGGAAATGCTGTTACCTGGTTTTTCTTCATTTCACATCAGCCAAAGGTTGACCAGGGGCTTGAAAAGTTTGCTCTTTTACAAAAGCCTTTCCGTGCTGCCTGTCTTCCTCACTGAGGTTTTCCTCCCGTGCTTTCTCCCCTTCCCTCTTCCCCTCTCTCTTGCTTGAAGTTCAGGGAAAAATATGTGCGGCCTTCCCAAGGGAACATTTTGGCATAGTCATAACTTGTTAAATACTGTAATTAAAATATTTTTCTCATTAACTTGGAAGTAATGTTTCTTCCTAAATTATACTGGAGGACTTTTTTTTTTTTTTTGGCTAATTAAATTGCCAGTTTGAACAAAAGTGCAAGAAAATCCTGGAGCCATGAGTTGCTGGGTCTCTTGACCTGCTTCTTCCGGGCCAATATCATCAGCAAAACAGGGGGGAGGTTGTCAAAGACGAATTTTAAAAGGCGTCTTGCTGTGGTTGGGTGGTGGGGGCACAGCTCAGAGGCTCATTGCGAGTCGATGTCTTGGCCTGTGTTGGGTCTCGCTGGGTCTTCTGGTGTTTCCCAGGTTTCTTGAAGTGGTATGGATGCCTCAAGGGTCTTGGTCTGGTTTTGTGTTGGGAGGATAAGACTTGTGAGCTCCTCGGGGGGTGCTGCTGGAGTCCTTGTCCTCAGGGGCTGCACAGGATGCAGAAGGCTTGTTCCCTGCCCTGTCTCCACTGGCTGCATGGCCCTTCCTTTCCCATATTCAGCTAAAGCAGCAGCAAGACCCAGATGTTCACAACTGCTGGGACTTCTGTGCCAAACAAGGGGCAGTTTGAGGGGCCTTGGTGATTTTCTGCATGTTTACAGATTTCCCTCTAGGGCTGCAGAGTGCTGAGAGGAGGTTACCCATAGGCATTCTCTAAAGGGCAGCAGGAGCTGGGTCCTGGAAGTGCAATTTTCTGCAAGAAAGCTATTCAGGATGTTTTTTGCATTAAGTGTGACACTGGTCTGGTTCTGCCTTTGGTGGCTTTCCAAGCCTGGTGCTTCAGGCTTCTTGTCCTTGGAGTCTGTTGGCTGGATCAATGCTGTCAACTTGAGCATCTTTGACGCTTGGCTGTGACCCTCGAGGCTCTCTCTTGAGCATTGCCCCAAGTTCATCTCGTTCATGCGAAAGGGTCCATCGCTGCTGTAGCAGCCGGTGGGTGCTTGGTCTTTGTAGGTGTCATTCCACCCCACGAGTCTCTAGCAGAAGGCTTAGAGTCCCTGATGGTAATGTTTTGAGGGAGCTCTTGGGGAGATTCCTCACCTCCTGAAAGAGTTTGTTTGATGTTGTGAATCATGTTTTTAGAAAGTTTCCTTTTTAAAACCCTCGTTTCTTCCCAGGCCTTGCACATCCCCGTGTGCTCTTAGTGCTGGTCTCCTCCTTCTCCTCCTCCCAAATGTGGATGGGTTTGGGTCTGTGCAAAGCTGGGTGGTGTCACTCTGTCCCACAGGCTCTTTCTTCCCATGGTTTTCAGCATCCCTCGTGGGATGTGTGGAGTGAGAGCCCTGGTGTTGGGGGTGTGTGTGTATCTGGGGGCTCCCTGCAGCCCTGGGACCCCTCAGGGAGCAGCCCCAACAAAATGCCCTGTTCTGCTCCTCCGACAATTACCTGTCCCTGGATCCCAGTTGGGTGTTTTCTGTCAAGCTGGTGATTGCGGTTCAGAGCAAGGACAGATTTATGTACACATCACCCTGGCAACGTTTAGGTAAAAGCCTCCGAGAAGTGCTGGGGTGCATATTATGGGCTGTTGCCTTTTTCTGCTTGTGTGCATGTGGGCTGTTTTCCCAACAGTAGCCCGAGGTGCAGGGAACACCCGAGCTGGTTTAATTACCTTCCCTGCCTTGTGCTTTTGAAAATCTCTACTTTGTGTGGTGGTTTGGTTTTTGTTTTTTTGTTTTTTTTTTTTTTTCCCCCTTTTTTTCCTTTTTTTGGGGCTTATGTCTGTTCCAAACCCCACTGTGGATCTCTGCCCGAGAGTCTCCCGGGGTTGGAGCACAGAAGGTGTGAGCTTAGCCCTGAGACAGGGCGAGCAGGGCTGGGGCTGATGCAAACAGCCCAAGGGCTTCGTAACGAGAAGAGGTGGCCTGCGGGTCTTCTGAGCGTGTCACCGAGGTTAATGCAGCAACATCTGGAGAGCCTTCTGCAGGAGGCTGCTCGAACGTAATGCAGGCCAAACTTGTCACGACTAATTTGGTCAGCTAGAAAGGAAGAGGCTGATCTATCTGGAGAAGTCACCCCACCAGCCTTGGACCTCTGTTTCAGGGTGGGATGGGGGCTCCTGGCTCTCCCCTTTGGTGTCCAAGGGAAGCAGAGCAGTAGCTTGGAGGGGGTGACCCCCCTGCCTGTTGGGATGCTCCTCTCCCGGGAGCTGACAGTGTTTGGGACATGGGGGTGAAGGGGTTGTGTTTATTTCTCTGCTTCTATTCTCATTTTTTGATGGAGGCTTTCTGAGGATTTGGGATATTTTTTAAAAGAGCAAAGAGGACGACATCAAACCTAGTAAATGCTGCCTGTAGTAAGACTGAGCTTATGGACTGCTTCGCTTGGGCTAGAGAGAGCGTTTTACTGACCTGCTGTTGTTTGAGAATTCTCAAATAACCTCCTTAAAGTTTAATCTGAGTGTGCTGGTGGGGTCATTTAACTTCAAGGATGGCCTTGTGCTCTGCTTTCTGAAGCTAATCTAAGTTTTGAGATATTTTTGGGCTCCTGTCTTAATCCCCCTTTTTTTCCAAAAATCCGATGCCACAAAAAATCCAATGCCACGAAAAATATGTGGGTTTTTTTTGCTTTGCTGCCGCTGATCTTCAGCTGGGCTGCCCGCTCTGTATCCCTGTTTCCAGGGGAATATTGCCTCCCTCCTACCAGCACAGCTTGCAAAATATGTTTGATGTTACTTCTCCACTTGAGAAAGGAGTAAACCCTTCTGTGCGTTTGTCCTGGGCAGTTTCAAGAAGGGCAGTCCCCAGAGAAGTGCTTTTCAGTGTCCTAACGCGTCGCAGAGAGGAAACAACGTGCTCGGTCTTGTCTCGTGCTCAGCATTTTCTTGCTGCCACCAGCTCCTGGGAGAGAGTGACCCCAGTGCCACCAGCCTTGTGGCCAGGCCATCTGATGGTGCTTGAGCCAGAAAATGGGCCAAACGGTGCTCGCTTGTCTTGCAATTCACGGTGAGATCCCTGACCCTCAAGATGGCATCAAAATTGGTGTTTGGTTTTCCTCATGGCAAAGATGCGGAATTTTGGAGGACAGCAGTTAAATCAGCTTCCCCCAACCTGCCCCTGATGCTGCATCTTGCACATCTGTATCCATGAGCAACGTGTTTTGTGGGTGGCGATGTCGGATTAGCTGATGGAATTTATTAGCTCTGGTGGAACCATTTTTAGGCAAGATGTTTTTGCAAAGAGTCTTGCATCATAAAACACCGCTGTCAATCACCTGTAGGCGAATGACTCTCAAAAACCCAACCCTAGATTGAAGGAAATGATAAGTAGCTCTGCTTGTCCTAAAAGAGTTGGTGGTGTTTTTTTTTTGGTCTCTTTATTTGATATATTTCTGGGTAAATAATTATTGGCCTCCTGCACTGCTGAATGGGCGTGGAGGGTCAGCAAGCATCTTGAAAATGGTTTCAGTTCTGTGTTTGATAGCAAAGCCAGAGGTTTCC
Source organism: Nycticryphes semicollaris (assembly GCA_013400055.1). Classification (NCBI taxonomy): domain Eukaryota; kingdom Metazoa; phylum Chordata; class Aves; order Charadriiformes; family Rostratulidae; genus Nycticryphes; species Nycticryphes semicollaris. Next base: position 51,102 of record VXBJ01003897.1, on the reverse strand, counting down.
ATGAGCAAACAGGACCAACCACGCTGCATTCCTCCAGCCTGGCTGGCGGGTGGGCAGTCAAAGGCATAAAAAAAACCCCAGACCTGAGCTGCTGCAGGACCTCTGCCCTGGCCAGAGAGGTGACCTGGTGGAGGGACAGCCCTGGTCACTGCTGCAGCAGTGGCGATGGATGGACCTTAGCCGAGGTTGGTGTCCTTTCAGGGTCAGATTGAGGTGTAGAAAGCTGTGACTTCCCTAGGGCTGCATGGAGTGAATAGCTCTGATTTTATTAGGAATTACTGAAACAAGGTGACTTATTCCCGAAGCAGGGACCAACCATGAGCTGCCAGCTGGGAACGGGTCCTCCTTGGCAGCACTGTCTTGGCTGTGCAGCTGTGGATTAAGTCTTTAGTTGGGTACAAAGCATCAGAACTTAAATGCTAATTTACATACCTGACATATTGATGGCAAATATTTTAAGGATGGACTCAGGAGAGAAACAGCAGCTCCTGAGCGGGGTGAGTGGTAAGAGATGAGGTGATGCATCTTTCCAAGAAGGCGTTTGAGACATGAACACTCCCAACACCAGGAATGGCAGAGACACCCAGGGCTGGAAACAGCCACCAGCCATTTTCACATTGGAAAATAAAGCATGTGGGGTTGGGTTTCTTTAATTATTTTTTATTTTTAGTTTACTTGGAGTTTAATCAAATGCTAGATCAGCTTGCAGGGAGGGGGAGAGTAAGTTCTCCATCCCTTGGAGACCTTAATGACAACAAGCAGCTTTCTGGAAGACCCCTCTGGCCGTGGGCTCTATGGAAAACCATCTCCCAGGGAGGTTGCAGGTCCATCTCGGGGACCAAATCACTCCCGGTGGGCACGGCAGGGCTGTGGTGACGGTGTGGTGGACGGTCAGCCAGGTTCTGTTCTCCAGGAACAGGGCTGGTTGTGGCACACAGCCCTTCCCAGCCTCCTGCCAGCACCTTCTCACCTCCAGCGACTTTCACCACCTCTGTTTAAACCACACTGTCACTTTTCTTGCCCACTCATTTTCAGTGTTTTCTTTGACAGTTGCTTTTTATAATTGTGATTTTTTTTTTTAATTATTCCTTTTTTTTCCCCCATCTCTTTCCCCCCTGCCCCCCCCCTGCCATCTCTGTTGCTGCCTGTTCCAGCCCTCGGGCGCTGAGCTCGGAAATGCATTCGCTGGGGTTTGCCCTGGCCTGTCGCATACATCATCCTGCAGAGGATGGTGTGTGTGTGTGTGTCTTTGGCATCTACTAATCATTGCAGCTTGACAGGGTTTCTTCTGCTTCTTGTATTTTGGTGTCCAAAGTTACCCGCTTGAGACGAGAGCAGAGCAGGGGGGAAAGGATGTTCCTCCTGCCCTTGTGTGGGCTTCTTGGGTGCACCTACTAAGCACCTCGTGTGGAAACCTTTTCTGCCTTCAGCAATTCACAGGGATGCAGGAGGTGCCCGCTCCCTTCCCCCCATCACATATGATGATGTCTTTTAACTTTTCTTATCAGTTCAAAATTAAGATTAATAGCGGCCGGGGGTTATTACTGCTTATTGTCTCCCTGTGCATATTATCTTTCCTTGTTACCATTAAGAGAAAAATCTGCTGTTGCCACTGGCTGCCTTCAGGTGACCCTTTGGGACCTCTCAATGCCTAATTTGTGAAGCTCTAGGGAAAATGATGCTCCCATCTGACATGGTTCTGCTCCCTCTGCTCTGCAAACCAGAGGACTGTGGATCTACTTCCCAGAGCCCTCAGCTGGTCCCTGCCAGCTCCCCCGTGCTCCGGAACATCATGGCGAGAGCATCAATGCAAAGGGTGGTCTTGGGGGTCTCCCCATGGAACTTTACCTGTGAGATGTGTTTGATCCCAGCTCCCTTTTCCAAAAGTAGAAGTGTTGAACAACAGCACACTCACTGGTTAAATGGAGACTTCCCACCTTTCCTCTTCTCTGGAAATATTTAGCTATCAGGCAGCTAAGGGCAGAGGGAACTTGTTTCCAGTACAATGTTTTTTTCCATCTGCATGTAATAACTTCTTTAGCTGTACATAATTAGCTCAGAAGCGATAGGCTTGTAATTACCCAGCAGAAGCCTGTGAAAAGGATTGCGTTAGTCTTTATCTTGGGAACTTTATTACTAAAGATGTTCTGGGCTGCTTTGGGACATGCTGAAATGTCTGGAGTGGTGCTGGAGCTGTGCAGGGCCCTGGGTGCAGGCAGAGGCTGTTGGAGGGCTCTGGCTTAGTTGTCCTCGGTGGCAGATGGCTCCCGGAGTTCATTTCCTGACGTCCTCCATCTCCGAGGTTCATCTTGGTTAACAGAAGTCTCTCCTTCCAGTCTTTGGTTTAAAGCACTGGTTTCTCTTGATTCTGCCTGTTCCTGGGTGTCAGCGGAGGTGTGGGAAGGAAAGAGCCTGTGGTTAAGTGGTGGAGACTAAGCTGTGTAGGAAAGGCTTGTAAAACAACCACATGACGTAAAAATGACTGTATTGCTCTGGAAAGTAATACTTAAGGCTTCTCCTGTTTGGATGTGATGAAACCATCGCAAACTCAGTATATATGTGTATTGTACCTACTGTAAGAATGCTCTTAAAGAAACTTGGGAGTTCCCTCATGGTTCCCTCAATGGGGCACTAAGCTCAGTGGCTCTGTTTTCTTGGTGTACAACTCACATCAGTTTGTCTCCCTCATCCCTCTGACTGGGACAGACTAGTTGAGTTGGTCAAATGGAGATGACTCAGAGCTGGAATCATACGTCAGAGCCTTCTTCTGAAGCTTTGAGACAAATAAAATCACACAATGTGCCCCTGGGGATTAGTTCCTGAATTGACATCAGAGGTTGATGCCACTTGAGGGAAATCTGCCCTGATTTTGCCTGTGATTTGAGTGTGAGCAGTGTCTCCCCTTGAGTTTGTAGCCCCTGCAAGATGGACATAGTGCTGGGAGATGGGGAAGACCCTGGGTGCTGCAAAAGTTACTCATGAGAAACACCCTGGAGTGGAGAAATGGGATTGTTTAATGCTGCTTGGGACTTGCTAGAGGCAGTTTTGTAGTCATCCTCTGGAATTGCTCCTGTGGCTTGAACTCATAAGTCTCGGGAATTTTGTAGACGTTGCCTTCCACACCACCTCCTTGCCTGCCTTCGAGTCCATGACTGGCTGGAGTCTTCTTGGTGCTCTACCACCACCAGCTGCACTACAGGGCTCATCTGCCAGTTGTCCTGCCTGTGCCAGGATATGGGTGGAGGGATGAGGATGGCCTCTTAGGTCCAGCTACTGCCCCACGTGCCCCGTGTGTGATGGCATCGGTGACTTCAGGCAGTGCTGGGTGCTGTGGTAGAAATGGTTGTCTTGCTAACACCTGGGAGCCCTATGACTTGGGATAACAAGATGGTGGGCAACCAGGTTAAGAACTGTAAAGGGAACTGGTGGACAAGAAACAAAGCCAAGCTGGTTAAATAATCTATTTGGTAACTAATTTTTTTCCTTCCCCTCTCATTTGAGGCATTAATAGAGAAAGATTGGTTCATTGATTAGGGCACTGGTCTACTTTTTTTATTTGGAAAAGGAATTTGTCTTGTTCCCTACCATGCTCGCCTACCATTTCACCTCTTTATGCTCCTTGTGTTTTGAGGCTAATTATAATAAATTCAGTAACTTGTGCATTGCATGGGGGAGGGGAGAAAAAAAGTGTCATGCTCCAAGTTGAATACTGTTCGTATTTAGAGTCAATATATAGCAGGAATAGTGCTAACTACAGTGAAAAGGTACAGTTTAAAGAGGTGTTTTGATAATGATACTTACATCTAAGTATAATGATAGTGCTTCAAGCAAACATTAACTAAGCTGCATGATGCTCCTGTGCAGGTGGTGTGGGTTTTTGTGGCACAGTTTGCAATGGAGGAAGTGAATGCAGCCTGTCTGGTGCTATCACAAAAGACCGTAATGAGCATTAATAGCTCTAATTTATAAACAGACATAACAAGTTCAACACTTTTACCGGAGTGATTATCCTCTGGAATGGGCTTTTCGTCTTCTCCCGTTGCTTGATGTCTCCTAATCAGGCCTGGGATTATCTCCCTGTCTATGTTGTTCAGCCCTGGTTCTTGGGCTCAGTGCGGGCATCGCAGGGTGCTGAGATGTGAAGAAATTAAGAGAGGCTGAGAGAGGACAGATGTACTGCCTGGTTGAGGGAACACCACATTAGAAGGAAATTTATACCCCTGAAACCACAGGATTCATTGAATGACTTGGATTCCACGACCACAATAGTCCCCTGGAAAGTCCCCAGACCTTTCCGAATTCTGGGAGTCTTCTGCATCCTCATGACCTGGCCACATCAAGGGGTGCCTGGCTCTGCTGGAGCTGTGCTGGTGGCCCTGGACCCGGAGCTGAGAGGGGAAGATGCAGTTCTGAACAACAAGGAAAATTAAGCCCTTTAGGACAAAACTCTAGCAGGGCAATTTTTGATGTTTTCACACCCGTTGTCACCTGCGTGGGTTGGGTGAAATCTTTTGCTTCTGCAGCCATTAATTTTAACCCATCTTGTTCTTTGTTGTAGGTCCTGGAGTCGTGAGAACTTCCAATGACTTGGCAAATCTCTCTGCATGGCTGACGTTTGGCTGCCACCTCCACCCATGCCTGTCCCTTGCTTGCTCCCTCGCCGGGTGTCAGTTCGCCAGCCTACGTGCTGAGAAGAAAAGTTAAAAAGGTAAAAGTCTGTAATCTGATTCCTCAGTGACCTGTCTAATCCTGTTCCCTGGTACAGCGAGAGCTGAAATACTTGTACTGCAAAACAATGGCTTGAGGAGAGTAGAGAAGAAAGATGAGAATCTGCAGGGATTTATTTATTTATTTACGTACTTGTTTAATTTCTCCTTCCATCTTCTTTTTCTGACCCAAAGATGCCAGCTGGGAAGCAGGGGGTGGCAAGGAAGAGGTTGGGGCTGGACGCATGGGTAGCAATGTGTTGGACTCCCCTTTGCAGTAGGAGAGTAGGGGTATGGTTTCAGTCCCCCCCCACTCCCAGCCCCCCTGTCCCAGACTAAATCTTTGTGGCAGTGGCTGGAGCTGGGTTGTGCCGGAGGTGAAAGGCTCAAATGTGATGAGTAAAGCGCTGTAGCTCCACAAAGAGCTGCTAACTGGGCTGTGGAGCTGCCAGCAATTCCAGAATGGGTTGAAAATGGGGTTTTTGAGATGTGGCTGGGTTGTGTTGGAAGTGGCTGAGCTTCCCGAGCAGGACAGACTTTCACTGTAACCCTGTCAGGTTCTGGTCTGGTGCTGCTGCTGCTCTTTGTGTAGGACCAGTGCTGTTCTGCTGGTGTTTCCTTCCCCTTGGCCTTGTCTTGGATCAGGGAGCTCAGCCCGGGCATCCAGGTCCAGGACAAGGGCTTTCCCGTTGTTCCTTGTGACTGTGGAAATCCCTCATGGGCAATTTCGGACTTTTTTTTTCCTCTAGTTTTGTTGTTGAGGGGTAAAAAAAAAAAAAATCCCTCTCTTGTCCTGAGCCTTGATGGAGATTCCACTGAGCCTACCTGCCTCTGCAAAAGGGTATTTTGGAAAAGCTGCCTCCTCAGATGATACGCAGGTTTGTTTCAATGGGTTCTGCTCTGTTGAGAATAAAACATGCTGTGTGAGGTCTGGGCTGCAGAGGTTCTGTTTTGAGTTCCCTGTTGTACCGGAGGGGTGTTTGCACAAGCTGTTTTGTCTTCTCTCCTGGAGAATTTCCTCCTGTTTTGGGGCTGTGTTTTTCCCTTTACCAAACCCTCCAGTTTGCTGCTGCGTTGAACTGAACCGTGCTTTCGGAGTGATTTTTCCAGCCCAGAACCTGAGTGCGCCCTTCCTTGAGCTTCATTTTTCTTCAGTCTTTTGGCTGGGGTAGCATTATTTCCTTCTCTTTTTTTTTTTTTTTTTTTAAGGCAGAGCACCCTCAAATCCATGTAGAAGCAAGTGCCACAGTGTTGTTAGAAAGGGAAGGCTTTGGAGAGAGATGAAATTAGCCCAAGGTCAATTCCGGAGGTGATTCGGGGTGTTTCCCCCCACCTCCCTCCCTGCTGAAGGCTGTTACGGCTTGGAGGGGTGGTTTGGGGTTAGAAAGCTTCAGCTGGAGTGTGGCTGCCTTCTGTCGAAGCAGTGTCCCACAGAAAACACTTCTCAGGGAATTCATGCAAGCAGGGCCCTGTAATGGAAAATCTGCCACACCTTAAATGCTATCGTGTTACTCACGGACGCAATACTGGTAATTAACTGAGTTAAAAACCAGATTTATTGCATGTCAGTTATCACCTAACGAGTTGGCATATCTGAGGGATGCATCAGAGTCCGGATGTGCTGGTTTCCCACCTAAGGTAAGAGAGGTCACCTGCCTTGCCACCGATGGAGGTCCAATGGGTCTTGCCATGTTTGAATATAATCTTGTGTCGTGTCTAACACCACTGGGCTGCGAGATTGTGCACCTCATTACACCAGGAGGACTTCCCTTCATAATCTCTGGTAGTTTCATCACAACTTGTGTCTCTGTGGAACCTTCTAGCATCTGCTGATTGCTTCTGACATCAGAAATGTTCTCAGGCTTCACCCCTCCGCCCTGATCCAGAATAGCACCCTGCAAAGGCTGTGCTGGATTCGAGCTCTCCGTTGCTCACCTGCAGTGAGGGCTGTGGGAACCGATGTGATTTGCTGATTCAGCTGCTTAAAAAGGAAATCCAAAGGCAGCCAGGTAACAGGATTACAACACCTGGGCTTAAATCTCCAAATCACCTATAGACTGGAGTGGTAGTTCAAATGTCATTCTTCAGTCTAGTCTTTGCCCTTGAATCTTTTATTCCAGGACATTTCTGTCTTCCTTGTTTTGGAGGCTGTCACAGAACCGAGGTGCCCGTGCACTGCAGAAGCACCACATCTCAGCTATGTTCAAGTATTGAAAGTCTTCCAAAATGTGGGAACTTGGTGCACCTGCCAGCTTCAGTATTTAAAATATAATGAAAAATTAAATATTTTGAATCTGAAGAGGAACATAGCTTTGACTTTCTTGGTGTATACTAGGAAAATTTGGAGTTCTCAAGTTCAGTTTTTTCTGGGTATCCACATGCAGAAGAAGATCTAGGGAACATGTGTGGTTTTGCATTATTCCATACCTGTAATAGCTCCTCTGAGTTTGCTCAGGCTGGCAAAAACTGGACAGAGATGTGACATCTCCTTAACTAGCCTGGTACCTTTGCTCCGAGACCCCCAAATGGCAGAAGACCATGAGCACGAGGGAGAAGTCTTAAGGACGGGATGTGGATGGGCTGCTTTTGGGGGGGTTGTAGACTGCGATGGCTGGAGGGAGCATTGCAGCCTGGAACAGCTTCTCCACCAGTTCTGTGCAAAGCCCAGAGCTTCCTGAGTGGTCTGTGCTGGACAGAAAGTGTGTGATGAGGTCAGAAACTCAAATCTTGCCTTTTGAATAAATACTGGGCTGCGGTGTTAAGTACTCACTGGTGATGCAGTAACTTCAGGAGGTTTGTGCATTTTACTTAGAGGTGGCTTTAGTTCATAGGTGGTATTTGCACTGGGAAGCACTGGAAAAGAATAGGAGCCTGAGCTCAGAGGGAATCAGAAGTTCAGCTGCTGCCTTCACCTTTCTGACCAGGATGTCTGCTCGTCTGCCAGATAATCTCCTGATGGCACAGAGCTGGCAAGGAGATGTGCCCAGGGAGGTGGGACAGGTCAACACTTGAGCTGGCCCAGCCTCTGCTCTGGTGTCTCTTAAGCTGCTTTTCTATTTCACAACATCATGCTGAGCTTCCCCGATGCCAATCCTGGGCTGAAGGCCCAGCTTGGGGTGGGGAAAGTACCTTGGCTTTTCTTTTAGTAGATAATTGGTTGTAAGTTTGGGGTGTGTTATTATTTTTTATTATTATTTTTTTGTTTTAGTCTGGGCTGTGGTGGCTCATTCCCACCTGGATCCCAGACCTTCAGAGCACTAAGCCTTCACAGCAGTGTCTCCTGGAATTCAGCAGAGGGTTTCCTATTGTCTGCAAAAGGACTGATGCCCTCAGGCCCTGCAGAGTCTCCTGTTTCACCCTTCCAGAACAAGCCTGGAAGCCCAGCTGGGAGCTGAGCAAGCGAGGACCGCTCCTCCCTGCTGCCCATCCATCCTGCCTGTGCTCGTCCCACAGCTGGGACCTCCTCTTCCTCCAAGCCCCCCCCCTGTTTCCATAAGCCAAGCTTAAAAGAAAGAGCTCTCTGTCTCAGTTCTTCTCCCTGATGGGATGTTGGCTGGGCAATGCCCTCGGGGAGGTGGCTGGCAGCCCTTGTGTGATGCGGCTCTGTCGGTGGGAGCTGCTTCAGCGTTGGGGTTCTTCTTGCTCACCTGCTTTACCAAAGCCTAAAGAATTTACCCTAGATATTGGCCATGAGGAAGTGCTTGAGTTCCAAATGTTCTGGATATATTTTTTTTTTTGGGTGGTGTAATTCTGAAATACTTTGGTGACACTCAACACTTCTTCTGCTTGAAAACACACCTGAAAGCTGCTGCATCGATGTTGGTTTTCGTTGTGTTATCTCTGAAGCGCTGTGACCACCCTGACTGTGGTGTGGAGCGTACAAAGCTGTCCTTGGAGAAGCTTATGGTCTGAGCACCATAGTTTCTCGGGGTGCTTTTTGCAGAAAGAGGCCAAGAATCTGCTGTGATTGAGGAGTTTGATGGTTTGTAGGGATCAGCTGTGTCAACTCAAAGCCTGAAGCTTCCTCATCTCTTGAGCAGTCGTTGGCTGCCTCTGCCAAGTGCTATGGAGGGGATATCACCATTTCCATCAGGGATTTACACGAGGACACTGCCTTGTTTCCCTGAGTCATGTACCTAATTAAATTCCAATTCTTGAACCACCAGATGCCTCCAAAGACAACACTTTTCCCTTTGGCACCTTCCACCCCTGTTACCTTCTTTTCTGCTCCCCAGATGTTTGGTCTGCTGTGTGGCTGCTTTGCCTCATTCCTGCGTTTTTTATTTATTTTTTGTATGTGTGTGTGTGTGTCAGACAATAAATCATGTTTTCCTTTCTTCAAACATGTGGGGGAGATCCCAACAAGATTGATGACAGAGAAGGGTGGCTAATGTTTCCCTGTACAGAGAGCAGTTTTGTGCGATGCGGAGCACGGAAGCGATGCAGTGACTTTCCTGCGGGATGATGATGTGGGACAGTAAATCAGAGCTTGTTCTTCTGTCACCACAACCTGTGAGGCTGCAGCATGGGAGGGGCATCTTGTCTGCCTTTGGGGCAGGGTGATGGGAGGAAAGGGAGATGCTGAAGTTGGTGCAGATACTGACAGTATTGTCACAGAATCACAAAATGACAGAATGCTCTGGGGTTGGAAGGGACCTCTGGAGACCATCTAGTCCAACCCTCCTGCCAGAGCAGGTCCCACAGGAACGTGTCCAGGCAGGGTTCAAATGTTTCCAGAGAAGGAGACTCCACCACCTCTCTGGGCAGGCTCTGCCATCCTCAGTATAGAGAAGTTCTTCCTCATGTTTAGATGGAACTTCTTATGGTCAAGTTTGTGCCTGTTTCCTCTTGTCCCATCCCTGGGCACCACTGAAAAAACCCTTCCCCCATCCTCCTGACCCCACCCTTGAAGTATTTGTAGGTGTTGATCAGATCCCCACCTCAGTCTTCTCCAAGCTGAACAGCCCCAGGTTGTTCAGCCTTTCATAGTAAGAGAGAAGCCCCTCATCATCTTTGTGTTCCTCTGCTGTACCCTCTTCAGCAGTTCCCTGTCCTTCCTGAACTGAGGGGCACAGAACTGCTCCCAGTGCTCCAGATGGGGCCTCCCCAGGGCAGAGCAGAGGGGGAAGGTGACCGCCCTTGACCTTGTGCTGGTCACACTCTTCCTGATGCAACCCCAGGAGAAAAACTGGGCTTCTTGGCCACAAGGGCACACTGCTGGCTCATGGGCATCCAGTTGTCCACCAGGGCTCCCAGGTCTCTTTCCTCAGAGCTTCTCTTTGGCAGCTTGGCCCCCAAAAGGGGCTGGTGTTCTCCTCAAACCATGCCATCCTCTTGTTGGCTGGGCCAACACCCCTGCATCCAGCCCAGAGGCTGGGGCAGAGCTTTGGTGGAGCTGCAACAAGGTGCTGTAGTGACCAGATGTGTTTGGGGAGGGGGTACACTGTGGTGGGTGGGATGCTGGCTGTGGGAGGGAGGGTCTGAAAGGGTGAAGGATGATTTAAAGCAGTGATAAAGAAAAAAAAAAAAGGAAAATATTGCTGAATTCTTTATTTTTTTTTCTTTACAAGCTGTTTGTGTCTGTCTTGGTCTGTTCTCATTCTGCTGCTGCTGGAAGCAGCCAGCGAGGTGTCCTGCCGCACAGGTAGTGCTTGGACCCCTGCTGACACAGAAATACCAATTATATCCCATTCCCCTTCTCTCCAGTGGGCAAGTACAGGCATTTCCCCCTGCCCATCCCGTTCTTCCGACGGGCCCCAGTGGTCTCTGCGTGGAAGGAAAGAATAAATTCACGTGAAACCCGTGTAGCTCTTGCAGTCCGGCCGGGAGCCCGTCCGGCTGGAAGCAGGACAGTGGGCGATTCCCACCCTCCCTGGCCCTACTGGCCCCGCTCCCCCTTCTCCCCCCCCGCAGCCCTGCCTTGCCCTTTTGTGGAGATTTATAGAGCCGAGTGGGCTGAGAACAAATGAGCAGACATTAAGGCGATGTGTTCTGCATACTAATGACAAGATACTGCTTCTGCACCTCGGGGCAATACTGGGTCAGGCCAGTTTAGCTGTAAACTTTATTTATGTGCTTATTACATCGCAGCTGCAGTTTGCCAGCCCGGGCTGAGGGTTTAGGGATGTGTCCGGCAATAAATTTTGTTTGTTTATTTGAAATAAGATGCTCCTTTCCCCCCTCTGTCCCCCCCAACCCTTCTTCTCTTTCCTTCTGGAGGGTGGGGAGGGGGCAAATCCCTTCTTTTCCGTCGCAGATTTGTGTGCAGAGCGGGGAAGGTGGGATGAAGAATGAGGAAGGAGAGGTCACAAACAAGCTTCGTGGGGAGCAGTTGGATTTATTTAAGCCTCGCTGATATAAGCAAGATTTTACCCTCTGTGACAGGTAGCAATGGGCAGAGGAGAGGTCCTCTCATCAAGGCTTTGGGAGGCCAGGAGTGTATCCCTGGCTCTGCCACTGAACCCTCTTCCCAGGCATGGTCAAGTCCCTTTGCCTCCAGCCCTGTGTGGCACCTGGGGCTCAGACGCTCTTTTTTTTTGCCCCTCTTTTACACCAGGGATGGGTTTGGCTGGACTCCTCCGGTGCAAACCGCAGGGAGGTGGGTTTGGTTTGGGAAAGCACTTGCTCTGCACTCCTGAGATCAGCGGAGAGATGGGCGGTGATTTATGCCCACAGCAAAGACGTTCTCAAACATCCTATTTTTATGGTATCCCCCTCTGGCCACCAGCCTGTTTCCTCCTCGTGTTCTGTCTTGTCTCTTGGGTTTATAAGTGCTCTGGGGGCAGGGATTGTCGTTCTCTCTTGTCCTGGCTCCGAGCTGCTTTCCGCCTTGCTCCACCGTTCAGAGCAGTAAAACACATGGAGCACACGATGAGTTTGGGGCAGGAACTTTGCCCCCTCCTCCTGCTCTTGCACGGAGAAGGCAGAAAAGGCTGAGCAGAGTGGAAATAGTTCCTGTGAGTCTTTCCAAGCCTTTTTGGAGATCCCTGGCCTGGCTGAGTCCTGCTGGAGCTACCGTGATATAAATGAAGGATGCCTTCTTTGGGCTAGTGCTGGGACTCTTATGTGGTGAGGATAATTTCACCCATCAGACCCAATGGCCTCTGATTCCTGGAGCTGGATGTGGTCACCTGGGGCTGGGGAAAGGCTACATCGAGGCTGGAAGTGAAGTGGGTCAAGCACAGCTGCTGGCAGGGCTAAATGGGAAGATGGGGTGGAAGAGGCTTTGTAGACCCCATCACCTCTTGAGTGAATCCACCTCCACCATCTCCATGTCAGTACCTGGCTCCAGGATGTGGCTCTGTGATGTTATCTGCTGTCAGACAAACCTGGCTGGGCAAAAATTCAGCCTGGCAGGCAGGCAAAGGCTCTCTGTAGCTCTGCATCAAAAGAGATTTCAACAATAACCACGTTAAGCCTCCAGCCCAGTTCATTTCTCATCCAGGAGGGTCAAGAGAGTTGAGGTTGTGGTGGAGCACTATGTGCCTTGTAGGGAATCAACAACTACTGCCTGAAAAAAACGAAAACCCCCTGAACCACCTTTCCCTCTCCCCCCCACCTAAAAAAAAAAGGCAAAAACCAGCAACAAAAGAGCCACTTAAGCCCTCCCAACCCTTCTCTTTTTTTTGTTTCCTGCACAGAGACCTCCATCCCTACCAAGCCTTCCCCTGGGGAAGCTGTCCCAGCACTGCTGCTCCCCGTTGCCATGCAGTAGCCAACCTCTAATTGGGGTGGACTTAATTTCCCAGGCCCTCTTGGCTGGCAGGGGCTCCAGATGTCTCCGAGGTGATGGACCAGGGCTGGGGTGAGGTGGCAGGAGGAGGAGGAAGAGGAGGAGGGTGCATGTGGGGGCCCTGGCAGGAGTGTTGCAGGAGCGGGCTCTCCTGGCTTGCAGCCTGCTCTCTCAGCCGGAGGTAACAGCCCAGCCACAAAATGCTGAAGAGGAGATCAACAGGGGGTGGAGGAGGGATAAAAGAAAACAACCTTCAAAAGAACGTGCCCTGCTTTTTTTTTTTATTATTATTATTTTTTTATTTTTTATTGAGGGGAAAGGTACTCCACTGGTGAGGACTTCTAATGAGCTCTCCTCTAGGAAAGCCCTTCTTTTGCATTGAATCAAGAAAAAATAGCCTTGCTGGATAAAAATATATAAGTGTGTGTATTTGTCTGGCGTTATGTAGTGCTTTGTTGTTCCTGCCCATTCCGACACCAGAAGACCCTGCAGCTGATGGGCATGTTATCTGTCTTCCAAGACAGTCTCTGGAAGGTTGTCTCCCTTCTTTCGTCCTGTCTAATGCTTCTTCAGCTGCAAAATCATTTTCTGTTAACGCTGAGGTTCTAGACATAGAAATGGGAAGGAATCCCTCTGTGCTGGGAGTTTTCTGCATGTGTTGTGTTCAGAGGCTGCCCATTTTGGAGAGCACTGTTGAGCATGTTCTCCTGCAGCTGGGCCTTGGGTGGGAGAGGAGTGTGTGAGGAGGCATCACCCCCCACCGGTGCGGTGTCCTGGAGTGGTGGTTGGTTGCACGACTGTTGACTTAACTCAAAGATGCGTCTTTTGCCATTTCTGCCACAAAATCTGAGATTTGACACCTTTTTGAAATGGGCTGTTGGGTGATTTCATGCGTTTCACATTAAATGCTGCTCTGCAACACCTAAAGCTGGGAGGATGGATGTCCAGGGTCACTGTCCCATACCTCACTGCCTTCTCAAGTACAAAGAGCTCCAGCTCTCCTGCAGCCTGTGATATACAAGTCTTCCCAATGACTTAAATAGAAATTGGGTAGGGTTTATGTGTAACAAGCCTTGGGTGTGCCCCTTAATTTTGTCTCCATTTTGCTCTTAGATGCCCTACAAATCAGTTACTTCTCTGGGTCCTCCCAGAGCTCAGGGTGTTTTGGGAGGTGTTTGAAGGGCTTTTTTACAGGGCCCTGTGAACTCTAGGTATGAACTCAAGCCCTGTTCAAGAAACATGGCTTTATCCGTAATCTACTTCATCCCTACAGTGCTGCAGAGACCAGTGTGGTCCCCAGTTAAACCCATAGGTGACCCTGCTCGTGGGGGTGAGGAATGAGGAAGAGGAGAACAGGTTGGGAACAGTTGAGGGCAGGATTACGGTATCGAGGATGTGCTGATGGATGAGACTGGGATGGGGAACTGGTGGTGGGATGGACTCCTGATTTCTGCGGACTGTCCCCAAGCAGGAGAGCCCTCTTTAGTGGTTTAGAAAGCCCTAATTGAGGTTTTCAGTTTGCCTCTCCCAGTGCTCAGCCTGGGGCTTTGGCTCTGGCTCAGAGCCTCCCGTCAGCTCACGTTTTGAGCACGAAGCCGTGTTTTCAGGTGAAACCCTACCCCAGAGGAGGCTCTCCTGCTTCCCTCCCTCCTTGGCTGGCTGAAGGCTTGTGTTCTTGGAGCGGATGCAGGAGTTTCCTCCTCCTGGCTTTCAGGTAACTTGCCCACCTGTGGCCTCTGAATCAAACTCAAACCTGTTTTTGCAACGGCAATTGTGGAACTGGGAACGCTGCTTCCCAGCAAATCTGCCCAGTTCAAGGAAAAATCCCAGCACCCCCTTCCCCTCAAAGCCCCAGGGGTTGTGCTGGATGGGGATGACTGAGCAGGGATTAACCCTTCCAGCTTTGCTTGTCCAGTGACTTTAGACATCGATCTGGGTCTGTCTGGTGCAGGGGTGCTGTGGCTGTGCCCGTTACCAGTCTCCGGGGTGCCAACCGGGAGTGGGATGTGACACCGGGGTTAACGTGTTTTTGGAGAGGGAAGTTCTCTGCTTTGTTGTTGGATAGAGCCTCCCAGCCCCACTGAAGGGAGCTTTTAGCATGCAAATGCACTTTGCCTCACGCTTTTTAATGTTTTACTTGTCGTAATTGCCGAGACCGGTTGTAATTTTTGGACGTGGATGGGTTTCCGAAAGCAGCTTCCCCTTCAAAGTGGTTCCCGTTGCTGGTGCAACTTGCAACTTGATTTCTGCCCCCCACCCCCAGCCCACCCCCTCCCATTTTTGGGTCTGTCAGGTTGAAGGCAGCAAGCGAGTCGCCCTGGCTTAATGTTGGTGCTGGAAAGTGCTGAGGTGCGATAGCGAAAAATAACACGTGTTACCCTTTGAGCGCTTCTGTATGATATATTTTGTTGTTGTGCTCCTAAGTACAACTTTTGCTGGGAAACAATAAAGGTTTGGGGCCAGAACAGATCATCAGCTTCGTAAGCTGCTGGAGTGGGTCCAGGGGAGCTGCACGGCTCTGCTCTCGGCGGAGGATCCTGCCCCTCCTGGGCGCCCACTGGACGTGACGCCTCTCCATGACACTCCTCGTGGAGATGAGCTTTCCAGAACTCCAGCTCTTAACCCTGAGCCTGGATTGCAACACCGTAGCTCTCCCCAAAAACCCAGAAAAATAGCGGTGCAGGCTGTCAAGATGTTATCGTGGTTGTTGCACAATAGGCTAGTCCCTAGAGGGCTCTCCTGGGGGAGGCAGGGTATGAGATGTGCTATCCGTCCATCCATCCCTCTCTCTCGCCAGCAGAAGCTTTCTGGGCAGCATCAACAAAATTTGCCAATATGCCCAAGGTGTAAAATACACCCGATTCCAGCAAGCTGTGTGTAGATGGATGGAGGTAGAAGAGAAGGTCCTATTCAAACCCTTGCTGGAGGGAAGCGTGCGACCTTATTTCAGCTCAAGTCTACTGGGCGTCAGAGGATGTAAGCGTGACGTGCCATACTGCAGAAAGCCAATCTTCATGGGCTCCCCTGCTCTCACTTTCTGCTTTCTCCCTGAAAGCGTTGGCTCCGGAGCATCAAGAATCTCAGCTTTCATAAAAAAAAAAACCCCAAAAACCTCGAGCTCTTACTCTCAAGGTTACAGCGAGAAGCATGAAAATGTGACTCTCCCAGGACTTGAAGCTTGCAAAACTCAGCAACGCTTGCAGGAAATTTGGCTCAAATTTGGTCTCTGGCAGTCAGGCAAGATAGACGTGGTGTTGGGGTTTGTTAGGAAATTTGCACTTGAGTGCGATGTAGATGGGTAATTTGTCTGTCCTTGGTCTGTGTGAGCTTGTGACAGGACAGGCTCTGTGCAAAGCGAGTCGCATCGGGCAAGTGGCTTCTGACGGTGAAATAATTCTCTGTTAACTGAAACGTGCCCTTTTGTGGTCATTCCTCTGAGTTGGGGTTTCAGGCTCCTGGCAGAGAAGCTGAAGGTCCTCCAGAAGGGGATAGTGCTTTCCCCGAGGAGCACACGGTCTGTAGAGAAGAGGAAGGGACATGCTTGTGGCCGCGGTACTGCTCTGTGGGAGAACTGGGATGAGCAGTCAGGTCTCCAGGGCTCCCTGGGATGTTGTGCTGTCTGGTGAGGGGCTGGGGCTGTAGGTGCCTCTGCTCTCGACCGTGTTACCAATTTCCTCCTCTTTACAGTTACTGACTGCACCATCTCCGTGCTGACCTTATTCTTGTTTAACTTGGCGTTCGCTGCGGCTGATGCCTGTTCCCGAGTGATGGATTTTTACCTTCGTGCCAGTTGGTTTGGGGGAAAGGACATAGCTTCCCTGACTCGTATGGGTTGTGGGTCTCTCTGCTAAGGCCCTGGAAAAAAAATAGCCCAGAGTGCTCTCACCCTATAAAATATGCCCCAGCAGATATTTTCTAGCTGTATCGTGTTAGAGACCCAGCACTAAATACGCTGGGATTCTGTACCAGGGCAACATGGGGCCTGACTTCTCTTCTGTAGTGTGAGCGTTCGGCTGAGGCCCCCAAATTGAGTTGTTTTCTGCTCTTTCTGGTGGGCTCTTCCAAGGTAGAGGGGACCTGAATGGTCTGAGATCCATTTGGAGCTGCTGGTCTCCGAGGGATGACATTTCTTCATCAAAGACACTGTTGTTAAGCACCTGGAGCTACACAGATGGTAGGGACCAGTCTCCTAGCAAGGCAAAGGTTTGGAAGACTGTGATTCTGTGGGTGCTGGTGCTTGGATGGGAGAGTATCTCAAAGGGATGGCACCCGTTTTATTGACCATAAGACCCTGCTCTTTGCTGGGAAAGCTGGTTGCCCAAGAGAAACCCCTGCTGTGCAAATGCTGATCTGAGCCCGGTCCTTTGATGCAACCTGTGGCAGAAGTGGGGGGGATGAAGGGAGAAGAATAGCTCTATCTGCTGGGCAAAGCCCCTGGGGATGGCGATGGGGAGGATGAAAGGGGGGAGCTGCCATGGCGGCGGCGATCACAGGCAGCCCGAGGAGCTGCGTGGGCAGCAGGGTCATACGGGCAGTGACTCGGACCCGCAGGATGCTTCCCCCTGCCACGGACTCTTTTGAATCTCTGCTCGGTGGAAGTGAGAGCAGAGAAAGCCCCAGAGAGGCTGAGCTGGCAGCACACAAAGCGCTTAAAAAGATAAAGGGGAAAAAAACCCCAGCTTTTTGGTCTTCTGTTGTCTTGTCCAAATCCACTGCGAGGGGATGGCGATGCTCTGTGCAGCCTGAATCCCAAGGGAAAAGGGACAGGGCACCCTCCCGGCGACTGGGCAGGGGGGACCGCTGGTTGAGCCACCGGCATTTCACATCTAATGGCTTAAGGCCAGCGAGTTCATTGCGGGGCGAGTGACGACCTAAAACCAGCAGCCCCTCTCCCCGGGCATCCC
>VXBJ01003897.1:6474-30184 GCA_013400055.1 Nycticryphes semicollaris | reverse complement strand
CCCCTTCTCTGTTTGTTGTCAAACCACTGCTCTGACCTGGGAAAATACTTCTGGGAAAATTACCCTTATTAAAGGGGGACGAGGTGGGAGAGGCAGAGCTGGCTTGGCCTGATGGGTTGCAGTCCCCTCTCCTGCGCCGGGGCTTGGTGCTCTGCCCTCATCGGCTCCAGCGGCTCCAATTAGCAGATGGGTCCATACTGGTGGCCCAGCACCTGTGTCCCCTCTGCTGTCTCCTCTGCTGTCCCCGCACCACGGCCGCCCGTGCTTGGCCAGGGTCTCCCTGGTGACGAGGCCACGGGATGCTGTGCAGTCCATTTGTCACCAATTGTCACTGTTTTGTTCTGCCTTGTATGTGCACTCGATTGTGTCACGGGGGAGGTGAGGAGGAGCAATCAGGCCTTGTCTAATGGGCCTTGGTCTCCTGCTGTGGGGAAAAGCTGAGGGTCTGCCTGCGGAGGGAAGGGGAAAGGCAGCGCATGGCCCTGCAGCTGGGCCAGGAGCCATCGGTGGTACCTGGGATGCTCTGGGCAGGCAAAAATCCTTGCATGGATTTGGGGGGAACTTAGGTGCAGGAAGAATTTGTAAAGTAGGGAGGGATGGGGAGATGGAGGGGGTGCCAGTCTTCCTTTTCCGTGCAGTGCTGGCAGGGCAGATGGTGCCCCCCATCATCTTCCATGGGTACACTCACTCCCTGCCGCACTTGTGGGAGGCTGGGTCTCTCCTCACCCAGAGGGAGGTGGGTTTCCTGCAGGACAAGCCCACCCCAGGGTATCCCTGACCTGCAATGGCCTGGAGAGGGGGGTGTCCAGCTTTCCCAGGTGGGACCGCAGTAGGCTTCGGATGGATTAACACCTCATTCACATCCCAGCTTCTGAGCAATTCTTATTTCCCCCAAGCATGTTGTTGAAAGGGACTTGATGTATTACAGATTTTAGTGTGCCTCTGTTAGCATATGTCAGGTTTTGGCTGAAGATGTGACCTCATACTAAACTCTCTCTCTATATATATAATTTTATTTTATTTTTTTTTTTTGCCTCTGCCCCATCATCCTCAACTTTCCCAAAGTTACATGATTTATCTCTCCCTGCTTGGGAGAGATAACTTTCAGGAGCCACCAGGACCAGCTCAAAGTAGAGCTGTGTCCAGCTCCGAGCCTCAACACCCCCACACTCAGGTTTTTCTGTAAACCTTTAATTCAGACCAGGCTGGGCCAAAAGGTTTACAGGAATCCAGGGAAGCTGTTCAGCATCACTGCGAGGAGGTTGGGAAAACTTGAGCAGTTAACCCCAAACCAGGCAAGCTGAGGCGGTTCCAGTTTGGCTTCCAGACCTGGAGCTCGACATGAAATACCGCAGAGGGAAAGGGAAGGAGGGTGTCCTTGGCAAAGTGTCAGTCGAGGCAACTGAAGCTGCCGAGCTCTTCCAGCATGTGGTGTTTGGCAGGTTTCTTTCCATACTCCCTGGTGGCCATTGGTCCATGTCTCCAAACCACCGTGTGGTTCAGCCTGTTGGCTGTGTGGGTCAGTGGAGATCCAGGGGATGGCTGTATGGCAGTGGATGGATCCCTGGGTTGCTTTTTGGTGGGTTTTTTTAGGGGTGTCGTGCCAGTTGCCCACCCAGACTTTGCTGTCTCTGAGCCTGGCAGGAAGATGCTGCTTGAATGAGCCCTTCATGGTGGTTGGATTCCACTGAAAGATGGCCAGGAGAGCAGGTTCTGCTCTGGAAAAATCAATGCTAGTGCCGTTGATGGAGGAGAAGATGTGTAGGGAAGAGTGGAAGGCAAAGGTGAGGTTGCATGAAGGACCGGGGGAAGGACACTGAGATTTTCAGTGATCCTTCTAACCTCACCATGGACCAATGCTACCTCCAGGTGAGGACCCGGCAGTGTTTTGACAGAGCACCATGGGGCAGCCCCTCATCCACAGATGAGGCCCCTGTACTGGGGAAGGGTGCAAAGGTCCAGGAGCTTCTGCAGAAAATGAGCATTTTCTCTTTCGTGCTGTAGCTGCACAAAGCAGCAGAGCAAGTAAGGGAAGGACTTCCAAGGAGGGAGCATTACAGTGGATCCCAAGCAACTGTGTTTCTTCAGTCTTGGGCTTTTTTCCTAAAGGAGTGGGAATGGAATTACTCCCCATTCTTCAGAGCAGCATCTGCTCGGCATTTATTTCTTATAGAGCACAGGGAGCTGCTTCCCTCAACCTTAGGGCTGCTCCCCGTGGAGGAAGGAGAAAGAGCACAAGCACGTAACCCCTCTGCCCTGGGGGAAGTTTTATCTCCCTTTCGTTGTCTGGGCTGAGCAAAGTGCGGGGCAGGAGGAAACCAGGCTCCATCACTCCTTGGTATCTAAGTCATCACTGATGGGGGCAGCTCAGAAAGTAGAAAGTTGAGCTGAAAGGTGTGACTTGTCACTAAGTGCATTGCTGTCCCCAGAACATCCAGAAGCTCACAGGATTGTTGAGTTACACCACACGTGTTGTGTTAATCGCATACTTTAAGGTGTCCTCTAGTTGCTCAGGATGATAGGATCCTCTCTTCCCCACTGCTTTGTCTTCTGGCACATCACACATGTGACTCGAGGACTTTTTCCATCATGTTTTGGTCAGTTTGGGGACCCCAAGGATTGGAGACACATCCACAGTGTGGATTTGGCCCTCAGTGGCTCGCTTGGTGCCCTGGGGCTGGTTCAGGAGATCTGGGTGCGGAGGGTGGTCGTGGGGCTGGGGAGGGACTGCAGGAAGGGTGGGTGTGCAACGGGGGAAGGAAAAATGGAGTTTGGCTATGATAAAGTTCAAAAGGGAGGAAATAGGATTTATATGGGTTGGGTTTTTAGTTTGAATAAAGGAACCAACTCTTGTGGTGAGTGGTGCCAGCCTGGTATCACAGACTGAAGTTCCTTGCAGGCACCTCTTCTTTCCCAGCCCTGTTTTCCACCAGGTGCAATACTGGGAAATTTGGCTTTCTACCTGAGCCAGGCTACTCCCATCCCACTGCTGCCAACCCTGGTGAGGGCTGCCTGGGCTCCTCACTGCTTTTCAGGATCTCGAAAAGCTCTGGGTGAAGCCTGCTCCATTGCTGTGGTGGTTCTCCCTCTCTTTGGGCTTTCTCTTTCTGCCAAACATGGCTGTTTCTCAAATTCCTCAATTCATGGGCAGATCCGTTCTCACAATACCTTGTCTGCGAGAGGAAGCATCAAGAGATGAGGCAAATGGTTTTTGCCAAAATATTTTTGGAGGGAATAAAAATAGCTCTTGGACCAGGATCTATTTCTGTTCCCGGGAAGGAGTGCTTGTTACGACTGTTTTCTACAGGTGCTGTCAGAGCAGGGCTGGAAACTGGAAATGCTTGGTCACACCTTGCTTCTCAGATGAAAATCAGTTGGTTTCCCACAACGGTAGAAACAAATGTTGGGAAGAAAGGGCTGTTTTTTCTCTACTAATGCCTCTGCTTCAGCTTCTGGCCGACCTCCTCCCTCTACCCCAGGGCAGAAAACTTAAACTGCTTTGGTTCTCAAAACTGCTTCTGTGAAGATAATGGAAAAACACCCACCTGCAGTTGTCCTAATTGTGTGGGTAGAGGAAAACCATGTGCACACAGGGTGTCTGTGGAGGCCAAGCAGTGGGTGCCCAGCCCCAGGGCAGAGGACTCTTGTCCTGTGCCACAGGGAGACTGAAAATGCCTCCGTGTGTGAAAGCCTGAAGATGTTGGAAAAAAAGCAAGGATTTCATACTTTTTTTTTTTCTTCCTAATATTTTTGTCCAGGGGGACAGAGACTGCAACTCCAAAGAGCCATGTGCATACAAGGCTTCCCAACAACAATTGCACAGGAATTTTGTTTGGTTTTGTTTTTCTTTTTTTTTACTCTTGATTTTTTTTCTGGGAATTACGCTGTGTATCCTTAGCAGGCTGACAGACAGGGTATGGACTGATCAGGGGAAGTTGAAGCTCCGAGTGACCGTAGTTCCCAGCTCTGCAACAGCTTGGGGTGGGGACTCAGTGTGGTGGAGGCAAACAGGCTGTGATGTTGATTGGGGATTGCTAATTAAGTGGCTTCCAGTGCTCTGGAGAAATGGTGGGCAATGGCTGGCTTTGCCACAGGTCTGCAGACCATAGAATCTTAGAATTGTGTAGGCTGAAAGGGACCTTTTTAGATCATCTAGTCCAACCATCAACCTAAGGAATGGCTGAGGGAGCTGGGATTGTTTAGTCTGGAGAAGAGGAGGTTCAGGGGAGACCTCATCACACTCTACAACTTCCTGAAGGGAGGTTGTGAAGAGGAGGGGGTCGGCCTCTTCTCCCAGATAACTAATGATGGGACTGAAATGGCCAGAAGTTGCCCTGGGGGAGATTTAGATTAGATGTCAGGAAAAGCTTTTTCTCCCAAAGAGTGGTCAGACACTGGTATGACCTGCCCAGGGAGGTGGTGGAGTCACCATCCCTTGTGGTATTCAAGAAGTGTCTGGATGAGGTGCTACAAGACATGATGTAGTAGCTTAGTGGGTAGTACTGGTGACAGGAGGAGGGTTGGACTGGATGATCTTGTAGGTCCTTTGTGTTTCTATGGTTCTAACTCGGATAAAACCCCATCACTAAACCATGGATGACAAGCCCTGAAATATATTTATCTTTGGGGCAGAAATGTAAATATTTGTGCCCATTTCAGAGCACCTTTGGATACAAAGTGAAAGGGGGGGGTAATATTTGGGTTTGGGGAGCTCACAAGAGATTGAAGCTTAAGTTACCCTGGGTTACAAGAACTCATATTTCCATCGATGCCCCAGTTTGCAGCTGGGGCTGGGGAAGGCTGTGGGGAGTTTGATGCTGGAGGAGCTGGATTTGCGTTTCCAGATGATGGGTTCGTGTGAGAGTGAGAGCAGACAGAGCGAGGGCTCCTGAGCACATGGATGCTGCCGGGAGAGCAGTCTGTGCACGTGGCCTACGGGGATGACGGCAAAGAGGGGGTCCCCAAGGATGTGGGCTGCCAGCTTTGCGCAGCTGCTCTCCCGAGAGCCGGCTCCAGGAATCCATGTTTGCTTTGGCTGTACGCTCTGCACAGAAATGGTGGTAATACAAGGCTGCGGGAGGAAGGAGGGGAGAGGGAGGAGAGGTCTCGTGGGTCTCCAAACGCGATAATGTGCCTCCTCCACGCGGAGCCGGAGCTTTCGGGCCGCCCTCCCGTAGGGCTCCAGCTGGGGTGTGTGATGGCGGGACGTAGACCTCAGGGACCGTCCCTGAGCAAAAGGCTCACAGGTTATTTTAATTGACCCGGTTGGAATTTTTCAACCCAAGTTTGATCCTCTCTTTCCCCAAAGTGAACGAATTACTTCTTGTTGAGAAAAGTTTGGATACGAATTTTCCAATTGGCAGCTGTGAAAATGGCTTTTCCTCCCTCCTTTGCCTTTCCCTGGGGTTTCCCCTTTGTTTCGTCACTCCTTTTTCCTTCTGCTATCTCAGTAAAGAAAAAAGGGAAAAAACATTGCCAAAAACTGAAGAAGCAAAAACCAAGCATCTGAAAAGATTTGAAAATTCATAATTTTGGGGGGTTTTAATTAAAAATGAGGAATATTGCTTCATTTAAAGAGCTGGCAGAGTTTGATTGGACATAGTGCTTAGTGACATGGTTTAAATGACATTTTTTATCAGAGTTAGGTTGATGGTTGGACTCGGTGATGTTAAAGGTCCTTTCCAATCTAGACAGTTCTATGACTTCTGTCCTGTTCTAGTGACCTGTTGCTTCTTCCATTTTTGCATGACAGTCTTGAATACTCAGCAGGGTTAAGTCATCCCACTTAACTGGGATGGCTGGAGGTAGTCTTGGAAAAAAAGCTGTTCTTGTAAGTGGCTGCCTCTGCCATTTCATCTCCCTGGATACCTCTGGGGAGAAACACATGGGATGTGGAAAAGCCATCTAGGATCAGGCTCTCCACCCCCCTTGGCCGTGACAACCTCCCTCCGCTGCTGATGTGAGGACAGTGGGTGCAACCAGGCTGACCCAACAGGAACCTGGCATGGGTCTGGTCCAGGGAATCCGCACGTTGTGAAAGCCTTGAAACTGGGAATTGAACCCAGTTTGTTCTCCTGATTTCCAGCCTCCTGACCCCTCTGGGGTGTCATTCTTCCCTTGGAGATGCTTTGGGCTGACGTGGTTGCTGACCCCTCCAGCCACTTTCCTTATTCAGTGCCATTCTCCAGGAGCAAGAAAGGAGCAGAAACAGTAAATGAAAAGGGAAAGCTTCTACTTCTCATTTTTCAGTGGTATTTTTATGTCCGGCGCCCTGTATGAGCAAAGAAAACGGTGGCCCATCTGTTTCTAGCACCATTAAAGGCATTTGCCTGCATGTGGCCCTCAAAAATAAAATAAAAATAGGACCCTTTGGTCTGAAAATGTCAAACGCTCTTTCATCTTAGGCGACCCCCAACCGGGACCATATCCTCCCAAAGCTGAGAAGCGGGAGTGGGTTCCCACCAGTGTTCATCCCAGCAAAGGCATCTGCCCTCCTCTGCCCCTTCCCTCCCCAGTTTTTTTTCCTTTTTTTTTTGCAAAAGAAGGAAGTTAGGCACTTGAGGTTCACGCTGGCTGCTGACTTCTGAGTGCCCACCCCGCTGGACCTCTCCTCTACCGCCTTTCCTTCAACTCAGCAGACTTCTTCAGGGCTCGGGAGCGAAGAGGTTAAAACCTCTTTAACAAGTGTTTGGAGGAGGGAAGTGTATCTGACATGCTTTAGGACCAGACTGTGAGAGGGCTGCGCCAGCAGGATGCAATTAATGACTGGGAAGAGAAGATTGCTACAATATGGGGTTGCTTTCTCCTCATCCCTGTCTTTCTCACCACGTGAAGCCACCGTTGGCATTGTGTCCTGCTGGGAGCCCGTGGAGCCTTAGGGAGACTCTCCTCCTCGAGGATGTAGTGTAAAAAGTCAGCACGGTGCTCCCTCTGCTCGTCTGGCAAGGGTGCACCTACGTGAAGAAAGGTCTGGGTGTAAATTCAGGCTTTGGAAACTTCTTCTAATTGAAACAACACTTTCAAGGTTGCTCAAGATACGTACGTTAAATGCATAGCCCTTTTGACAGGAAAGCTCTTTGTATTTAAGAGACTCAGGGGTAGCATAAGGCCTGCTGTGTTGGAAAAGGGAAGAAAAGGATTTTAATTTAGGAGAAAAGGCTCATTATTTCCTTCTTAAAATCTCTGAAGTTTTTCTGCCCGTGTTTTTGTTTGGTTGTTTGGGTTTGGTTTTTTTTTTGCCATTAAAAGGGGGTTAATGTTGATATGAGGTCCTTTGGCACATGTTGTCTTCAGAGTCAGCGTCGGGGCGTGGGGCTGGCTCCCCACATGGTGTCTGCACAACTGTGCTGGCTTCGGGGAGAGAAGCGGGGCCAGATGTGGAAACCTGCCCCAGTCCCCAAGGACGGGCAGGGGCCACATGCAATGACCTGCGGAGAAGCTTCCCTGCCAGAGGAGGCAGCTCCAGCCTTTTGTGATGGAGGAGCAGGGGAAGGAAGGTGGAAGTGGTTGTGTAAGTGTTTCAAGTGTCTCTGTGTTTGATCTGCAGAGGGTGTGGGTCTCTTTCAGCCTGAAGAAGGCTCCAGGGAGATCTTCGAGCCCCTTTCAGTCCCTAAAGGGTCTCCAGAAAAGCCTGGGGAGGGACTCTTGGTGAGGGAGGGGAGCCCTAGGACAAAGGGGAAGGGTTTGACACTGAAAGAGGGGAGATGGAGCTGAGATCTGGGATAGAACTTGTTTGGTGTGAAGGTGGTGAGAGCCTGGCCCAGGTTGCTCAGAGAAGCTGTGGCTGCCCCATCCCTGGAGGGGTTCAAGGCCAGGTTGGAGGGGGATTTGGAGCAACCTGGTGTGGTGGGAGGTGTCCTTGCCTGGGGTAGGGGATTTGGACTAGATGATCCTTAATGTCCCAAACCATTCTGTGAGACTCTGTGTTCTTTTCTCCAAACCCAGGGCAGATCTGTTTGGTAGCACACTGTATTCATTCTGGAGGTATTCAGTCTATTATTTGGTTTCTTGATTAAGGCGGCAATCATGATGTTACTGTGATGTGATGCTCTTGCAGAAGGCTGGGGATACTTGTTGTGCCATCCTCTCTTGCCATAATGGAAAACTATAAATCCAGACACTCGTTTTTGATTCTTTTCCTATAAAAAAAAAAGGTGTTGATCCGTTGGGTGGAATGGCTCCTGGGAACAGTGTTGGCTTGGTGGGGCTGTTGGGGCATGAAGACCCTTAGAAGGCAAATATGTATGTGGCTGTGTTTCTCCAACTTAATTTTTAAGTAACAAGGGCAGGTCCACTGCTTAGAGTATGAGAAAAATTGCTATAATTAAGATCTTCCTCCCATTATTTGAAACAGAATGTTTTAAGGACTTGTGGTGTTCAAAGGAGCTTTGCCTGTCCCTTCATACCACTTGTGTGTGCCTTTCCTTGCTTGCTGGGTCCCTTCCAGGTCTTGAGTGAGTCAAACCAGCCCTTGAACTACAGGGCCTGTTTGAGCCAAGGACTCATGCAGGACACACGTGTGGTCCAAGTGCCTGTGCTGTGGTTCCTGGGCTGTTGGACTCCTTACCTCATTCCTTGGTTTGGCCCTGATGGCTTCCTGCACCGCTGAATGGACGGGTCCGGGAAGCATGACTGCAGCTGGGGAGGTGCCGGCAGCTCCTTCTGGACCCTCATTTTTATTGGAAACAGCCCTTTGAGCTGGGGAAATGTGTTCTCCTGTTTTGGGCGCTCAGACCTTGGAAAGTTAGGTCCAGCTGAGCCACGGCCACCCATTGTGGCACCAGGTGACTCCTTCATCTACTTGGTGCTGTGCCTCCTAGCCTGGGGATGATAGTCCTTCCTCCTCCTCTTCCCTCACTCAGCAGCCCCTATTCCCGTGGGGCAGGGTGGCTCCTCTCCCTCCATGTGGGGCTGGAATGCCGAGGGCCTGGTCTTGGTAAGAATCCCTTGGTGCTACTGGTGGTGTATAAATAAGTGGAAAAACCACTTGGTCTCCCTGGAGATGTGCTTAGGGTAGGGTATTTTTTTGTTATTATTATTATTATTTTTTTTTTTTGGCTAACCAGGCCTGCACAACAGCTGTTGAGCAATCGTTCGGCCTCTAAAAACAAATAAGGAGCAAGTCTGGTGGCCAAATGTTGCAGGCACATTATAGTGACTGCTAGCAAATTGCATTTGCAGCCTGGGGCTGCTTAACAAAACAGCTGCAGGGTCTGCCTTCGCCTTCTCCTGTGTAACCTGAGTTGGTCACTGGTGTTGCTGAGCCGGGGAGAGGGAGCTGCTGTGGTGTCCCCATAGGATGGTGCTTGTGGTGGGAAGCTGTTGTATTGGCCATAGCGTTCTTTCTTACCAAAGGTTGGAGGTTTTGAATCCCACCTCATCTTCGCGCGGCTTGATGGTTCCTGGGGTTTCTGCATCTGGCTGGATGAGGGATGCGGTGAGTGGCAGCAGAGTGTCTGTGTCCCGTCCCTCTCTTCGTGCTGGAGATGGCAAAGATGTGCTGTGACCCATCTCCTCCTCCTCCCCCACCAGAGCATGGCTCTGAGCTTCAGCTACTGACCCACCTGAAGTGCTTCTCAGGTGAAAATCAGCCAAAGCTTGAGTATGGCTTATCACTGCTGTGAAACAATAACTCCATTTGCTGCTTTACTCACAAAAGAGAATAAAAAAAGAGACCTTGAAAATTGAGCCTGGGTCTGGTAAAGATTCTTGGTGTAACACCTGACATCTGGGTTGAGATGGAAAGTCTTTCCCAAGACAACTGCTACATATGGTTATGAAAAAGTCCTTAGCAGTTTTCCCCTGATTACTTTCATTATTGTTATTATTTACTGGCATTTTTTCAGCCCAGATAATGGAAAAAAGCTGAACTGATTTCACTGTTGTAATTTCTAGCCCACTGTGCTGCTTTACTCTGGCGTGCTAACAAGATGCTTCATGGGTTTGCAGATCTGCAGGAGATATAAGATTGGTAGTGAAAACAGTTTCTACTGTTTAGATCTGCTGGAAGCATTTTTCAGATGTGAAAATTGCTTGCTTACAGGGTTTATGAACACTTTTGCTTTCCAGTAAAAAAAGGTAAAATAATGAGGGGAAATAAATGTAAAAGCCCCATGGGCAGGGTTGAAATCCAGAAGACTGTTCCTCAGGAACGGACTTGTGTGTCCCAGCAACATTTCTTCCAGGATCTCGACGTCTTCAGCTGCTGTAGTCCCTGGTCCTCCCTGGGGTGAGCAGCTTGCAGTGGTTCTGCAGTGGTTCTGCAGTGGTTCTGAGTGGTTGCAGTGCCGTTGGGTAGCGTTTGTCCCAGTATTTGGTTTGGTGCTTGCAAGGAGATGGGTGTACAATCACAGTTGGATTCCCCTTCCTGTAGGAACGGTTCCCGATGGCTGGGGAAAAGTGGCGTGTGAAAGGGTTTGGGATCAAACTGAGCTGGGATCCAGAAATCCAGCTTTCGGTCCCCGCTCCATGGCTGGGGGAAATCCCTTAAGCTCTCTAAGTCTTCCTTCTTCGCCTGTTGCATTTTTCTTGCATTTTGTTTATTTTGACCAGAAAAATACTTAAGTTTAAAAAATTGTTTGCTGCTTCCCATTTTGTGCCTCCACCGCCCAGCAGAGAGCCCAGATTTCATCCTGCTCACGCTGGCTGAGCTGATCCTTAGCAGCACCCATCAGCAGCTGGGGGCTACTGCAAAATACCCACCGATCCCATGAGTTTGGGTCCATCAAGCTGTTCCCTCTGCTTTGGGGGTGTTGGAGCTCGTTGCACTGTCCTTCCTTGGCACCATGACCAAGCTGCCACGGCAAGGACTCGATGTCTTAGCTCTGCACTGGCCTTTGGCTGAAAAATGACCGTATCTCCTTTGTGCTTTCTTGTACCACACAGTCCCCAAAACGCATCTAGGACCTGACCCAAAGCCTGTTGGAAAACCTGATGGTGGCTGAGCAGATTTTTTTAATTCCCCTTTTTTTTGTGGCAGTTCCTGACACAAATTCAGCCTAAAACTCTAGAGGAGCTGGTCACCAAAGTCCTCTCCAGCTCTAGGGGTATATGGAAGCAGTATATGTCTGCGGGAGGGGATTTTTATTATAGTATTAATAATAATTACTCATCTGAAAGCCTTGAGGTGAGATGGTATGTATGGGTCAGTATGCAAGACCCAGAGAGACAGGATGGGGAAGGTGGCCATTTATCCCCATGCATGGCCAAGAGCACACCACCATGTGTGCTATGGGGTGATGGGGATAACCTTCTCCTGGCCTGCTCCAGAGACCGTGGGAGTACATGTAAATGTCACTAAAATAATTCAAATGCATCACGCTGCTAAAAAGAGTCTTCATCCCTGTATCTGAAAGACGATAATTTGATGTTTAGCCAGTTCCTCTCCCTTCACGCCTGTCTTTCTCCAGCGCTCTGACACTCAGACACCGCTGAACCTCCCGAGGTCTCTTGATAAATATTCCTCTTTGGGATTGCATCTAATTTCCCTCATAATAATGCTTTGCATGAGCCTCCCACGTGATGCTAATTAGCGCCAAGCCTGTCTCTGTATAAGCAGCATTATAGGTAATGATGATTGCAGCCGCTCTCTCTCCTGGTGTAATTACTTGGCCCCCGGCAGCGATCCGTCTTGGAGCAATTTGCAGCCAGGACCTCATGCAGGACCAAGCTGTCTCTTGCTTGGGAGAGGAGAACCACTGTGAGAGTGTGGTCTGGCGTTGGGCAGCTGGCTTGAGTGGTGGCTGCTCATCTCTGGAGATGGGGTGGCAATCACAGAATCATGGAGTTGTCAGGTTGGAAGGGACCTCTAGAGACTATTCGGTCCAACTCCCAGAGCACATCACTGAGAGCTGCATCCAGACAGGGCTTGAAGGTCTCCAGAGAAGGGGACTCCACAAGGACTCCACAACACCCACCGATAAAGGCGGGTAACGGCCTTGCTGGTGGTACCCAGCACCCAGGGCTTGCTGGAGGAGAGAGTGGTGGCTCTTGGGTCCCACCCTGGATGCTGGGTACCAGGAATGGGACATCCACCACTCGGAGGCATTGGCCTGAGCTTGGTTCTGTCTGCTCAGACGTTTCCCTTCCAGTCCTGTGGCCTGCGTTCAAAGGACTGATGCAGTCCTGTGTTTACACTCTCAAACAACACATCTCCGTCTCCAAACACACTCCTCTTACGCAACCCACCCGTTTCCGCCCCGATGGGGAGCAGCTCTGCCAAGCCGTGAGCTAATTGCACCCTGCTCCTGGCGATGGGGGGGAAGCTGAAGCCTGTTGGTGGAGTGGAGCTGGGGCTGTTTAACACTTTCAGCGCTGCTTCCCCCTGGGCAGGGGTCCCGTAGCCCAGGGCCACGGTGTGGAGCTGCCCAGATGTGCCCCTCACTGGCCACCTTCTTGTGGAAGGGTGGGTTGGACGGGCAGCGTTTTATTGCTTCAACCTTGTCGTTCTGGAGAGCATCACAGTGGCATTTCTTTAGGGTTTTGCTACTAATCTTAATGTTAAGGTTGTGTCATTGGTTTTTTGGGGTTTTTTTGTGTGTGTGTGTTGGGTTTTTTTCCCCTTTTAAAATATTCCTTGTTTCTTGCAAAAGATAAGATTAAAAGCCCAGAGTTGTCCTGATGTTGGTCGTCCAACTTTTGACAAGGCTTCAGTGTGCTGGGATGTGAGGTCCCTTCACCAGGTGCCCATCATTTCTAGGCTGGTACAAATTTTTTTATTATTCTTTTTTTTCTTTTTAACATCAACGTGAGGCTTGCATAAGGCTCTTAAAGTTAGTGTTGCCTTTCAAGCCAAAGGGCCGGAATAAGGTTTACAAGCCATAAAAGCCTCTTATCAAAGGTGATTTCCTCCAATGCACCTTTCATCTTTTATAGTATTTGCTTTTCAAATCCTTGAACTTAAAAGGATTAAACAGGTTAAAAGGAAAAAAGGAGGGGGAGAGAGAAAACAAATAAGGAGGAAGATGGATTGAGTATGGATTATGAGAGGCCCGTATAAAATATGAATTAGGAGAAAGTCTAAACAAAGAGTTGTCATTTTGTGAACTGCTGAAAGTTAAAGTGTGCTGGAGGTTTAACTTCAAGGAATATTTAATTTGTCTGGATTATTAATTCCTTTCCAAAATGAATGGATAAGAGAGCACTTGACTAAGGAGATATGAGGAATTTTCATTGTTCCGACCTCCTCCTGTCCTGCGGTGGGATGACCGTGTGGGATCTACCCCACTGAGACCTTGTCCTGCTGCAAAATCGTGGTCTGTCAGGGAGCTAGAAACACATCCTGGTGAAGGGGAGACATTTCCAGGGCACCACCTCCCAGTGGTCTGGTGGAGGGGATCTGCGGCAGCAGCAAACCCAAGTTTGCTCTGCTGTTGGCTTGTCTACAGCATCCGTCCCCGGAGAGGTGCAACCTGAGTCCCCGGCGTAGCCTTGTCCTGCTCCATCGTTGCTCTGTGCTTCTTCCCTAGCCTTTGGCACTGCCTTCCTCCTCTTCCTCTCCAGGGGCTGGGACTGCCATGTTGGCTGAATTCACACCTAGAACACCCTCTGAGATTTGCCCCTGGACACTGTGCCCCATTGCCCTCTGCTTATTCCTCCCTTGACTTTTCAGGAGGCTCTTGCCAACCAACCCATCCCAACCCAGAGTAGAAGAGCTGTGGGCATCTCCTCTTCCCATGCTCCCCATCCTAGTTTAATCCCCTCCAGAAGGTTGCAATCAGCAGCTTGGCCGGGCTGGTTATGGGTCACGGGCTGGGTCAGCCCCAGCTGCCAGCTCTGCCTGCTTTGCTGTGGTGAGGTCTGGGGGCAGGCAAAGCAAAACACGCTGGGGAGCTCCAGCCAGGAGCGATGTGTGACCTCCCTGGCCCCAAGCATCTGTGGAGGTGGGGGTTTCCTACGGCCTATGGCCATGGTGGACATTTTGGTGGCTTCCAGCATGTGGTGAAATGAGCACAAAGCCTCTGGAGATGGCTGAGTGAAACGATGCCACCTTCAAAGCAGATTTTTCTCTTTTTTTTTTTTTTTTTGGCATGTTCTGGCTGAAGCAGTGTCCCCACCCTTGCTCTAGCACAGGGTCCCATGTGTGTGCCCACCAGGCAGCACCACCATCAGCCTGGCACTCCCCGGTCAATCAATATTAGGTTGGTCATGACCATCCCTTGGCCAAGCTCTCATCGTTTCAGGGTGGACTGGAGCAGGAGAGGACACGGGGAGGGACACGTGGGTGTTTGTACCACCCAAGGCTCCTTCACTGCACTTTTTTCCTCTATTTCTCTTCAGGGAGGGGTCAAGCAGCGTGAGGTTACATGGGGCACACACAGCCCTGCGGGACTGTTAATGAGTACCAGATCTTTTAACGACTCACTGATGTACAGGGTGCTCCTCAGATGTATTTTTGGCTGAAATCCCTCGTTTTGTGGCCGGCACAGCTCTGTGGGGGTTGGCTGGCCGCAGGCGTGGGGTGTTGGCATCCTCTGGGATGCGGCTGGGAGTCGTCCCGGTCCTCCTCCTGCTGACTCACCCCTGCTCCCTTCCACAGCCATGCTTTAAATGCTTCTGCTTTGGGCTCTGCCACAAGGGAGGGTGAATGCCCAGGGTGAAACTGAAGAGTGGAGCTCGGAGGTTAACAGTTAAACCCAGGGCAGCTCAGAAATATCCCAAATACCTCCTCCCCAAAGACTGCAACTGCCGTGACTCAACCTGCCGCAGCAGGATCCTGAGTCAGGGCTGTGGTCTGAAGGGTCACTGGCATCCCCAGGAAAGCTCTGTGATGCTCAGGCAGAGAGAGGTCCTGTCTCCTGTTCATTGGGAAGCCCTCCTTGTGGTGTCCCCGAGTGATGCTTGCAACCCTGTCCTTTGCTGGGTGGGAATTAGCGTGATGGAGGGCAGAGAATGGCAAAGATAACCCCAAGTGGCTCAAAGTAGATGCTTTCCCTTCCCCGCAGCCCCCATTTCCCACAGGTTTTCTCTGAAGTTTCTGCATCAAAAGTGTTCTTGTTACTGTTACAGAACACCTTGGCAATGCCCGTCAAGGGATCGGAAAAGCCATTGAGATCTTGGTGCCAAAAATCCACGTCAGCTGGTGGAGGAGCCGGGGAGGGTGCTGCTGCTCTGGGGAAGGACTAGACCTGCCGGGTGCGTTCATCTCTGACCTTCTCAGAAGCATCCCAAATTGTTTCAACACGTTTCAATTACCCAGCTGTGCTCTGCCCCGAACCACTCTGAAATCAGCCATTTCTTCACCTTCTGGTCGCTCTTGCTAGGGTTGGTCTTTTTGGGTGTGTGTGTGTGTTCTGTTTTTTTGTTTGTTTGGTTTGGTTTGGGGTTTGTTTGTTTGTTTGTTTATTTAGAGTTTAAGGAAGCAGAAGGAAACCCACCCGAGGATGTCCTTAGCTGCCTTTCTGCCTCCAATCAGCCCCTGCTGTGCCCCCATCCCTGCACCCTCTGCGCCCCACCTCCAGCCTCAGTGCTCAGGACAAGTTCCTGATGCTTCAGGAGCTGAGGTGGGATTTGGGGTTTGCTTTGTTATGCTCAACAAGTCTAGAGGGGGGAGCCCCTCTGGCCTCTGCAGCTGCCCAAGGGGGCAAAGCCCCCACCAGCCAAAGGCAAACCTGGAGGTGGTGA
This sequence comes from Nycticryphes semicollaris, assembly GCA_013400055.1. Lineage (NCBI taxonomy): Eukaryota > Metazoa > Chordata > Aves > Charadriiformes > Rostratulidae > Nycticryphes > Nycticryphes semicollaris. The sequence goes on along the minus strand of VXBJ01003897.1, from coordinate 14,563 downwards.
GAGTTAAAAACTCAGCAGCTGTAAGCAGATTGGTTTTGCCACCAAAGCGTTGGAAAGAAACCCTTTCCATAGGAGATGTGAGGCAGAAAGGAACTGGACATGGTGTGTTTTCGCAGTGAACATTTTGGAGGGGGTGATAAAACGCTTCTGAATGTTCTCCCCTGGAGCAAAATCCTCCAGCTTGGGGGCTCTTAAACTCTTTGTAAAAGTGACTGCGGCACAGGGCGTGCAAACCCCACTGCAAGCGAGGGGGACTTTGCCCGTTAAATCCCTTCTGAAAATGGGACTTGGGTGTTTCTTAGAGCCTGCTCGTGATTTTCCCTTTACTCTCCCTTTATGAGCTGATCTTTGGCTCTGCCACATGGTGAAAATGGCTGTTCTCAGTGGGGTAGGTAGATAGCAGAGCCAGGGGAAACATCCCTGAAGGTATTTGAAAACTTCTAATTTATAACATTTCTGGACCTTGGGAAAATGTGGCTCCTCCTCACGCCTTTTACAGGCACCCAGCAGCTCACATCTGCTGCCCAAGGAAAGGGGAGGTGGCAGCTGAGAAAGGGGAAGGTTCCAGGAGAAGGTAGATTTTTCTGAGCAGGGTTCACCCTCAAGCCTGTCTTCTCGGTTGGGTTGTCCTGGGCCAGATCACCCATCTTTTCCCCCAACCATCATTATGTTACATGAACTCTCCCAAGGGACACCACCAGTACCCAGCTAGAGCACAACAGACCCATGGAGCCAGAAGAAGACCCCTGAAGAGATTGATGTGGGAGCAGGAAAGGCTTTTTGAGCCTTTTTGGCTCTCTTATGGAGAGCACTCAGGACAGAGCCCACCAGAGACACGTTGCTGTGACGGAGACGCTGATTGAGCCCTGTCATCTCTCGTGCCTGGCGGGAAATGATTCCGTGGCTGCGTGGGGTAGGGTTTGTAATTTATTTTAATGAGCTAAAAGTATTGCACAGACATTCAAAGCCCACGGTTGGATGGGTGCAGGGGCAGCCCATGGGTGGCTGGGGCTCTTTCCTCGTGCGGGGCTGCGAAGGGAGCTCAGCATCCCTTGATTAATTAACATCTCAAACCCGTGCACCAGTCCAGTTTGCCTTGGCTAAAACCAGTGTGAGAAACTTCCTCGCAGCATTGCTGCCTCGTCGTCCAGGCTGAAGTGTTGTCATCCGAGGCTGCTTTGCATGACAATGCCTCGGGCTCTAATTATGCGCAAAGATGCTAATAGGCACAGAGCGGGCTGGATCTCCATGGGAAAACTATCTGTTTGCGAGGGGTGGGGGGAAGAAAAGAAAAAGAAAATCCACCCAAACAAAATAAACCATGACAGTTTGGGGAAAGGAGGAGGACTGGGGGTGAGGAGAGGGGACGGGAGGCAGCAGAGGGCTTGAGGAAGGCAAGCACGAAGCTAATAAGGCTCAGTTTTGGCTCATTATTATTATTATTAGGGACTTTTTCTCAGTGGTAAGGGACACGCCTGTGCTGGGCCTCAGCGGCTCCTGCTGCCCCCAGGGCTGAGGTGGCTGAGATCGGTTCTGCAGTGCCGATACCCGCAGTGATTTTGTGCAAAACGGGTCTTTCTGATTTCTGAAAGCCAAATTGTTCGTGCAGAGCTGTGCAGCTGGGTCTCGGGTGGGCAAGTGAGGAGAACCTGAGGCAAGGAAGAGCTCAGGTTTGCCCAGATGCCAGATGGGAGCCTGGGAAGGTGTGGGGGACCCAGACTTGCTTTTCTTGAGCTTCCAGTGCCGTACGTTCCACCACTCGCTTGTCCTCCTTGTTTTATTGCTCTAGCATAGCTATAAGGAGCAATCACTGAAAAAGGCAGCTGGAAAGGAAGGTTTTCACCCACAGCTGCATTCAGAAGCTGGTCTTCCCAAGGGCAGTTGGGTTCTTTTCCAGGATGCCCTGTTGGCTTTTCCTTCCTATGTTTGCTAAGGGCTTTTTTGGCAAAGAATGGGGTATGGGACCAAAAGAGCATCCATCCACTGTGTCCTCCCGAGTCTGCTGGGTGTCGTTTTCCCTTTCGCTCTCCTACTTTTGAGAATGTTGAGGTGATGCTGGAATGGGGAAGGTTTGAAACTGGTCATGGATGGACCAGTCTGAGCTTGGGTTTCCAGGTCCATAAAGCAACAGAGATGGTGACTGTGAGGGGAGAGGGACCTAGAAACCCCATGTTTTACACCAGGGTCTATCACAGGCTCGTGGTGGGACAAACTGGGCCTTGAGGCTTTAGGTTTGGTATCTTCAGCAAAGCAGGCAAAGTTCCCCATGCTCTCTGAAGAGCTGCAGAACGTGCCCGATGACCACGTACCTGACACCTGGGCTGGGCTGTGAGAAAATGTGAGACGGGCGGGTGGATGGAGGCTGCTGAGAGCGTGGTGTGGTTGTTGGCCCTCACCAAAATGCTCTCTCACTTAGTGAGCATGAGGAGCGTTAAAGAGCCAGGTGCAAGAGTCTGAGGAGCTTAAACCTTTCACTCCCTGTTGGTGTTGATGGGGTGGTCTGGTTTTAATGATATTAGCCGTACCCCCTCTGTTGGCATTTAAATAGGGGCGTGGTGGTGGGGGGTATTTTTAATGTTCAGGTTAAAGGGATTACTACTTCTGCATTATTTCTTCCAAACCTCCTTGGGTACTGTGCAAGTCCTGGGTGAGGACAGTCCATCACCACCAGCAGCTGCCACCAAAAGAAAAACAGCTGGAAACACCTTGGCTGCTTTTTTTTTTGTTGTTGTTTTTTTTTTTCCCTGATCAAACCCTGGTTTGAGCAACCTTCTGCTGTGAGGGGCAGGGATGAACCACGTTTCTCCACCAGGGTAGGACTCTTTGGGTGTTTCTGCCCACAAAAGGGGTCATCATAGCTATGGCAAGCTGGGGACCACAGCAAGTGCTGGATGTGGAAGCTTTCCCCAGCTTTAGTGTGAAGGAGTCTGGTTTCAGACACAGAAGGTCTGTCTTCTCTGTCCTTCAGTGTGAAGTGTGGTCTCCAAACGCTGTCAACACTGATAAGGCTTGATCCTTTGAGATGTCTCATCAGGGATGTGATGGGGTTGCCCAGGCGCTGGGGCAGGTAGCTTCTGTGGAGATGACATGCACCTGCCCACCCTCACCCAGTTGAGACCAGTAGGATCTGCTGGGCTGGGAGTGCCTCTGGGCTCTTGAATCTTCCTCGTGCCATCACAGGGATGCTGGGACAAGAGGAGCTACCTGCTTCCTTGAAATCCCTCTCCTGCTTTCTCAGTACCACCACAAGATCCTTCCCCCCACCTTCTAAATTGACTCCATGCCAGCCCCATGCTAATGAGCTTAATTGCTCCCCCTTGTTTTACATTGCATCACGGAGAGGAAAATCTGAGCCTGATGTGCTCCAAATCGTTGGGGTCTGGGGGGGAGGGAGCAGAGGACGTAAACATCCAGGGTGGAAAAATAATCATCTGCGAGTGAAAAACTCTGGGTTTCACCCTGAGAAAAGGGGGGTAGACAGACTGACAGACCCGATGACAGACCCAGCTCGAAAGCACCCTGGCCCCACAGTGCGGAGAGATGCCTTATTGTTTGATCTGGCTGTGAGACAGATTAGCAGCCCCAGGTGGAAAGTCATAATCTGCATTTAAATGGGCCGGTTATAAAAGGTAGGGAGCCCAGGAGCCCAGAGCATTATGCTGTGTCTTTAGGACTCTGTAATCTCTCTTTATTTTCTCCCCAGTCTGACCTGGGGGCACAGTTTCTAATTACCAGGTCACCCTGCTAATATTGTCATTTCCAGCCAGTGGGTGTGAAACCATAGCAACGCCACATTTGCTTCCAAGTTTCTAGAGGAATAAAATTTGCCTTTTAATCACAGAAAATGACTGGGGGTGCCCCTGACACCCCCCACCCCCCCCAGTTTACTCCTCGCTAATGCAATTCGCTACCGGGATCTTTCAAAGATATTTCAGATGGGACCTTTTTGAAGCTTCACCTTGTGGCTGTGGCCAAAGACAAGGGACCAAAGCCTGGCTCTATGTGGCTGTTGGCTCCAAGTAGGCAGTTTTGGATGCCAAAGTTTCCCTTGATGCAAGTTCACCAAAGGAGCTCTGTACTTTCCTCATAGTATGCTTTTTACCTTTAAAAACTTGTAAGGGAGGGTGGTGAAAGAGGGAGAAGAGGGGATCAGACACGACTGAGTTATAGGGATGTAACCCAAAAGTGCACCCTAGGGATGTCCATGTGTACCTGCTTACCTTGGCTCCGTCGGGGGGGGAGACCACTGGGATAGTGGCTCCAACTCCTAGATTTGACCTCCCGGTTTGGACAGCTTGGAAAAAGCCCAGGAATTCTTCAGGAGGCACCAGGGGTGGTGTGGTGGGCACGTCCTGTGATCTGGGGCACGATGGGGTTGGGTTATCATCACCTATGCATCTCCAGGAGCTTGGGGCTTCAAAACTTACATCTTCTTCTCCCTCACCTGCATCGCAACTGTTAAATCAAAGGTGTGGTGAGCCAGGTTTTTGACCCCTTGGAGCACGTGATAAAACCTTGACTGGGATGAGCCCGGAGAGCTTCAAAACTTGGGGAGGCTGGTTTCCAGCTCCCAAGGACTGAAAATCCGGGGTGGAAAATCCACCCCAATGTTGGGAGAAACTCAGGTCAGGTCTGGGCTTCCCTCGGGCCTTCCTCCTGGCTCTGCACGATACGTTTACTGGGTTTCAAAAGCAGTTTCTAACTCACAGTGAGTCAGACGTGAACTGGAATCACATTGTAAGGTGATTTTCCAGCTGACAGGAGTAGGTTAATTGTAAACTGTCTACTGAAGCTTTAAAACTCCTGTCCAGCCTTATTATTAGCAGTTTAAAATTTATGGAGTGCGACTTTGCTTGGTGATAGTTGGTTTCTGCCCAGACAACGCGTGTAATTAATCCCTGCGTTGGGGGAAGGAAAATCAGATTTAAAGCTATGTTGGTTTTTTTTAATTTTTTCCTTTTTTTTTCCCTTTTCCCTTTTTCCTTGTCACACACTTCAGGGCGGGCAGGGGACCTGGGGCAGAAACGCTGTCCTACCTGTGCTGAGCTGAAGGACCGCATTGAGGTTGTCACCTTGAGCACCGAGAGTTAAACCCTTTCTAATTGAGAGAAACTTAATTTTGCCTTGGTGGAAATTCCAGGCTGGGGAGTAAAACTGTCCCCCGAAATGCTGGGAAATCAGAGCGTGCATCTGGACCCTGCCGGATGGAGATTTTTAAGGAGGTTGATGGAGGTGGCACCAGATCCAGGGGTTGGAGATGACCCTGATGCAGGGCAGGGGATGGGGCTGGCTTGTCACCCTGTGGGTGGCTCACGCTGGTACCTCGGTGGGTCAGACTCCCCGTGGGTGTTTTCTGCACGTGGCCTTCTCAGGACAGCCACACATTATTCCTCCTGTGGCTTTCCTCAGGTGGGAGCTACGACCTTGTTAAAAATTGACCGATTTCCAGGCTGAATAGCTGCATCTGTCTGGCTCGGGCAGCCCTTGGACCCGGTTCCCCCTCTCTCTGTCGGGCTGAAGAGCCGTGTTATTGCGTCTCCGCTCCCGGAGCGCTGCGGTTTCGGTGCTCGTAAGTTGCACAGACCGAGCTCTCAGACTTTCTCCCTGTAAAACACTTTAGTCACTGAAAACTGAGAGCAGCTCCCAGGCAGGTAATTAATTAGAAATGTGAATTTGGAGGCTTGTTTCCTTTCCTTTCGCAAGGGCTGCTGTTATTTCTTATTTCAAACGACTTTTATGGAGCCTCTTACAAACATGACTGTGTTTTAATGGAGGAATAGCTCCCCTCCCCACCCCAGCTCTACAGACAGTGCGTCTCAAAGCTTGAGCTGCTCACCATCAATGGTCCCAGCCTCCATGTGCACCCAGGTATGCGCACACAGGCGGAATTAAACCGGAATTTCGTTGGCTGAGCAGCTCGAATCCAGCTCCCCGCACGTGGGCCAAGCTCCTGTTGACTTCAGTAGAGTCTTGCCCGGTTTATGAGCCTTCAGAGCTCAGCCCGGAGCGGGGACCACTTGTATAAAGGCCATTGCATGATTAGTATTTGTATTACAATAGCACTTCGGGACCCCAGTTGCGGCTCAGCGCCCCATTAGGGTAGTCCTTGTACAAACACGTAGTAAAGAGGTGGGCTCTGACCCAAGGAGTGAACAATTCAGGTCTTTACGGCCCCTGAGGCACCTTAGGATCAATTATTTATATTACAGTAGCACTTACGGCATGTCTGTGCCTGGGAATCTATTGGGGGAGGGCTGCAGGGTGGGGGGGTGACACCGGGCTTTGCTGCTGGAGTCATGAAGGGCCACTGGATAATGACCGAGAGTTAAATCCTCTCTTCACTTGGTATTGAAGGGAACCCCAGGCTGGGGGCTAAAACTGTCCCCTGGGGGACCCCCTCCAGAGGGGTCAGTCCTGCAAAGGGGGCGGCTTTGCCTCCCCCCCAACTCCACCAGGGGGGAAGGTTGTGGAGGGGAACAGGAGGGGTCTCTGGAACCTTTCCCTCCCCTCCCTCCTTGCGTTTGTAGCGTGGTTCTGGGTGCTATGGGTGCTGTGCAACACATCCAACCTCCTGCCCTCACACTTTTGGAGCTGGTGACACAAACCCAGAGCAGGAGGGGGCAGAAGCCATCCTTTGGGTGGGTGCAGCCCCTGGAGGAGGGTCAGCAGCCTGGCTGGGGACAGTGGAGGGGGACACTAGTGGCCTGCATCAGGCATCCTCAGCACCTGCTTCTCAAGTGGGGAGATGCTGCTGTCTGTACCTGTGTCCCCAGCCACTGTCATTTTGGTCACACAAGAAATCAAGAGCCTGGAGGCTTGTGCTAGAGAGAGGTTTAAGGATATTTTCCCTTCCAGTTCCTTGGACCCGTCTGTGCCTTATGTCTCCAGAGCTCTCCTTTCTCCCTGCCTTTTCCAAATGGGCTTATTGGCATCGAATCCATTTTAGTCCAGTTTTGCTGGTGTCAGTGCAGAAGAGGGGACTTGCGTTTGTCCCCCTCTTTTTTAGGACACCTCTCCTGGGGTGGGAGCACCTCCTGGCCAAGGGCTGGGGGATCCCAGCTGCTGAGTGTCATCTGGGAGGGACCCTAACACTGAAGATGCTGGGGGAAACCTAGACTGCTCTTTTCACTCTGATGTACAAATCTCTGACCGGTTTAACCACCTGACAACTGGAACTGAGCCCTAAAAAAGGGGGAAAGAGAAACCCCAGCAAATCATCCCTGACTCGCAGCGAGCCTGGCTCCGCTGTGATATATCCCAGTCCCGTGTCCCAAGCTCCGCAGCTGGGGAGGAAGCGGTGGCCCATCCCAGGATCCCGGCACACAGCTGGCTGCCATCGTGCCTTCTCTCCCTTGGAGAAAGCCCCGGCTTTCCTACAGTGTCAATGGGAACAGCTGGCTGAGGAAACACAAGCCGAAGCCGCTGTGTTTCTGAGCAGCCGCTACCGCGGCCGGTGGCCAGCAGGCAGCGTGGCTGTAGCCACCCTGGGCATAGAGCCCGCCACTACAGGGACCTGGGCAGAGAAAAGGGGGGGGGGTGGGTGGTGTGTGCCATGGGGTTCCCCAGGTCTGCTTTGAAAATTTCTCCCTATTCTTTATATTTTAAAAATAAAAAAATTGGGTTTTTTTTTTTCCTGAACTGATGGAAAAAAGCAAACCCATCACTAAACCTAAACATTCCCAAAGGGAATCCAGCCAGCCACACGGCTTGCCCTCCCTCTTCCCTCCACCACCCCAGCCCTGAGGCTTTCTCTGGGTGCTGGGGAGGGGGACGGACGGACGGACNGGCCCATCCCAGGATCCCGGCACACAGCTGGCTGCCATCGTGCCTTCTCTCCCTTGGAGAAAGCCCCGGCTTTCCTACAGTGTCAATGGGAACAGCGGGCTGAGGAAACACAAGCCGAAGCCGCTGTGTTTCTGAGCAGCCGCTACCGCGGCCGGTGGCCAGCAGGCAGCGTGGCTGTAGCCACCCTGGGCATAGAGCCCGCCACTACAGGGACCTGGGCAGAGAAAAGGGGGGGTGTGTGTGTGCCATGGGGTTCCCCAGGTCTGCTTTGAAAATTTCTCCCTATTCTTTATATTTTAAAAAT
>VXBJ01003896.1:44710-54769 GCA_013400055.1 Nycticryphes semicollaris | reverse complement strand
TTTTCCCCCTCCTCCTTTCCAGCTCTTTCCTTCAGAGACTTGTTTATGGCCATCAGGGTTTGACAGGCTCTTGGCGCCTCTCCCACCCCCGGGGAACAGAAACTCTCGCCCTTGCCCCCGTGGCTGCGGTTTGAGACCTGTTGGAAAAGGGCTGTCTTTGCAGGGGAAATCAAGTTGGGAGACTTTTCAGAGACAGAAAAGACCTGGCACAGGGATGACAGCAGCAGAAGCCAAAAGGCTCAGATGGTTTTAAATGTCAGGGAGAGGTGTAAATGTATCTCAGAGACAGCATGTCCAGGAGCTATGGTATTTTACAGACAGCTCCATCTCCAGAGCCAGCATCCTTTTGGCTTTTCTCTCTCTCTTGGAGCTGTGACTTTGCCTGGTCACTGTCCCCAGGCCTGCTGTTGTGTGATTGTGACTTGCCCGTGGCGTTCCTGGCCCTGGAGTGGTGAGGATGATGCTGATGTCTGTGGCCTCTGGTGAAGAGGGGTGGGATGAAGGGTTGCCAGAGGCAGGGGGAAGAGCTCTTGATGAGCAGAAGCGCAAGGGCATCTTGTCTCTCCTGCTGCTTGTGTGACCTTTTCCATTCTGAGATGATCGACCCTGACACTTGGAGGCGGTGGGGGAAGAGGGGAAAGAGTTCATCTTCTTGCTCTCACTGCTGTGTATTCGCCTGCTCCCCTCTGTGCACCCCACCAAAAAGAAAAGAAAAAAAAAAAAGGAAAAAAAAGAGTTTTAAGTCTCCAAGAGTCAGCAAGTTCTCTGTGCCAGCCATCTGTCCCATTTCCCCTAGCAACCATTCGTCCTTTTCTCCTTCATTAAGTAGCTGAGGCAGATCCTGACTGTCAGACCCTCTCTCGCTTCCCCTTTTCGCTCGTGTTCGGCTCGCCGGATCCTTCCCTCTTGCCTGTCACGGCTGCACAGACTCCTTCCCCGGGAACACGACAGCCTCCCACGCAGGGGACACGGCCACGATCGTGTTTTGACAGGCTCTGTGTTTGCTCACGTTCTGGGCGGGCTCTGGTTTCTGCGCCTGCCCGGTGGCTATTTCTTCCCAGCCTGATCTGATTCCAGTTCTTTTTCCTTCGCCCTCCTCCTGATCCATGTGCTGCCCCCTGAGCCTGCCTTGGGTTTTCGGGGGGCTGTGCAGGGAGCAGGGATTGGTGTTATTTATGTCCTCAGCACACCTGGGCTCCGACCTGCCAGGGGGAAGATTAAACAGTAATTCTTGGGGAAGAAGCTTTGGAAATTTGGATCTGGAGCTGTGGCGTGTGTTAATTTGATGGCTGGCATTTTGGCTCATGATGGGAGTACTCAACTAGTGATTTCCAGGACAAAATAGCTTAAATTAAAGCAGCTGGGGCTCAGGGTGGTCCCAACACCCCACCTCTCAGCACCTGCACACCCGTCATCTCTGCTCTGGGCACAGCCAACACAGCTGAGCAACTCTATTCCAGCATTGCCTGTCATAGAATCACACAATGGTTTGGGTTGGAAAAGGCCTTCAAGATCATCCAGTTCCATGATGGGGCCAGGGACACCTCCCACCAGCCCAGGTGGCTCCAAGCCCCTTCCAACCTTGAACCCTTCCAGGGATGGGGCAGCCACAGCTTCTCGGGGCAACCTGGGCCAGGCTCTCACCACCCTCACACCAAACAACTTCTTCCCCACATCTCAGCTCCATCTCCCCTCTTGCAGGGTCAAACCCTTCCTCCTCCTCCTCCTCCTCGGGCTCCCTTCCCTCACCAAGAGTCCCTCCCCAGCTTTCCTGGAGCCCCTGGAGGGACTGGAAGGGGCTCCGAGGTCTCCCTGGAGCCTTCTCTTCTCCAGGCTCTGCTCACCCTTCCTCATGTTGCCTCTGCTCCCTGGCATGAACCTGCAGAGGAACCTGGCACCCTTGGAGATGCAGCACATCTGCTTAACAGCCCGGCTGCTTCACCCTTGCAGTGTCATTTATCTCCTCCTGCTCTTTCCCTGTGCTGTGGTTTGATCCAAAGGTCCTCAAGGAAGGATCACCCTGGGTTTTGCTGCTCTTCTCCCAAGCAAAATGGATTCTGGGTGGTCAGAGCAGCTCCTGGAGGCCACCTGGATGCAATATTAGGCTGGTTTGTCCTTTTGGGGTGAGGATAAAGGTGCTGGTGCACCATAAAAACAAAAACTTGTCACTGTGGGCTCTGCCAGAGAGGTCCTGGAGGAGAGACCTTAAGGGAGGTCTCACAGAGGCTGCCCTCTGCAAAACCATGACCATCTGGGAGTCTCAAGGCACTGGAAAACTCTTGGTAGGATAATTATTCCAGGATATTGGTCTTCGCAACAACCTCTTCTTTGTTCCCTGGTCCTCTCACATCTACCTGATGGGCTGTGATCCCAACACCTCTGTGCGCTGCTTTGAGGGGGAGGATTAGGATCTCCATGGGAAGGAGAGTCTCTAGGTGAGAGCAGAGACTCTCCCTCCAGCAGTTCCAGAGCTGGGCGAAAGCCAAGTGGGTTAGAAAAGGTCTTTGAGGTCCTAGAGAACCAAGGGCTGGCTCTGTAGCCTGGTGTGAGGTGTGGGAAAGGAGCCAGGAGCGGAACCGAGAGAGAAATCCTTAATGTGAAACCTTCTGGTTCACTCCAACTGCTGAGAGTCGCCTCCAGAAGTGAGCGCAGGTTCCGGAGTGAGAGAGAGGAGGAAGAAAGGGAGAGCATTTGGCCTAATGAAATTATCCAAGTGCCCTGGCTCCAGCTGCTGCTTTTTTTTTCTTTTTAATTAATTACATCTGACTGATGGCCAGAGCCACGGGGAGGGGTGGCATCCCCTGCGCGCCATCTGCATCCTCCGCCCGGTGCCCACATCCCACCGGGGTATTTTTTCAGTCCCTCTGGCTTCTTCAAGAGCCTGGGAAAGCTGCAGGTGCTGCTCGGCGAGGAAGAAGCAGACACGGTGCTCTTTTCCTGACTGCTTTTTCTCCACTGCCTGACAGCCACAACACAGCTGAACCGTAACGCTTCCCTCTCCTGCCACAGCCATTCCCGTCACGGGAGGTTCAGCGAGCTCCTGACAGTCGAGGAGCAGCCCCATCCTCCATCCTCGCTCAGCCCCACGGGGTAAATTCTCCTGGCTTTGGTATCTCGGCCAGCGTTTCTCCGCGGGGAATCTCGGTTAATGTCACCTGCCCGAGTCCTGCGGGGCCCTGGGAAAAGGCCAACTCTCCTGCTTGTGGGGGTGACCGCATCCCACATCCCGAAAGAGCCTGTTTAAAAACCCTGATTCATTTCTGGGCTAGAGCTCTCCTTCCGAAAGAGTGTGGTTTTTGGTGTTTGTGGGGTTTTTTTTTCCTTTTTTTATTTTTTTTTTTTGAAGCAAGGAGGATGGAGCCAAGGGCATTTGAAAGGTGGGCGGTGAGGAGGAATAGGAGAGCACGCAGGAATTTGTCTGGGGGGTGGTGTGTCAAGCAGATACAGAAAAATGACATTTTTTCCTTTTTTTTTTTTTAATTTTTATTCAGGTTATTGCACCTGAATTAAGCAGGACTGGGATGAAGCTGGGGTTTTGGCTGGGCTGCCAGCCCTGCGAACCCAACACCCAGGAGTCAGGTCCCTGTTTTTCCTCCCCTTTGAGCCTTTGGGGTTCACTTCCGTGCTGCTTTCTCTTTATTATTATTATTTTTCTTGAAAACCATGAGGTTTTTGCGATCCGAGGCGGAAGAAAAGCGAACTTTAGCACAAGGCAGTGCACGGCTTCCTGAGAATGAGGGGTCTGTTGAAGAGGGTGATGGCAAATGTACCGATGGTCCAGAACCACTCATCCCCTGGTCTCTGACCGAGGGGGCCACCTGCAGCCCCCGGGGCAGGAAAAGGCCCTGAGCTTTGCTAAGCAGCCCCAGCAGCAGTGAGAGAACCCCAGCAAAANNNNTGCGGGGGGAGAGTTGGAAAAGCGCTGGCGGGATTTATAGCCAGTCTTTGAGGCTTGGCTTCCATAGTTAGAGCTGGCACAAATTTAGAAAAGCAGCTGGAGGATGAGTTTGTGCTTGGAATCATTAGCAGCGAGGGCTGTGCTGAATTACCGAACGAAACCTGGGGCTGGGGAGGGGGGAATGGTTCCTAGGCTTTCTGTCAAGGCCAGGGAAGTGAATGAATCATAGAATCATAGAATCAATCAGTCNAGTTGTAGAGAGTGATGAGGTCTCCCCTCACCCTCCTCTTCCTCCAACTCAACACTCCCAGCTCCTTCCATCACTCTCCATAAGATTTATTCTCCAGGCCCTTCCCCAGCTCCGTTTCCCTCCTCTGTCCTTGCTCCAGCTCCTCCAGATCTCTCTGGTGTTGAGGTGCCCAGAACTGGACACAACACTCAAGGTGTGGCCTCACCAGAGCTGAGCACAGGGGGACAATCCCCTCCAAACTTCAAATCCCTGCACACACGTAGGAGGGGGAAGGATCCTGAAAAGCCTGGCAAAGCAACTTTGTGGCTGGAAAAGCACATCCAGGAAAAAGCTTGGAGACCTCAAAGCTGGGCAAAAGTGGCAGCTCACCAGTGCTGGTGTGTGGATGGAAAGGAGCTGCACCCAAGAGAAGGAGCTGCCAAACTCGTTGGGAAGGTGCCGGGCAGGGCTCTGTGGGAGGGGATTGGGTTCTGCCCCCACACCCCAGTAATGGTCTGTTTCTTCACCTGCATGGCTGGGATTTGTCACCCCTGGGAGTAAAGAGTCCCTTTGGGTGGCATTTTAGCTCCTGGAGCAGTCTGTAAATCCCAGGGTGTCAGTCCAAGAGCTTGATTTTGTGCTTCCAGCTTGTCCCCGGAGCATCTGTCTCCAGGTTAGACTGGCTGAGGCTGGAGAGGTTTCATCTCTGAAATGAGCCTTAGATTAGAGTAGGAATTAAATGATTTTAGGGGTTCAGGAACATGGTGAGGGACAGGGACCTGGGCTGCTCCGTGTTAGACCAGCCTCTCACCTTCTGAAAGGCACAAATGGGGGATGAGGCACCCAGTTTGTGCTCGGTGGGAATTTTTGTCCCCAGAAGGAACCAAACCTCTCCTGGGGGTACCTCTGGACTGCTTGAATCAGCAGCAGCATCCTTGCTTTGACTCGTGCAACTCCTGGAGCCTTTATTTATGTGGGTACTACGGCTGCCTTAGCTGGAAATACGCCTGTAAAATGCTAATGAGCATTTAATTAGCTAGAGGGGAGGCTGGGTGCAGAGTCCTGACCACAGCGTGGGGAGATGGAACTGGGGAGGTGGTCTCTCTCTGTGGTCTGGTGCCTGGAGGAACCTCAGAAGGCTCGGACCCAGCCTGGGGGAGGTTTTTTTTCAAACAGGCTGAGCACAGGAGGAGCGCCGTCACTAGGACAGTGATTTTTAGTTAAGATTTGAGTGATGCTGTTTGTCTGCAGTGCTGCAGCAGCTGGTCCGCTGAGGGGGGGCATTAGCACCCGCTAGTCCCTGCCTTGAGAGCTTTACGGTGCCAGGGAATGTGAGAAATCATAGAAGGCTTTGGTTTGGGAGGGACCTTCAAGCTCATCCCGTTCCATGGTGGGGGGACACCTCCCACCAGCCCAGGTGGCTCCAAGCCCCCTCCAACCTGGCCTTGAATCCCTCCAGGGATGGGGCAACCACACCTTCTCGGGGCAACTTGGGGGATGACTGAGGAGCAGAAGAAGAGGTTAATCAGAAGATGGGGACAACATGGGAGGTGGTGGTGGCGGCTTTGTGTGTTGGCATTACAGCTGCTTCTGGAGCCACCAAGGCAGCAGAGCAGGCTTCTGAGGAGATTGGATGGTGGATGATGAAGAACCTGGGTAGGTAGGAGCTTCTCTGGAGCCAGACAGGACCAGCCTAAAGTCTAGAAATGTTTTGGTTGTAGGTGACGGAGGCTGGTGGCTGTGGCTAATTACAGAAGGGAGTCATGCCAGGTAATGAAGGACAGGCTGGGGAGGTGGGGTGGAAAACACAGCCACTTTAGGCTTGATGCCATGGAAATGAGCAACAGGGATCACTCTTGCTTTGTTTTTTTTTTAAAGTGCTTCCCAAATTCTGGGTGTATTTGGCATTGGCATCACCTGGAGGAAACACGGTGTGGTGCTTCTCCCTCTCTGATTTTGGTGCTTCTCCCTCTCTGATTTTTGGTGCTTCTCCCTCTCTGATTTTTGGTGCTTCTCCCTCTCGGATTTTTGGTGCTTCTCCCTCTCGGATTTTGGTGCTACTTTTCTGTGGAAATAGGGTTGATTGACATTTCCAAGAGGCTGAGAGATGGTGGGTGAGGTACCGGGGTGTTTGCCTCAGAAGGGAACATCGGGCTAATATTATCGTTGATCTTTTTGGTGATGGTCTGTCCCCAGTTACCCTCCCTTTGAGAGTGACAGAAACATCTTTGCCGTGTTACAAAGTCATGTCCCCCCTGACCCTCCCCAGCTTTGAATTTATCCATGTGAAACAGCCACCATCACCTGCGGGTCCCCTGCAAGGGCTGGAGGCTGGTTGCTCACCCCACGTGCCACCCAGCCATCCCATACCCTGTGCTGCCAAGAAGTTGCCAGAAGAGATGACTTTATTTCCCCGGATCCAGGTGGTGGAAGAAGCTGTGGGATGATCATTCAGTGGTGGGAATTCGCACCAGGTTGACCCTGGTTTGGTGTTCTGCAAGGCTTGAACAGGAGCCAGAAGGCAGTTGGGTAGCCTGGATGCTTGAACCACTGTATCAAGGAGACTCTCGGAAGATCCCACGTAGGCTTGTTAATATTTTGGCGGGGTTTGTTGTTGTTGTTGTTTTCCCCTATGATTTTAGTGTAGTCTTTGTGGAGCAGTGGAGGGGAAACTGGCAGGATTGAGGAGGAGAGGGGCTCGTTATCACAGGAGTAACGAACTGTCTGGTTCTGCCTGGAAGGCGAGCGGGAGCAGGATTTAAGAGCAGAGAGATTGGATGTGATGTGCTTGGGGGCGGTGGTAACTAAAACAAACTGAATAATAATAATATTAATTAAAAAAGCTTCCCATGTAGGAAGCTATTTTTGGTAGCTGATGGCTCTTGGGTTTGTACATTTCAGAGCCTTGTTACTTTTCTGAATTTCCTGGAGAGAGAGGGGGTTTATTTTGCTTCTGGGTTTAGGAGAATGGGATCCTTAACCCTGGAATCCCATCGGCTTTCTTCAGGACATCAAAATCAGCAGAGCTGGCTGGGTCTGGTGGAGCTGGGAGTCCTGGGGGACAACAGGATGGCCAGGAGCCAGCAATGGGCCCTGGTGGCCAAGAAGGTCAATGGCATCCTGGGAGGCATCAGGAAGAGTGGGACCAGCGGGTGGAGGGAGGACAGGGAACTGCTGGAGAGGGGACAGCAGAGGACCCCCAAGATGCTGAGGGGCCTGGAGCATCTCTGTGCTGAGGAAAGGCTGAGGGACTTGGGTGTGTTTAGTCTGGAGAAGAGAAGGCTGAGGGGGGATCTGATCAACACCTGGAAATCCTTCAGGAGGATGGGGCCAGGCTTTTTCCAGTGGTGCCCAGGGACAGGACAAGAGGAAACGGGCACAAACTTGTACCAAAGAAGTTCCATCTCAACATGAGGAGGAACTTCTTTGCTGTGAGGGTGTCAGAGCCCTGGCAGAGGCTGCCCAGAGAGGTGGGGGAGTCTCCATCTCTGGGGACATTCAGACCCCACCTGGACACGTTCCTGTGGGACCTGCTGTGGCAGGGGGTTGGAGGAGCTGATCTCCAGAGGTCCCTTCCCACCCCAGAGCATCCTGGGATTCTGATCTTTGTTGATGGCATCCTTCCTGCGTGCTGCTGGCACATTATAGACATCTCTGGAGCTCCACCAAGTCCACCCACAGACTCTTCACTTGTCCTGAAGAGCTGACATTGGTGATTCCAAGGTGATAGAGCAGCTCTGTGCCATATCCGTCTCTGTGGTTGAGGTATGACATGGTCATGCTGAAAGAACAACGTGGAGACTGTCCTGAGCCCTCCTGTTCCTGGATTATTCTTCAGCTGCTGCACAAACAGCCCAGAGTAGTCCAGGGGTGAGCAGGAATGGTGATGGTTGGCAGTTTATTATGCTGATGTTGCTGCTGAAGGTTTTATTGTGAAAGTGATAGAGGAGATGTCCTGATGGAGAGGCAATAAAGCAGGCTGTGTGAGTGCACCCTAACAGGCATGTGTCCAAGACTTCCACTGTGATAACCCTGCTGATATATGTATAATTATCTCTGATGCTGTAACTCTGCTCTCTTACATGTCTCCTGAGGTGTCGGAGTCGTCACTGACACACGTACATCTCTGCCCTGGGCACTCCAAACCCAAACTCTTCCATTTCCCCCAGGTTGGGAAACTATGAAGTTAATGCTCTTGCTACAGAGGATGTAGGTGGGGAACCAGGCTCAGCAGGGCTAAAAAGGCTCTTAGCAAACATCTGATCTCTTGCGATACACTCCCATTAAAGTCTTAATCAAGCAGTTTTTTCTTTTTTTTTCTTTTTTTTTTTCTTGTTTTCTGGCAAGTAGTTATTAGCCTCAGTGTTCTGCCACCCGCCCTCGCACACCACGATGTGGGGCAATGCCCTTTGTGTGAGGGCAGAGCTGGGGGCGTTTCAGAGGGGAAACGCTCGAGGGAGTATTAAGGAAACAGGTTTACCCAAAACAAAGCCCAAATTTGTTGGTAAACTGTCCCACTGCCATGGAGGAGCCTGCAAAGAAAGACCTGCCGACGGCTGGGCTGCGTTCTGTCGCTGGAGCCCTGCTAAAAAACACACAATAAATAGAGATAAAGTCTGGCCCTTGGGAATCGGCAGAGCTTTTGGTGGAGCTGAGCTGGATACAGACAGCCAGGGCTGCTTGCAAGCAGAAAGCCTGAGCTTTATGAGATTAATTGCTTGTGATGACTTGTGTACATTAATTGGCCCGGTCTGGGCCGGCACGTACTCTATGCCACCCCTCAGATCAAAAGGCTGGAAGGGCCACTGATTGTCTTTTCATTAATTAAGTCACTTCTAGGTTTTCCTGAGATTCTTGCATCTCTCTGCTTCAGGTTCCAGCGCTTCCAGGAGTCACTGCCCATCGGGATGGCACCTCTCTGCCGAGAACGCTTCGTGCTGAAGGAAGACCTTGGAAGTGCCACAGGCGGGATAAAATGATTTGTCTAAATACTATATTTGGCACCAGCTTTTCATCTAAACCCGAGCCACTTTACACCTGTCTGGCAAGATAAAGGGACTTAAAAATGAGCGTGAGTGTGATTTTTATGCCTGAATGGTATACAAAGACCTCAGCATAAATGAATACCAGAACTTCAAAGCCTTTGCTGGATGTTTTTCTACCACCTATAGTCCCGTCAGGCTATTTTATTTTCAAGGTAGGGGTGATATCACTGAGGAGACCATTTGAAGGCTGCTCTATTTGTTTTAAGGAGGAATGGACAGACGGGTATACGCCGTTATCCCCCGCTGAATGAGCTCAGATCTTTTCTGGGACATGCATTCCTAACCACAGGAGACCCTTTGGTGGGGGTTTTGGGGTTTTTTTTGGTTTTTTTTTTGGCTACTTTTCTGAACTTTGGCAATAAGAGCATCTAAATGATGTCCTTGGCTGACACATTGAAGTCGCTGCTGTGTCCAACCCAGGTCACTGCTGTCTGTCCTCCCACCCAAATGCCATGACCGGGGGAAGGCTGTTCCAGTGAGTCCGTCCTTCAAGGATTTTGCTGGTAAGTGTGTGCATGACCAGGAGAAAATTATGCTTGTGTTGCCCCAGAGCGATGGCTGACTGGGCCGCACAGAGCCCTAAGCGACTACAGGCAACAAAACCTTATTCCCATTTCACTCACGTTATAGTTTGAAGCCTTTTGATTCAAAAGAGATTAAATTTCAAGCCCAGTGATAGTAAACTATCGCTTATTTCATGCTGGGGGGGGAGAAAGTGGGGTGCAAGCTGTAGTAGAGCTGGGGCCTTGGCCTGGGGAGGGTGTTTGAGGGAGGCTGCCATGTTGTGTCTGGGGGGGACGACACTCTTTTTGGGGAAGGGGTGTTGGGAGAGAGCCGGGCTTCCCTCTGAAAGGCAGTGGCAGGGCTGGCTGGAGAGCAGTGCTGGG
>VXBJ01003896.1:21473-32523 GCA_013400055.1 Nycticryphes semicollaris | reverse complement strand
GGGGTGGGGGGGGGGGGGGTCAGGAAGCCTGAAAAGCCACTGTGAGGTGGGGAGCAGGTATTTGGGGAGAAGAATCAGGAATATACGTATTTGGGTGGTTTCTGTGAGTTAAGTGTGCACGTTTGCAGGTTGTGTGCTGAGCGGTTAGAGGTGCGTTGAGAAACACCATCACCCTCTGCCTTCGTGGTGTGAGGAACCTGTATTTTGTGTCCAGCAGAACCACTACTGGCTTCTCAGGTATTTGCTCCCTGGAATGGCTTGAAAGCCTCTGGTTTGGAACTTTAAGGTGTCTTGCACTTTTCCTGTCCCACTTATTTTGTGATAAACTACTTTGACAGGGTCCCCAAGGGGATAAAGCTCCTCATGTTGGGCTGCATTAAAAGAAGCCTGGCCAGGAGGTTTGAGGGAGGGAATTCTGCCCATGGTGAGATCCCACCTGGAGTCCTGTGTCCAGCCTTGGAGTGCTCAGCACAGGAAGGACCTGGGGCTGTTGGAGTGAGGCCAGAGGAGGCCATGAAGGTGCTGGGAGGGCTGGAGCCCCTCTGCTGTGGGGACAGGCTGAGAGAGTTGGGGGGGTTGAGCCTGGAGAAGAGAAGGCTCCAGGGAGACCTCAGAGCCCCTTCCAGTCCCTCCAGGGGCTCCAGGAAAGCTGGGGAGGGGGGACTCTTGGTGAGGGAGGGGAGCCCTAGGAGGAGGAGGAAGGGTTTGACCCTGCAAGAGGGGAGATGGAGCTGAGATGTGGGGAAGAAGTTGTTTGGGGTGAGGGTGGTGAGAGCCTGGCCCAGGTTGCCCAGAGAAGCTGTGGCTGCCCCATCCCTGGAGGGGTTCAAGGCCAGGTTGGAGGGGGCTTGGAGCCACCTGGGCTGGTGGGAGGTGTCCCCACCCATCATGGAACTGGATGATCTTTAAGGTCCCTTCCCACCCAAACCATTCTATGGTACCACCTCAGAAACAGTGATTTTGCCCTCTCCTGGGAGCAGTGGGGAGCAGACAGATTCAGCCACGGCTCTGTGCTCTTCTTCCTCCGAGAGTTTCTCCTGTGCAGAGGGTGTCTGGGCTGTTGCTGGAGGAGCTGGGGGTGGCTGGGTGAGCTTAAATGGATGTTTGAGGTTGGTAGGTGTTAGCAGAGAAACACCTCGATGAAAGAAGTTGCCGGCATCGGAGATAAGAGCAGGAAATGAGCTGCTCTGAGGGACATTGCCTGGGTAGGATGAGGAAGAGGATGGAGCTGCCCCTGAGGGGACACGGGAATCTCTCCAACGCAGATTATCCTGGACTGTCCTTCTCTGAGCTACCTGAGCTAATTATTATTTTAAAACATTGCCACGTTATGCCATGGGCAAGCCAATGTCCCTTATGTCCCCAGCTGCTGTTGTATTTGTCCTGTGATAAACTGGTTTTCCAGCTGCTCTGCTCATCTTTCTTTCCTACTTAATTAGTTAGAAGAAGAAGAAGAAAAAAAAGAGACTTGAAAGCAGTATAATGGATGGGGTTTTAATTGACTGGAGACAGAAAGCTCAAGTCTTGCTCCCCCCCTTAAATGTGTTTCTAAGGAATAGGGCCCTTGGTTTGCATGATCACAGCACTAGAGAAGGAGGCAGGAAAGGCTTTTAGGAAAATAACGTAATTAAACTGAAAGGGAAGAAATTGCATTGGTTCCTGGTGCTGCAGCTGCAGCTCTTTGGCACTTTGTGTCACTGCTGCGTGTGTCGTAGCTGGGAAATGAAATCCCTTTGAGAGCCGAAGCCTGAAAGGGTGTGGTTAAAGCAATGGGCAACCTTTTCACTTTAAATTACCTGATTTATGACATGAGAATCTCAATGTGAACATGGATTTGTTTTGCAAACCATTGGACTGTTAAGTTACCCTGGTGTTATGCCAAAACACTCCCTCTTGGCTGGGGGAAGATCCATCTCTTCCTGAGCCTCTGCTCCAGAGCACGAGGGCTAAAAGGCTCCTGGAGACTGAGTAAGTTGGAACTTTTCGGCGCTTTCAGTTCTTCCAACAGGCAGCGTTTCAGTCGCAGCGTTCATTTACGTGAACGTGGGAGGATGTCTTTTGGGGTTGGGGGGGAGTGTGAGAGCCTCCCCCTTTTTCTGGGCTACTTTCACCTTTCCAGTATGACTGGGTTTTTTTGCAGCTTTTATTTGCCAGCGTGAACCTTCAGACGGGTCTTCCTGCCTTTTTGGAGCCGGAGGCGCGAGGTTCTCGCCGTGGTGCAGTGCCAGAGGGTGGGAGACTGGAACTCCTGGTTCCCCAAGCCCGGAGAAGCAAAAAGATCCTGTTTCCACAAAGTTTGTTCTCCTGTTTCCTTGTCCTTTAGATGAATATACTGGTGTTTGCTCAACTGCTTTGCACCTGGCCGCTGCCTCCGTGCGGGGGTTTCCCAGCACTTTGCATCTCATAATGGAGGTTTTTTTGGGTTTAAACTAGCTTTTTTTGAAGAGGGGGGAAAAAGACAAAAAAAAGAAGTGGTGGATGCCATTTAAGAGAGAGGAAAGGACGATTATCCAAGAGTTGGTGGCCCTCAGGACTGTGTGGCTGCTGCTGCCTTTCTGTAGGGAGCAGGGGGAGAGATGAGAGAAGCGTTATCTTCCTTCTCTTCAAATATTCATAGTGTTCCTGCCGCAGAGGAGCGAGGCCACCAAAGCTTCATTAGGTATTTCTGCTGCTGGGGGAAGAAGGGTGAGGTTGGAAAACGTTGTGGCTCTTAGGTTCCTATGGGAACAGATAGGAGATGCAAGGGCTTGAATTCTCAACCCTAAGGGGATTTGTCAAGAAAGGTGGGAAAAGGATTTAATTTCTGATTTGAAGGGGAAAACTAATACCCTTTCCCTGGCTGGCTGCTGTCTGCAAGTTTTTTACCTCTGCTGAAGAAGAGACTGGGTTTTGTGTAGCTTCTTCAGAGGCTGCTTTGCTGCTCTGTGGCCACGGAGTTAATTACAAGCTGGGCAATGAGATGCACGAGTCCACCCTGTTGCTGTTTTGCCGACTCAGCACTTCGGGGCGTTTTGTGGATGGAAAAGAGGGGCAAAAAGACCACTGGGTGAGAACACAAACCCAGGAGCGGGGTCAGTAACCCCGCCTGAATGATTGCTCCAGGCTGAACTATTCCTAAATCTGTTCTTACCACCTCATTTAAATTAGATAAGATGTTCAGGGCAGGGATATCCGGTTTTCTTTCCGCTGCAGCCTGTTGTTAGAGCAGTTCCTGGGAAATCCAGGACTTTGTCCAGTCCTGTCCAGCACGTGTCTCTTCCTGGGCAGATCAGCCCACACGCTTGGGAGTTGGTTTTCCCTCTTCAGAACGTTTGGGTGATGCGAGATTTCACGGTGTAGCATTAAAAATAACCCCGTTACGTGAGTCGGGAGGAGTCGTGGTCCCGAAGTTAAGGCTGCTCTGCCTGTAAATTGAAAAGGAAACGGGGAAAGGAAAGGAAAGAAAAAACCAGGAGTTTGATTAACGAAGGGATTTCGCTTTTGAAAGAAAAATGTCTTGTTTCTGGCTAAGATCAGCAGAAAGCAGGCACCTGGCTCGGGGTGGTGCCTTGCTGGCTCTTGGATGGGTGTGATTCCTGCTCACCAGCAACAGCTTTTTCTTTAACAAAAAAAAAAAAAAGCAAGAGGAAAAGAAAGAAGAAATCTGGTGGCTTTACTTGTTTGTCCCAGTAGCTAAAGGCTCATCAGAATATTGAGCGATGGTCTTAAAATGAACCTTGACAGGTGAGTAAAACCCAACGTTTTGCACTGAGCCTCTTTGGCAAATTGCCCTTTCGTGTTCTTACGTGGCCATAAGTGGTTTTTTTTTTTTAGCTGGCACATCCTGATTCCTTGGACGTTACCAAGTCAACACAACCTGGCCAGGGAGCAAAACTTGGGTTGTTGTGGCTTTTAGGGACTCCTGCCTGTAGGTTCCTGTCTCTTGTTTTCTGATCAGGAGGATGGCCATCAACATTTTCCTGTCCTCAGAAGCATGGGTCTGCAGTGAGAGCAGGTGACTGGCTGGTAAATACGATGCCTTCTTGGTGCTTAAAAACATCCCACTGCTGTGCTTGGGACAAATAATATCATTTCTTCATGGTCCTTACATTTGCTGTGTTTCCAACATTCCAGGATACGATAGGAATGAAGATTCAATCACATTAAGACCCTTTAGGTGTGTGGAAAAGTTGAAGTGCTTCAGCTAAAGAACAGCTCTGCCTTTACACTGAGGGAGCTGGGAACTATTTAGAGAACATGATTTCAGCTTCTTTGCGGAGGGAGGAAAGCTCAGCCTAGAAATTGAGGGGGGAAGAGAAAAGGGGGGTTAGAGCTTCTGTTCTCAACTACAAAAATCACACAGAATTTTGTCTCTATTTTTTTTTTTCCCCCCTAAAATCGATATGTCAGAGTTGGAGGCATTGGAAGAAAAAAACAATGCACTATCAGTTGAGTGTTTGTGGTGTTCTCCAGAGATGGAGAGCGCAAAGGTCACCCTCAGACCTTGCTGCCAGCCCCGAGCAGGAACACGATGCCTTGTGCCGGGGCTGAGGGAGGGGTGTTAAAGGGGCAGGCTCTGGCCGGGCTCCTTTGGTGTCTCTACCATCTTCCTTTTCCATCTCCTGTTTGTTTTCCAACTCCTTTTCCACCTGACTGGGTCAGAAAGTAAGTTGTTGTTGCTGTGGTATTGCCAGACCTGGGAGCCAAATTGGGGGTGAGGCCACTTGAGTGCTGTGGCCCAGATCCAGCCAAAAATGAGGCTGAGATGTAAGTCCTACCAGGCCCNTGGGGTGAGGGTGGTGAGAGCCTGGCCCAGGTTGCCCCGAGAAGCTGTGGCTGCCCCATCCCTGGAGGGGTTCAAGGCCAGGTTGGAGGGGGCTTGGAGCAACCTGGGCTGGTGGGAGGTGTCCCTGCCCAGGGCAGGGGATTGGAACTGGATGATGTTGAAGGTCCCTTCCATCCCAAATGGGTGTGATTCAATATATTGTTCTGTGACAGCCTGCTCAGCTTCTCTGTGGAGGTTAAAGGGGTTCTCCTGCCTGCCCTGATGCCTCTGCGCTCATGGAGATGAGTTTTTGGTGGGTGATGGTTTCTGTGATGGGCTGGGAAGGAGCCAGATGAGGCTGTTATTTGGGTTCCCCCAATTGCCAGCGTGGCTCTGCGCTCCCCTGTGTGTAGGTGAGCTTCTTTATCCCATAACCCAACATATTTCAAAGACCAGATTGTCTCTCTGCCCTTCCCCTGCTTCTTTCATGTACTGCCTGTCGCTGGTGGAAATGTATAATTTTTCCATTTTGCTGCATTTGTCTCCTCCCTGGTGTGTTAGAGTAAAGTGTAGGGAGAGGAGGAGGAGGAAGAGAAGGGAGGAAGGCCTGTGGAAGCTGCTGGTGTTGCGATTTAAAACCTACTCGTGGAAAGGGAGTGTGGGGGGGGGGTCATTCTTGGGTCCTTCGTAGGCTTCTTATCTTTTTTTCTAGATGAATTGGAGTCTGGCAGCTGGAACACCTTTTAAAATTTCAGTGGTGCCAGGGAGAGATCATTGAACCGACGGTGAATTATTCATCGTGTCGTTCCGTCAGCGTTCCCATCGCCTCAGCTCCAGAGCCATCGCCTTGGCCTCTTGGTACCGTTCATGCCATTAAAGCAGGATGCTCTGTGCTGCTGAGGGTGCTTTTGCTGGACGCTCTGATCCTTGCTGTGACTGGAGGAAGGAAGAATCACAGCATCACGGGATGCTCTGGGGTTGGAAGGGACCTCTGGAGATCAGCTCCTCCAACCCCCTACCAGAGCAGGGCCACCCAGAGCAGGTCCCACAGGAGCTTCTCCAAGTGAGTTTTGAATGTCCTCAGAGATGGAGACTCCCCCACCTCTCTGGGCAGCCTCTGCCAGGGCTCTGACACCCTCACAGCAAAGAAGTTCCTCCCCATGTTGAGATGGAACTTCTGATGTCCCAGTTTGTGCCCGTTCCCTCTTGTCCTGTCCCTGGGCACCACTGGAAAAAGCCTGGCCCCATCCTCCTGACACCCCCCCTTGAAGGATTTCCAGGTGTTGATCAGATCCCCCCTCAGCCTTCTCTTCTCCAGACTAAACACGCCCAAGTCCCTCAGCCTTTCCTCAGCACAGAGATGCTCCAGGCCCCTCAGCATCTTTGTAGCCCTATTTATACATATTAGCATTGCTATTTTTCACATGAACAATTAATCCTTTGGTGTATCTTAAGATGCACAGCATCCAATATATCCTGTGGGAGCAAACTACACAATAATTTATGATTTTATTTTCGTTGCAAAGAGGAAAACAGCAGAGGAGACAGGCCCAGAGAGCGGAGTCTGATACAGCATCCACCTTTGAGCAATGACTTCCCCAACACATGATGAATTCAAGCATTCTTTAAACTGGAAAACAAATAATGAATGTGTGCTGCCTTCTTTCTGATGAAAATCAATGAGGGCCAGTGTAGGGTTCTGCCCCTGGGGAGGAACAACCCCCTGCACCAGCACAGGGTGGGGGGGACCTGCTGGAGAGCAGCTCTGAGGAGAAAGACCTGGGAGTCCTGGGGGACAAGAGGATGCCCAGGAGCCAGCAATGGGCCCTGGTGGCCAAGAAGGTCAATGGCATCCTGGGGGGCATCAGGAAGAGGGTGAGCAGCAGGTGGAGGGAGGTCATCCTGCCCCTCTGCTCTGCTCTGCCCTGGGGAGGCCCCAGCTGGAGCACTGGGACCAGTTCTGGGCTCCCCAGTTGCAGAAGGACAGGGAACTGCTGGAGAGGGGACAGCAGAGGACCCCCAAGATGCTGAGGGGCCTGGAGCATCTCTGTGCTGAGGAAAGGCTGAGGGACTTGGGTGTGTTTAGTCTGGAGAAGAGAAGGCTGAGGGGGGATCTGATCAACACCTGGAAATCCTTCAAGGGGGGGTGTCAGGAGGATGGGGCCAGGCTTTTTCCAGTGGTGCCCAGGGACAGGACAAGAGGGAACGGGCACAAACTGGGACATAAGAAGTTCCATCTCAACATGAGGAGGAACTTGTTTGCTGTGAGGGTGTCAGAGCCCTGGCAGAGGCTGCCCAGAGAGGTGGGGGAGTCTCCATCTCTGGAGACATTCAAACTCACTTGGAGAAGCTCCCGTGGGACCTGCTCTGGCAGGGGGTTGGACTAGAATCTCCAGAGGAACCTTCCAACCCCAGAGCATTCGGTGATAAATAAGGAATCTTCATTATTTTGCTTCCAACAGTAACCCAGTCACTAACTGGTTCTGGCCATGAATTTTGCCCTGGTGATGGAAATACTGTAGTGGTTTCATTGGGTGCCCTTTTGTAACGCTCCTCTTGACTTGTACCCCCGACGCTACGAGTTTCAAGGCAGGAACCCAGAAAACTGAAGAAGTGATGGTTGTGAGGGGGAAAGGCTGGAGGGAGGCGAATGTTTGACCAAGCAGGGATTCTTCCCATCCCCAGAATTTGATTTTTTTTTTTCCAGATCTTAGAGGCCCACATTTTTTGCACTGGAGTGAGTGTGGGATTTGACATCGGAGTGCAGTTGTCCTGTGCTTTGATACAGAGCGCTCCAGAGATGGTTTTCTCCAAGTGAGGATGATTCCAGTCAGATTTTTGGAAAAGTAGAGCCCTCAGACAAGGCTCTGCTGTGGCTTTTGTCCTCAGGGACGTGCAGGAGATCTCAGACTGGGAGTTGAAGGTAATAATTCCCTAGTCCTGTGGGCTGCCCGTGGTGGTCTGTGAGGTCCATGCTCAGTTTTAAGTCGAACAAAACACTTTCTGCAAGAATTCAGCTGTAATTCCTATAATTTCTTTTCAAAAGGGATGGGAACGTTTGGTTTGGTTTGGTTTTCTTCCCCCCCTCCCAGTTCCTCAGAAAAGAACTGTAGGAGAGCTCAGCTTGAATGTTTGTGCTTGAGAGGAGAAATTGGGGAGGGGGCGGTGGGGAATAAGCACAGGATTATGATGCAGAAGAGCTGAGATCTGGGCTAGGCCTCTGCCTGATACCAAGGTGCTTGATTTCACCTTAATCACCTGGGTTAATTGCAGTATAATATTGCTCCAAAGCCTTTGAGCTGTAATCAAGTACTAGAAGATATTTTCTTTATTTTTCTTTTTGCTTTCCAGGCTTTGCAAATTCCCACTAAATGAATTAGTTCCCAAACCCCAGCTCTTGTCATCTCTTCCGAGGTGATGAGAACGTTCTCACCGAGGGCTGGTTCTGGCGTTTATTTCTGAAGCCCGGTTGAAAAACTTAAGGAAGGGACACTTCATGGTTAATAGGAACAGAATTAAAAGGTGGGGGGGGGGGGAAGTACACACCTAGATAAATCCTGCAGAAGGCCTTGCCACACAAAGGCACTAAATTTAATTACAGGGATAATGATGCATTGCCTACAGCAGGAGAGGAAAAAGTCCCCTCTCTTCTAATAGCTGACAACTCTGTCGGCTCCGAGCCAATTACTTGTCCTGGGGTATATCTGAATAAACAGCTTTTTTTTTTTTTTCCCCTTTTCCCTCATATAATCCTGTTTGGATTAGAAATTCAAGTGTGAAGACTCATTTAGCATTTGAAATTCTTATCTGCCGGGCTAGAGGAAAAGGTGGTTTCCCTCAGGGAAATCGATTTAGAAGTACATCCTTTTCCAACCAGCTCTTGGAGGAGGGATCCTGTCCCTTTTCTGAGTACGAGCCTCTGTTACTAAGTTCTCTGGAGAAGATTTAGGGTCAGCTTCTGTTCTTTCTCTTAATTACTGATAGGAAAAGTTAAATTGCTTTCCTTTTCTTTTACAAAAATTGCTAAATTACCCATGTCTTAATTTTCTAATTGACTTTAGTTTGGGAGTGTTGAGTTGGAGGAAGAGGAGGGTGAGGAGAGACCTCATCACTCTCTACAACTCCTTGAAAGGACACTGTAGAGAGGTTGGTGCTGGTCTCTTCTCACAGGGAATTAGTGATAGGACAAGAGGGAATGGCTTCAAGCTGCACCAGGGTGGGTTTAGGCTGAACATGAGGAAAGAATTTTTCCCAGAAAGGGTGGTCAGAGCCTGGACTGGGCTGCCCAGGGAGGGGGTTGAGTCCCCATCCCTGAGTGTGTTTGAGAGTGGTTGAGATGTGGTGTTGGGGGATCTGGTGTAGGGGAGGAATTTGTAGAGTGGGGCTGATGGTGGGACTCGATGATCCCAAGGGTCTCTTCAAACCTGAATGATTCTATGAATAGAGAGAGATTTGAACTGGCCCCACCTGACTTTTGTACTTGGGAGCAGATACCAAGGCCATGTCCAGCTCTGAGAAGGGCCCTGCTGATTTTCTTCAGGGAGAAATCACAGAATCACAGGATGTTCTGGGGTTGGAAGGCACCTCTGGAGATCAGCTCCTCCAACCCCCTGCCAGAGCAGGGCCACCCACAGCAGGTCCCACAGGAGCTTCTCTTAAGTGAGTTTTGAATGTCCCCAGAGATGGAGACACCACCTCTCTGGGCAGCCTCTGCCACCTTCAGAGTGAAGAAGGTTCCTCCTTGTGCTTAGATGGAAATGACCTGATGAATTCTTGCTCAATTCAGCCAGATGTGAACTTCAGTGAGAGTTTGAGGAGTCCAGTCCACTCTCTTTTTGAAAACAATAGCACAACTGAGTCCATTTTGAAGACAGATGTATTTTTTTCCCCTCAGAGGGGCTGGGGCTGGGTGCCAGACCAGCTGGGTGCCCGGCCTGCCCTTCTCCAGCAGCTCTCTTCACGTGTGACTTGCTCGCAGGTGAGATGCCCAGTCTTATTTCTGACTCCTTTGCACTTCTCTGGAACCAACCTGATGGAATTTAGTCAGTTTGTACCTAATTCTTACCCACTTCTTTTTGGGAGAGGATACCCAGGGAGGAGATACCCAGCTCCTTTCCCAGTCCCTCTGATGCCTTTTCGTCTTGTGTTTGTGATTCTCCTCGCTCTCTTTTCGTATCCGTGGCTTTGATTTATGTTCTGAATAGTCTCCTGCTGCTTTTTTGTACCTCCTGCCACAGCCCTAGGAGTCTGCAACAGTTAGTGACTCCTGTATGTGGCTGGTCCACATTTCCTCCACTCCATTAGCTTGGGGAAAGAATTATTCCTGATTTTCTTTCAGTATAACCCGTTGTTAACCACAGACAGCTGCAATCTGTGCTTTCCAGTTCACGTCTCTACAGCTGCTTTATTTATTTATTTATTTATTTTCATTTTTCCCAGGGTATTTCTTCTCTTCCAGCTCTCATCACGTGGGGTTTCTGCTTCTGCCTCGCCTCCTTTCACCTCACTTTTATCCATCTTGCTATAAACTCACTCTAGGTCCTGAGCTTGATGGCCCAGAGGGCAGCGATGCTGTCCCTGTAAGCGACAGGCTTTTCTAGCTCCTGCCAACGTGTGCTCTGTGACTTCTCCAGCAGCTAATGAGAGAAGGTGAGGAGTCTGTGGAAATAAGGATAGTGGCGTCAGGGAGAAAAATACACATATTCTCATGAAATTATCAAGGTAATCCTTGAGATAGGCTGGAAACATTTAGCTTACATGGAGATTTTATGTGATTAGGTACAAGCTACACCCCGTATGAAGGAGCAGACAGTAATCCTCGTAATCTGCTCCATAAAGCCCTGTAACAGAACCTTCTTCTCGAGCCAGAGTAATGAAATGAGCAGTAAATAGCTTTGCTGTGTCGAGCCCCGAGGAAAAGCAGCTAGAAAGCATCCTGCAGCTGGGGTTTTGGAAGAGTGGGAAGGTGTCATGGTCAATATGCCGAGAGGCACCTGAAGAAAATTGGGGAGAGCTGATTCAGGTGACGTGTGACAGTTTGGGGGTGCAATAAGAAGGAGGTGCCTGTACTCTGGCTCCTGGAGACAAGAGCATGTGGCAGTGCTGCCTGTGACCCTGAGCTTGTCAGATGTTTGGGGAGCGGAGGATGAGATGATAATGATCTGTTCCAATTCCAGGGTTTGGGAGTGGTGAACCCCCAGAGAAAAGCAGGCAGAAGTCGTCTGTGAGCTCTGTGACACAGCAGGACAAAAAGTCGGAGTAAATGAAGAGTTAGGACTCAGAGGTGGAAAACTAGAGGACTGTAGA
>VXBJ01003896.1:0-20554 GCA_013400055.1 Nycticryphes semicollaris | reverse complement strand
ATATATAAATATATATAGGGCTTAAATATGTCACGAGATCAGAGAAACCTGGGCTTGATTCATGCTTGCTTGCATAAGCAAAATGAAAATTGGATTCCTGCCTCCTATGGCCTGCATCCGAATCTGAAATTGGGGAAGAGCCCAGCTCGGCAGGATTCAGCCCAGGATTTCACTTTTATCTCGCTGTGTCATTAGGGATGCGCTGGATGGGGAAGAACTTTCTCGGAAGCGGAGGAAAGAACAAGGTCTGCTTGTCCCCGTGATGGTATGTAGAGGTGTGAGACTTTTCTTGTGCCTCTTGTAGTAGTTACAGCATCTTTATCTGAAGCACCAGCTGGAGAAGAGAGGCTGGAGGGAAAGCGAACTCACACGGGAACTGCCCAGATTTGATTTCCACCAGGTCTGAATTTGGGACTTAATTTCTGAAGCTGAGAGGGAGTTGGAGCTGGATGCGCTGAGCCGTTGGTGGTTTTACTTCTCACAGGCACCTTCCTCGGTGATCTCCTCCTTTTGGGCTAGAAAACAGCTGCTGGCAGCTGGAAGGAGGAGCTCTGCTTGTCTACTCCAGGGCAGAGCCACAAAACAGTGTGGAGAAATAGATGGAGGGCTGCAAAGTGACAGAATTGAGGGGGGAAAACTACAGAACGTGCAGAGACTGAAAAAAGAGAAGGGAGTAAAAGAACAACAGACGTAACAGGGCAGTGGGATGCCAGGGGAGAGGAGAAGATACATAAAAACCCAAAGGATTGGGTGAGGAGGCTTTCAGAAACAGGGGGGTGTGAGAACAGGACTGCTCTGGCCGCTGTCCCCAGCAGGTCGGGGCCGTGGGGAGGAGAATCTCTCCGGTGTGAAGGTGACCGTGGAAAGAGGCTGCTTGTGAACCCAGAGCGGTGCCCATCCCAGAGGGGTCTCTGGGAGGTGACTGGGATCCGGGTTTCCCCACAGCAAGGGAGCCCTGGGAGGGGGGTTATTTAAAGCAGCAACCACCGAGGCAGGAAAAGTTTGCTCAAGCTGTCATTTGTGTGAGCCAGAAGAGCTGGAGTTGAGCTCTCCCTCCCTCCTGCTCAGATTTTCACTGTAATTAGCAAGCTTTACATGAGCCGGGTCAGAGCTGGCAGCTTTCTTTAGAAGACAGCCTTCTCCAGGCAGAAAAAAGGAAAGATTTTTTTTAATTTTGGGGTTTTTTTTTTTGTTTCTTAGCCTGATCATTTGTTTTATTTCGAGGGTTGTTCTCGTGCACTGAGGTGGAAGCCGCGGGATGGGAGGGGCAAGAACCACATTTCTTCTGAAGCCGCAGAAACCAGCGGCTGAAAATTCAGAGTTTGGCTTTAAACCTTCGCTTGGAGCTTAGGAATGGTTGGAAAGGTCTTTTTTTTTTTAAGATTCTGAGCTGTACTAACTGGGGCTGGGATGAGAAACGTCTGTTGGTCAATACAAAGCTCTGTTCTGCTGTCATCGTTTACCTTGAAATCCCCTTTCCTTCGGGTACTCGAAAAGGAAGCTTTTCAGATTCAAAAGTGATGGATGGAGAAGGGCCGTTGGAGGGTCAGGGTACAGGCACAGCTGGTTAATAGCTGTGTTTCTGTGACAGACGGTGGCAACGCTCTGTTGTCACACCCCGTAAGGCCTTTTACAGCGTAGGTATTTGTTATCACCCAAGCAGAGGAAAATTCCAAGCTGAAACTCGCGATTCTCTGCTTTTCGTAAATACCAAGTGGCGTTTACGCTGCGTGGGGCCTGTGTTCACAGAGTCACAGAATGTCAGGGGTTGGAAGGGACCTTGAAAGCTCATCCTGTTCCATGATGGGGGGACACCTCCCACCAGCCCAGGTCCCTCCAAGCCCCCTCCAACCTGGCCTTGAACCCCTCCAGGGATGGGGCAGCCACAGCTTCTCGGGGCAACCTGGGCCAGGCTCTCACCACCCTCACCCCAAACAACTTCTTCCCCACAGCTCAGCTCCATCTCCCCTCTTGCAGGGTCAAACCCTTCCCCCTCCTCCTAGGGCTCCCCTCCCTCACCAAGAGTCCCCCCTCCCCAGCTTTCCTGGAGGGACTGGAAGGGGCTCTGAGGTCTCCCCGGAGCCTTTTCTTCTTCAGGTTGAACCCCCCCAACTCTCTCAGCCTGTCCCCACAGCAGAGGGGCTCCAGCCCTCCCAGAATCTCCGTAGCCTCCTCTGGCCCTGCTCCAGCAGCTCCATGGCCATCCTGTGCTGTAATGGGATGTGGGAAAGGAAAAATCCCAGGAGAAGTTGTAGGGGGTTGTGAAGGTGAAAAAGAAGCGTGGTTTGCGAACTGTGGTGAAGTGAGTACGTAGAGGCCCCCAAATTCCGCGTGTATCACTATTAATCCCGATTAGATCCCCCTCCAGTGTTAGGCAGGAGGGAGAAGAGATAGTTTTCATATAAAAAAACGTAGCATCTCGCCCTTCCAGAGCCACCTTCCCTTCCTGTATCAAGCAGCCCAGGAGCGGAGCCGGGGTTTCCTCCTCCTCTCCTGGCAGTTGTACGTGGAGGAAACCGTTCCGCGGCGATTCCGTTTCCTGGGGATCCTGCTGCTGTTCCAAGGGGGGGTTTTTGGGGGGGTGGCGGGGAAGAGGAGCCAGGAAGGATTGCCAAGGAGCAGTGGTGTTGACCACACGGGGTTGGGGTTCTTTTTTTCCCCCCCACCTCGAGTTTGGCACCGATTTTTTTCTGTTCTCCCACTTCTTTCGCTCTCCTCGTATTGGCAGCGGTGGTCCCTTTAGCTCCCGTAAAAATGACTGGTGGCTTTCCCTGGATGTGACTCATCCTCTAGGGAATTCCTGAAGCAGTGAGTCAAGTTATTGGGAAAACTGTTTGCCCACCAGCGTAAACCAGGAACCCGGGGATCCTGCCTGTCGTAGAAAGGCGCTTATTTTTCACTGGGGCTGGGTTTTTCCTCTCTCTTCCTAAAGGCAGGCGACTTCACGATTGCTAGAGGGGATATATCACTGAATAGATTTATTTACACCTTGCAATATGCTCCTCCTGATTTTTATTTTTTATTTCTGTTATTTTTCTCCCATTTTTTAAGGTGGCTGATCTGATAAGCTTTCCAGGGTGCATTAAAACTGACAGATTTGAATTTACCCGTATTGTAGCAGGGGGGAGGTGTGTGTGGAAAAACCAACCTAATAGCTTGCCTAAAGAAATGGGATGTCACATTGGCACCAGTCAGCTGCATCCCAAATAGCCTTTTGGGCTACAAAGATGCTGAAGGGAGTGGAGCATCTCCCAGAGGAGGAAAGGCTGAGGGAGCTGGGTCTCTGGAGCTTGGAGAAGAGGAGACTGAGGGGTGACCTCCTGAATGTTTATCAAGATGGAAAGGGTGAGTGTCAGGAGGATGGAGCCAGGCTCTTCTCAGTGACACCCAATGACAGGACAAGGGGCAATGGGTACAAGCTGGACCAGAGGAGGTTCCACTGAAATATGAGGAGCAACTTCTTCAGGGTGAGGGTGAGGGAACACTGGAAGGGGCTGCCCAGAGAGGTTGTGGAGTCTCCTTCTCTGGAGACATTCCAAACCCCACCTGGACACGTTCCTGTGTGACCTGCTCTGGGTGTTCCTGCTCCGGCAGGGGATGGGACTGGATGAGCTTTCAAGGTCCCTTCCAATCCCTGACATTCTCTGATTCCTAAGTACCACTTACCACGTCGTTCTGCCCTGCCTGGCTTAACCCCATCCATTGTTACTTCTTCCTATAAACAAATTCATGTCTGTGTGATTTACAACCCCAAATTAACTAATTTTGAATATAGCCTCGGGATATTACAACCAAAACAAAGAACTTTGGCCCCTAATAATTGCATCCAGGGAAAAACTCAACTGTTGGACCACAAATTGCGAGTGTGGGTTGGCTGGGGCTGGTTGCCTTCCCTGCAGATGTTTGTCAGGTTTGGGGTTGCTGAGGGCTTTTGAAAGCGAGGTGCTCGCTGTGGCTACGGATTCAGGAGAGCTCATCCAAAGTATATCTATTTTTCCCCCCATCCTTCCCCTGCACCACTCAAGCCAAGCTTTTCATGTCACCGGTTGCCGACTATTAAACATTAGCAGATTTTATTACCCTGTAGAACAGCAAGTTCTATTTAAAACACAAAATTAATTTCACTTTTTAATACATTGGGGTTTTTTTTTTTGGTGGTTTTTTTTTTCTTCCCCTTAGCAACTTGGGCATTATTTTTGCTCGAGCTTGGAATCGTCAGAAAGCTCAGATTGTGGGCTTTGCTAGCACAAAATGTAGGTGGGCTGCAGATATGTCGGCATTGATACAACCATTGGGTGTTGTTTTTAACTAAATTAGTGTCAGCAGACTGGGATTGTGCTCCTTCTCCACTCTTAGGCTTCCAGTGCAGTGATTTATTATAAGGGTAAGTTTCTCTTGTGAACTTCTGTCCTTTCTTGACCAGTTATTCTGACAAATACGAGGCTTGGAGATAAATTGGGCTCTTGCCCGAGGTCAAGGAGAAACGGTCGAGCGATCTTGGAGCTCTGAGGGTGAGACTCTTTCCATCGTTCTCAGAATATTAATCTGCCTTTAATTTGGGCAGATGAAAAGGCTCCTGGTGATCACTGTCTTTATGGACTTGGATAGATTGGAGGGATAGATCCAGTCTTGGATAGATTGGATGGATGGGCCAATGTCAACGGGATGAGCTTCAACAAGGCCAAGGGCCAGGTCCTGCACTTGGGACACACCAACCCCATGTGTGGCTACAGGCCTGGGGAAGTGTGTCTGGAGATCTGTCTGGCAGGAAAGGACCTGGGGGTCTGGTTGACAAGCGGCTGAAGAGGAGCCAGCCCTGTGACCAGGTGTCCAAGAAATAGTGTGACCAGCTACGGAACTAAGGATTGTCCCCCTGTGCTCAGCTCTGGTGAGGCCACACCTTGAGTGTTGTATCCAGTTCTGGGCACCTCAACACCAGAGAGATCTGGAGGGGCTGGAGCAAGGACAGAGGAGGGCAACGGAGCTGGGGAAGGGCCTGGAGAAGAAATCTTATGGAGAGCGATTGAAGGAGCTGGGACAGTTGAGTTGGAGGAAGAGGAGGGTGAGGGGAGACCTCATCACTCTCTACAACTTCTTGAAAGGACACTGTAGAGAGGTTGGTGTTGGTCTCTTCTCACAGGGAATTAGTGATAGGACAAGAGGGAATGGCTTCAAGCTGCACCAGGGTGGGTTTAGGGTGAACATGAGGAAAGATTCTTTCCCAGAAGGAGTGGTCAGAGCCTGGAATGGGCTGCCCAGGGAGGGGGTTGAGTCCCCATCCCTGAGTGTGTTTGAGAGTGGTTGAGATGTGGTGTTGGGGGATCTGGTGTAGGGGAGGAATTTGTAGAGTGGGGCTGATGGTGGGACTCGATGATCCCAAGGGTCTCTTCCAACCTGAATGACTCTTGGATTCTATGATTCTAAATTAAAGTGCTTTTAAGAGGAGGACTGTGCTTATCCCTGCAGTCATCTTCCTTTTTGCCCATGGACAAATCCTGGGGAAAAAAAGGGGAGTGAGTAAGTGCTGTGAAATAGTAGTATTTTGGTATCATTTCACTCTGCTTAACACCTTTCCATACTCTTACCCTAAAACCAATGAGACTTGCAAGATAATACCTGGGTTTTTTTCTCTTCCCAGAAGACACCCCCACTGGGGGCAGGTGTCCCAAGCAGAAACGTTGGTTGTTCTAGTGTCTCTAGAATGAAAAAATAATCATTCAGCAGGTGTCTTTTGACTCAAATTATATCCTGGCTTTGCAAAGAACAGCTTTGTCCCTCAAGGCAGCCGCCAAAAGCAAACGTGCCGTTATCCTGGGCTAAAAGTGAGTGTTTTGGCTGGTTTCCTCTCCCATGTTCCACGTTTGTGTGTGATCCCATTGAAGGGAGGAAAAGAGATGCTGCCAACTTGGGTGTTTGTTGGGTTTTTCTCTCATGTTGTTCTTGGGGGAAAAGGCCTAATCCTTGCAGTTGCAGAAAAGTGCTTGAAATATTGAACCCTTTGTGTGCAGAGCCCATAAAGCTGACTTAAATATTTTAAATCCAGCGTCTCTTTAAAAATCCTTGTGAGTTTTGATGTCTCTGTTAATGACTTAGACTGCCTGGGATGATCTTCACTCTTGCTCGAGCGATACGTCAGCCTTGGGTCCTTTGTGGTTGTGGTTTTCTACGGGGAAAAGGAACCCTTTTGGGGTAAAAACCAAATGTGACACTGAATCTTCTGCGTTAGGAGTGAGGTTTTGAGAGCTAATTTGTGGGTTTTTTCTCAGGAGAGAAGAGGAACCATTTAATAAAAACCTCTGATGTGAGGCTTTTGAAGTTTGAGGGTATAAATTACAAGGCTGTGAGGTTCAAGAAGGTAACAGGTAGGGGGTGTTGTTGTTTGAAGATGGTGTGGGATTCATGAGAGCCATTTCTACCTGAGGCCAGAGGTGTACAGAGAAAGAGGATGGA
The DNA here is from genome assembly GCA_013400055.1 of Nycticryphes semicollaris. Taxonomy (NCBI): domain Eukaryota; kingdom Metazoa; phylum Chordata; class Aves; order Charadriiformes; family Rostratulidae; genus Nycticryphes; species Nycticryphes semicollaris. Next base: position 14,104 of record VXBJ01003896.1, on the reverse strand, counting down.
TCAGGACTACAAAGATGCTGAGGGGGCTGGAGCATCTCTGTGCTGAGGAAAGGCTGAGGGACTTGGGTGTGTTTAGTCTGGAGAAGAGAAGGCTGAGGGGGGATCTGATCAACACCTGGAAATCCTTCAAGGGGGGGGTGTCAGGAGGATGGGGCCAGGCTTTTTCCAGTGGTGCCCAGGGACAGGACAAGAGGGAACGGGCACAAACTGGGACATCACAAGTTCCATCTCAACATGGGGAGGAACTTGTTTGCTGTGAGGGTGTCAGAGCCCTGGCAGAGGCTGCCCAGAGAGGTGGTGGAGTCTCCATCTCTGGAGACATTCAGACCCCACCTGGACACGTTCCTGTGGGACCTGCTGTGACAGGGGGTTGGAGGAGCTGNTATTTTAATTTTAGACTGACTCTGAGCTTTCTGGATTTATAGTGTGAGGCTTTGGGATACCTACAAAATCTTTTTTCATTCTTTCCTCTTAAATTACTGAGCAGAGCTTAATGTAGTTGTTTTTGTTTGGAAATAAAGAGAATGGCTGAGTAATATCCTGTGTGAAATGAGCACAAGACTCTTGGTTCTAGTTTATGGTGGACAGATATTTACATCAAATTAAAATAGTGCTGGTACAACTTTACACCATACTCAAGAGTGTTAACAGAGGTGACAAAAATTGAATTGTCTTACCTTCCTTCAGTCCATGGAAAGTTTCTGGCTGATGCAAGTGCTATAGTGGCAGTAACTTAAGCACAGTAATTCTTTACTCCTCTTTCTACCAGTATGCATTTGATTAATTTGTAAGTATAATGTGTACCTACGTCTCACAGTTCCATTTTTTTTTTAATGTGAAGTCTTAACACTATGATTTAGTAAGAATATAATAAACTGAATGGTGTGTTTGAGAAGGGTAAAGCAGAATGTTCAAGATGGCTTCACCGCATCAATAATATGGTGGTTGAGAGGGAAAAGCATTCAAATAACAAAAATGAACCACAAAAATTTTACATCAGTTTGCCCATCATTCTGTGCAAAGGTTGCAATGAAAAATTTATTTATTTATTTATTAATTTATTTTGCCATCTGTCCTAAAGCTTATCTTTTTAATTCTGCTGTTTCTTGCCAACAGTTGTTACGGGTGAATTGGAGAAGGGGAGTTTAGACGGGGCCAGACCTTGTCACCCAGGTCACGCCGCACGCTGTGGTCCTGCAGGAGGTGCTGGAGGGGCGAGATGGGTTTGTGTANGCAGTTGCAGAAAAGTGCTTGAAATATTGAACCCTTTGTGTGCAGAGCCCATAAAGCTGACTTAAATATTTTAAATCCAGCGTCTCTTTAAAAATCCTTGTGAGTTTTGATGTCTCTGTTAATGACTTAGACTGCCTGGGATGATCTTCACTCTTGCTCGAGCGATACGTCAGCCTTGGGTCCTTTGTGGTTGTGGTTTTCTACGGGGAAAAGGAACCCTTTTGGGGTAAAAACCAAATGTGACACTGAATCTTCTGCGTTAGGAGTGAGGTTTTGAGAGCTAATTTGTGGGTTTTTTCTCAGGAGAGAAGAGGAACCATTTAATAAAAACCTCTGATGTGAGGCTTTTGAAGTTTGAGGGTATAAATTACAAGGCTGTGAGGTTCAAGAAGGTAACAGGTAGGGGGTGTTGTTGTTTGAAGATGGTGTGGGATTCATGAGAGCCATTTCTACCTGAGGCCAGAGGTGTACAGAGAAAGAGGATGGATCAGGACTACAAAGATGCTGAGGGGGCTGGAGCATCTCTGTGCTGAGGAAAGGCTGAGGGACTTGGGTGTGTTTAGTCTGGAGAAGAGAAGGCTGAGGGGGGATCTGATCAACACCTGGAAATCCTTCAAGGGGGGGTGTCAGGAGGATGGGGCCAGGCTTTTTCCAGTGGTGCCCAGGGACAGGACAAGAGGGAACGGGCACAAACTGGGACATCACAAGTTCCATCTCAACATGGGGAGGAACTTGTTTGCTGTGAGGGTGTCAGAGCCCTGGCAGAGGCTGCCCAGAGAGGTGGTGGAGTCTCCATCTCTGGAGACATTCAGACCCCACCTGGACACGTTCCTGTGGGACCTGCTGTGACAGGGGGTTGGAGGAGCTGATCTCCAGAGGTCCCTTCCAACCCCAGAGCATCCTGTGATTCTGCAAAGAGAACATGTGCTTTGAAAACACCTCAATGTGTTGATGCTGCCTGAGGGAAAGGGGCTTTGTGAAGGAATATTAGAGAGGAATAAGCCCAGATGGGCCAGTGTTGGGCCAAGAACTGGCCAGTCTGTTCGTGTCACTACCAGTATATTCCTGTCACCGTCCCTGTTACACTTCCAAGGGTGTATTTATGCCAGCGTTTAGAATTTAATCTGGTTGGCTGCACGGGTGAGTTCTTGTCCCCTGGGATTTGAAGGTCAGTTAAATCTCTGAGAAGTATTTTGGGTATTTGTGGCAGTATCGTAGTTCCAGGTCTAACCTCATCGTACGAGTTCTGTAACGGTGACATTGGAGGGGGGACAATTGTGGTGCGGTAGCCTTATCCTGGGGGGACCCGCAGCTGAAATGGGCCAAGCCACAGGAGGCTTTTTGAACCTTTCCTTTCTCAGACCTGATGGTTTATTCCCCCAGCTCTGGCGCTGACTCGCTTTGTTTTCTTCCTTCTCCTTGGAAAACGGGGGGATTATAAAGGAGAACCTTAAAATGTGAAATCGATATTCCAAAATTAAAGACCCCATTGATTTGTTTTTTTCTTTTCCCTGTGGTCCCTGGCTTGGTTGTAAATAAGACTCTTGGATGTTACATGAATACATACAATATTCTTTAAAGTACAGATCTCTTCCCATCATCGTATTCAGCCGTGGTAGAACTATCCTCCCAACCTCCTGGCAGCTGCTGTAGCGTCACCCCCTCAGGAAAAGGAGCTTTCCCTGCAATTCCTTCCAGGCATCGCTGGCAACAGAGATCTTCTGCCACTTGTAAAAAGGCAGCCCCCTCTCAGAAGGGCTCCCCTTCCTCCTTTGCTGCCGTGAAATTTATCCCCACAACGTCTTCCAAACCTCCGTTCCACGTTGAGTAGTTGTTCCTCCCTCTTTTAAGATGCTCTGAGATATTCTCCACCCTGGAAGGACACATTTTTTGGAGTTGGGTGGCTTTATTTATTTATTTATTTATTTATTAATNTATTAATTTATTTTGCCATCTGTCCTAAAGCTTATCTTTTTAATTCTGCTGTTTCTTGCCAACAGTTGTTACGGGTGAATTGGAGAAGGGGAGTTTAGACGGGGCCAGACCTTGTCACCCAGGTCACGCCGCACGCTGTGGTCCTGCAGGAGGTGCTGGAGGGGAGAGATGGGTTTGTGTATGTGCAGATCTTGGCAAGCAGCAAATTCCTCTTGGCCAGCTTCGGGACACTCTGGATGGATGTAACCACATCCCCTCCTCCCCGCCTCACTCCCTCCTTCTCCCTGCAAGGGAAGAACAATTCCCAGATTGTGAGGGAACCCAAGCTCAGAGACAGAAAGAGCTCCAGTTGAAAACCCTTTAAAAATAGCTGGACAAGGACTGGTGGAGCTTGAGCCAAATTCTGATGGATGATTTCCGTCAAGTACAGTAAGTGCTTATAGAAAAGCGTGTTTAATGGGAACAAGAGTGTCCTTGTGAGCTGCAGGGATGACGGACCCAACCCGGGGTGGAAAACCCAGGTGGGACACGCTCGTGAGGGCAGGATGGCTGAGGGGTTGGGGTAGGGGTGACTTAGGGGGCTGGAACCCTACTATCTGTTAGCAAAGAGCTGTTTTGGAGAAAGGGTTTGTATTTTCTGAGGCAGCAGATGTTTAAGGGTCAGGAGCTGTGTGGTTAAACAGGCTGAACGTCATTTTTGATCACCCAAATTCATCAAAACGTGGTTATTTTAAAATGCTGATGCTTTTTTAGTTCACTTCAGTGTAAAAGCGCTTTGGCATCGGCAAGAAGTAGGGAGATCTTGAATAGCTCTAATAGATCCCTTCGGGAAGAGGACACGCAGGGAGCAGTGAGGGACAGAACATGGTCCTGTGGCTGGAAGGAGATGGGGAAGGTTGTGAGCGCTGCGGAGGAGGACTTTAGGTGCCACCCTGCGTGGCAGGAGGCAGGTCTAGAGGACCTAAGTGGATGGAGTGAACGTGGTGCTGTTCAGACACTGTCCTGGGTGACTCTCGGGGATGACCATGGCCCTGGTCTTCTCTTGGGGCTTCTGCTGCGCCCACGGTGCACCCTCAGGATGGACACCTTCTGGGTCCCAGGGTGAGGAGACCTGTGTCCGTCGGGAAGAAGAGAAGCTGATGTCCCCAGAACTGGCTTTGCTGGGGCAGCAAAGTGACAGGGAAGGAGCAGGAAATCCTCCTCCTCAACCCCCTCCCAAGGAACTGCTGCTGTTTGAGCTGGTTCATCTCCGTTTTCCAGATGGCTTTTCCTCAGCAGCTCCAGCAGATGATCCATGAGAGCTGGCAGTCCCGGGCTAGGACTTTCCAGACTGGGACATTCCCTGGGAACACGGTAGCATTTCAGCCATTGCTGCAGGAGCCACTGGGAGGAGGAGTGTGCCAGGACACGTCACTGGATTTCTGCAGAGCAGCGACGGGCTTTGTCCTGTAGTGAATCCTACAACCATCTACGGATCCAAAACCTATAAAGCTCCTTTCTTTTGGGCTTCCTGCAGGAAAGCCTAAAAGATAGAGTCATGGAATCATAGAATGGTTGGAGTTGGAAGGGACCTTAAAGATCATCGAGTTCTAATGCCCCTCCTATGGTTAGGGATACCTCCCACTAGACCAGGTTGCTCAAAGCCCTGCCCAGCCTGGTCTTGAACCACCTCCAGGCCTGGTTGTTGGAAGGCCTGGGTGGTGGAAGGCCTGGGTGGTGGAAGGCCTGGGTGGTGGAAGGCCTGGGTGGTGTTTGGGTGAATAATACCACGGGACTCCAAGCTGAGACACAATTTGGGGTCTGTCAAAGCCAGAAGAAGCTATTTTAGATTTCAGCATGGTGGTGGCCTCCCATCTTTTGCTCGATGGCAATAGCAAGTGATGGGCTGAACTGGGGGCCGAGTGGGGACCAGGAGGAGGTTTTTTGGATGCTGGAGGTGGGGATGCTGTGTGTGTCTGTGGCCATCCCTCATGAATCTGGGGATGAGGGTTCGCCAGGGGTTAGTGTGGTGGGTTTTGTGGGTTCAAACATGCCTCGGGTGCCTGTAGGATGCTGTGAGTTTAGAGCAAATCCCGCGTGTGTGGATGTGGGTGGTGGGGAGAGGCTGGGTCTCTTCTGGGGTGGTGGTGGCATGGTCTGCGTGATCTCCTGAGGTGCAAGATCTCCTCAGCCCTCTTCCTTCAGCTTGTATGTACGTGTATACCTTCTTCAGAGGCTAATGTCAGACGTGATGGGATGTTGGATTAGACTAAATCTCCGGGGTTTAGCTGGAATGTTGTCTCTCTGTAGCGTTTTTTCTCCATTGCTCTTTTCTCTAAGCCTTCCCCTACAGACAGCTAATTCTCCCCTTCCCCCACATCCTGTCATACCCCAGAGCGTGTCACAAGGAATTAAGGGCTGAAAAGGCCCCGTCAGAGGCTGCTCCTCTGGAACAGTCTCTCTTTTCTGTGACCGGGGTGGCCCCTTCTCTGTGCCCCTTTTGTGTCTGGTCCAATTCCCACCCCTCGGCCATTCAGTCCATGCCAGAGGGAGACACCAGCGGCCCCTGAGCCTTTCCCCCAGCCCTGCCGGGGCCCACGGGCTTCCCGCATACAACTGGGGCTCTAGACCCATCCTGAATCCCTGCCCACAGCGTTCCCAGTCCTTCCAGCTTCTCGGCAGCAAGAGGGGAGGAGGTTTGGGATGCTGTTCTTGCTGCTGGAGGGCTTTCCCTTCTCTCCCATCGCTCTGCATCTCTGCCAGCATCGCCCGCTCTCGCTCCCGGTCCTCCTTCCCACAATTCACATACAATCTCCTCAGAATAGGGATGATGTCACTTCCTTCCAGAGGGTGCCGGGGGGGTGTGTGTGGAAAGGGGGGAGTCACGACCCCTGCTTCGGTGGCTTTCAGCAGCCCCGCTGCATAAACGAGGTTTGCCGTCTGGGGAGTTGCTGTGAAGATGATGCCCGGCTCCTTGGGCAGGGAGTCACCCCGGCATCCTGCCCTTTGCCGAGTGGGATTTTCAATGGCTGCGAGGAGAGTTTGCTCTTCCCTCCTTCCCTTGTGATGCCTGTCTCCGTGGATATACACTTTTCCTGAAATAACCCTCACGGGAGAGAAGAATGCGCAGCGGCTGGACCACGCGCCGTGTAAGATTTCTGCTTCCATAGCTCCTTCTTTGCTGGGAGGGTGAAGGGCTCTGGACTCCTGGCACACAAAGCTTGTCCCTGCACGTGCTTCTCCCCGAATTTCAGCATTGGGAGTTTGGGGCAGGTTCCACTGGGGTCCAGCTTTCGAGGTCTTGGGAATTTTTCCCTCTTTGCAGCAATTTTAAGGGGCGGTGTAAGGGGTTCTCGCTGTTGCAAAACTAGGGTCAGTGGTCTCAGGGCTGTTTGCACTCTGACCTTCCGCTTCCCTCCCAATCCCTCTGCTAAATCCTATCTTTAACATCTTCAAACGCAGCTCCTGGGATGAAGCCAGAGAGTCCTCACACTGAGAGGTTTCTGGGTTTTTTGGTTTTGTTTTTTTTCCCATGGGCTTTACAGCCTCAGGCCTCCTGTCACCTCCCTTCTTTCCAAACCAGGGGTCAGGCCTCAGACCTCTGGTTTCCATTTTGGGTAGACAATCTTTGAAAAGTAATGGGATTTTTTTCTGTGGTGTATTGGGAACCCAGTAAGCACACAGCCAGGAGTGACGGTCCCACCGTGAGTATTCTCACGTGTGACAGTGAGTGACAGCCCACTCTGCTCCGTCCCCATCTGTTGCTGTGGATAAAGAATTCACACCAGAAGTTTGCTCTTGCTGGTACCCTGCCTTTTGAACTGGGAGAGGGTGGTGAAAGCAGGGCAGAGCACAACTGCTTGTGTCTGGAGATGGGGAACAGTGGTGGAAAGCACGTTGGTGGGATGCAACCAAGGGATGGTGGGAACTGAGGTGGAGTGAATGGGCATCCTGGAAATGGTGTCCCCTTATTTACCTGGAGCACCGTGTCCAGCTCTGGAGTCCTCAGCACAGGAAGGACATGGAGCTGTTGGAGTGGGGCCAGAGGAGGCCCCAGAGATGCTGGGAGGGCTGGAGCCCCTCTGCTGTGGGGACAGGCTGAGAGAGTTGGGGGAGTTCAGCCTTGAGAAGAGAAGGCTCCGGGGAGACCTCAGAGCCCCTTCCAGTCCCTCCAGGGGCTCCAGGAAAGCTGGGGAGGGGGGGCCCTTGGTGAGGGAGGGGAGCCCTAGGAGGAGAGGGAAGGGTTTGACCCTGCAAGAGGGGAGATGGAGCTGAGATGTGGGGAAGAAGTTGTTTGGGGTGAGGGTGGTGAGAGCCTGGCCCAGGTTGCCCCGAGAAGCTGTGGCTGCCCCATCCCTGGAGGGGTTCAAGGCCAGGTTGGAGGGGGCTTGGAGCCACCTGGGCTGGTGGGAGGTGTCCCCCCCCATCATGGAACTGGATCATCTTGAAGATCCCTTCCAACCCAAACCGTTCTGGGATTCTACACCCTCACCAGGGTTAATACTCAAGATATAAAGGCTTAAAACCGTGGCACGTACCAGGCAGGCGGGTTATTCCCGGCAAGGCTAGAAGTCGCCAGATGGCCAGAGGAGTGAGCAGTTTGAAGGTAGAGCTGCAATGTACCGAGTGCTCCGATTATTATGTGCTGAGGAAGTGTGAATCCAACTGGTGGTGTAATTTCACATGTGCTTTGTTTGGGGAATAGAGCGTTTCCTTCCCTCAAGTGAGTAACCTACTGGAAGCGTGTCAGCCCCTTGACTGTGGAATCTCCCGGAAAGTGTGAAAGATTTGGGTAGGTTTGTGATATTTGGTGGGTGAAATGGGTAGGAAGGATCCCATCCACCGGCCGTGGGTGTCGGTACAGAGAGGGGGAGACTCCTCTGTTTTGGGGTGTAGGTAAGGGATGGGGTAACCACACCGGGGGGGGAGGGGAATAGCTTTTAGTAGGACAGGGCAGTTTCTGTTCTGCTGTGATACAGTCTGTGCTCTGTCCCAAAACCAACACTTGTCTCACTTGGAAGGTTCAAATTAGTTTAAATGTGATCATGTCACTCCTTCCCCCAACCACCCACCCCCCTCAACCACCCTTGGCCTTTATTTATTTATTTATTTGAAACCCCAGAGCACTAAATTAAAGACATGACATACAAGTTTGGGTTTTGGCCTGGCTCCCTGGGGTATGACATGTGAGAGTCCCCCTGAAATGCCATCGGGAATCCTGATTATATCGCGGGTAACAAGTGTGGGCGCTTTGATTTCTGCCTCCGTGAGCCCAACAGCGAGTGGACGGGTCGGTACAAAGGAGAGTCCTAACTTTGGAGGTGGATCTTTGGAGTGTCACTGTCACAGCAAGGGGTGGATGAAGCGCGCTGGCAGCGGTGCGTGAACACGAGGATTTGGGAAGTCGGAGCCGGGGTTAGAAGTGAAGTGCTGTGATTTGGAAGCGAGATGCATCAGTTGGGAGAACTTGGCACTCCTTGAGGTGGTGGCTCGGAGTGGAGAGGCAAAGGCCACCACCGTGTGATGTCCGCTGGGGTGACCAACGAGGTTTAGGGTGTGGAAGAGGCACAGGAATGGCTGCTGCCATCAGGAGGTCACTGGTGGCCGTGGGCAGGTCACTTAGACACGAGGTCAGGAACCGAAGGGTGACAAAACCCAAGCAGAAGTCATTGGTGTGGGTTGGGGTTGAAGCACGTTGTTGGAGATGGGGTGCGCTGCCAGGAAGGAGGGAGTCACTCCATTGCAGTGGGCTTGGACTGGAGCAGACTGGAAGTAGGTACAGCAGAACTGAATTGGTGTGGGAGGGCTGTGTTGGGAGGAGGTGTCTGGATAGCCCTGTGGAGTCTTGTGACTCCGCTGCTGTTTCTCTCTCTATTTAAAACAAAAAAAAAGGGGTTGTTGAAGCTTTAAAAATAGGAATACAAACAAAATGGGAGGAGGAACAGCCAGTCCCTCAGTCTTCGACCTTTTAATTGTTCGTGCCTGTTGGGGCCAGCTTGAACACACAGGAGGTGTGGAGCTGGCAGGGTGCTTCTCCGCAAGCGATGGTCAAGTGAGGTATCTCCTAGGAGCTTGCTCCCTTGGCTCGAAGTCAACAACCAGTCTGACCAGTCAATAGCTTCCCCAGACGCTGCCACTAACTTCTGCTGGGTATTTCAGCTTGGTGAGCCGAGGGAGGGAGGGAATTGTTGGAGAAGAAAGATGCAAGGCAGCAGATGTGCCCGTGAAAGAACATTGGTAATGGGTGTTGAGTTGAGTTCTTGAGAGCTTGAAGCCATTACGACCTTGTCCAGAGCATCCCCCAGTGACTGACCAACAGGATTCCAAATAAATCTTGTGAAGTGGAGCTGGTGGGTGAGCACGTCCCGTGAGTTACAAACCTGCTTCACCTGAGACATCCCACTCTTTAAACTGGAGGTTCCTCTCCTCCCCTCTCCTTCCCGAGCGTGCCGTGCCCCCTGGTGCTGGAAAGAAGAAGCTCTGCCATCTTTGATGTTAAACAGAAGAGCTCTCAGGTGCAGTCCTTGCGCTGCTGCGGGGTTGTGGGGACTCTCCTGACAGGTTTGAAGAGGGTCCATCTTTGATTCTGGTTTTTTGGGGTTTTTTTTTCTTTCCCAGGAGGTGAGTGTCGTGCCTGCTGAACTTCCCCAGACCCGCTAGCCATGCCAGGGATTGTCGTGTTCCGCCGTCGCTGGTCTGTAGGCAGCGATGACCTGGTTTTGCCCGCCGTCTTCCTCTTCCTCCTGCACACCACCTGGTAAGTGAGAAAGGCAGAACCACGGGTCCAACTCTCCCATGACTTGTGTTTGCTATTCCTGTTTCTTGCAGCTGGAATTCTTCCTGCGCTTATACATGCGGCTGGAAGGGTTGTTTGGGGCATTTGTGACAGACACCACCGTATTTCCAGCTTTGGGTTCTTTGGATAAGTTCTATTCTAAGTTATAATTCCAGTTCCCAAGAGAGGGAGCCTGACCAGAGCTCCCTGTATCCTCCAGTGCTGCCCAAGGTTGTCCACTGGAGTTTGGGGCTGTTTCTATACCGGGGGGGGGCTCAGGAGAAACAATTGGAATGGCAAATCCCACGGGATAATGTGACTTTACACAGACCATCAACTCCTTCTGGCCGGGGTGGCAGGGCCTCTGGATGGCTTGTGGGGAGGAGATTTCCAGACCAAATTAATATTAATTCTAAGTAGCTGTGGGACACTGAGCACCCTCAGTAGCTTTGTGAGGAGAGCAGGTACGGGGTATTACGTGCAGCTTTCTGTGACTTACTGCTGGTAACAAACTGGTTTGTGACTGGCAGGTTTGTGATCCTCTCTGTGGTGCTCTTTGGGCTGGTGTACAACCCCAACGAGACCTGCTCGCTTAACCTGGTGGACCACGGCAGAGGCTACCTGGGCATCCTGCTCAGTTGTATGATCGCAGAGGTGGCAATCATCTGGCTCAGCATGCGAGGCAGTATCCTCTACACAGAGCCCCGGGACTCCATGCAGTATGTGCTCTATGTCAGACTGGGTAAGAGGCAGCGGCCTGAGGCCTCCTAATGACTCAGCCTCCACATTGCCATCTGCTAGCGCAGAAGACTTCTCTCCCCACACCCTGACAAACACACAGCTTCTGAAAGACATCCAGATGGCCACTTGTATGTGATATGCATCTGAATACATCGCATAGACTGCACCCTGTCACTGCTGTAAGACTCTCATGCAATGCCCCAAATATCTTTCTAGCAAACCTTTAACTTGTCGTCCTCATTTGCGATGCAGGTACAGCCTCTAACCAAATATGCTCCCCTTCTGTCTCGCCACGCAGAGCTGCCGCAGTGAGATGCATCTACACCTCTCCCCCACCTTTTTTTCCACCCCCCTCCCCTTTTCCCTGTGATACAGGCCCTATATCTGGTGTAAAACAAGGTGGTTCTGACCGCGAGGCACGCGCCTGTCCTTGCCTGTCCTACAGAGGCTTCAATCTCCACCCGCCCACCTCGAGACACGTACTTGACCTCTTGACTCGCACGTGATGCATCTCCCCAGCCATCACCCTCCACTTTGTTACTCCCCCTTCCAGGCACCAGGAGATAAATAGCTTTTACCACTTGTTCACCGGTTGCGTCCTCTCCGGGTGCGCATTTTGCCTTCCTGAAAACATTTCCTGTTCCACTCCCCCACCAAGAACCAGATCAGAAAAGAGATTGTTCCTTGTTATCTCATCCCCCGGCTCCTCTTTTAGCTTGTCCTCCCTCCTCTGTTCTGTTGTCTTCCAGGTACAGAAACTCCATCGGGGTTTTCTGTGCCGAGGGAAGATTTTTAAGAGGGGGAAAAAAAACCCACCCCCAACCTTTTGGAGAGGCAGGGTCAGACCCTTTCCCAACCAAGCAGCTCACGTTTGTGCACCTCCATGTTTTGGGTTTTTTGCTGGATTGTTTTTTCTTGCAGAATTGGCTAAAATTATGGGTACCTTTGCCTGTCTGGGAGCTCTAAAGCTCTGTCTGGGAGACGTTGCCACCTTCGAGTGCTAAGTGCAAATCATTAATGTGAAGAGCAAACAAATCTTGGTAGTTTCCCAGCCACACTCCCCTCTCCCCAGGGAAGCACCTAGAGCCTGACAGTTTGAGGAACACTTGTTAAAACCAGACTAAACGGGGCAAGGGAGGGAGAGAGAATCCAAAGAGCCATTTTTCCTGCCCAAGAAACGTCCAACTTCTCTTCCTTGTCTGCTTTTCAACCCTACATGTGGTCAGGATCTGTATTTACACTGTATCTTGAGTCTCGTACGTGCTGATTTGCTGAGGCTTTTTACTTTTAATGGCTTCATCGGTTCTGATGATAGAAATTGGAGCGTGACCGTTGTGTGGGCAAGGTCCATGTGACTGTCCCATTTTAAGCCTGTGCTGTTTTAGCACATGTGAATCTGGGGGAAAAAGTTCCAATGTGAAGCCAGGAAAATCTCATTTACGCTCCTGCAGCAGGTAATCTCCGAGAGGAGCCGAGCTGAGGCAGGTAAAGCCCAGCTTAGTTTGAGAAGAGAAGTTGGACTGGTTCTTCTTGGTTAAGAAGATAAGTCCAGCCTTGGTTCTTTGCCCGCTGCTGTTGAAAACTATTTGCTCTGTGGCTCTTTGAACTCGTTTTTCCAGGCCAGTGAGAGGCTTTGGGAAGCCACTTAGGGAAAGGCAACGTGCCAACACCTAGATAAGGAGGGTGGAGGGTTAGTCGGCTGGAACGTGGGTCCAATCTCGGCTCCACCAAAAGCTTTGTGGGTGTTACCAAGCAAACTATTTCCCCTCCTGTCCTTTGGGGTTGTAACTTGTAGAGGAATTGCGAGGATGGGCACTTCAGAGCATCCTTTCCCATCTTTTTTTTTGGGGGGGGGGGGGTTGTTTCAGGGAGCCCCCATCAACCCCCAGTTTCTTGTTCATTGCCATGGTAACGCACAAAACCGAGGAGCTGGTACCTAATCTCCTTAAGGACCGTGTCCTGGGAACTATTACTGGCAGGACTGCAAAGGGCAGAGGTGCTGGGACCATTTGCAAAGTGTAATAAGCAGGATTAATCCTGGATACACACTGTTTATCTCCTATCTTTGAATCGAGCAGCTGGTTTGAGGTGGTTAATTAAGCCCTAGGTGGTGAAACCTGGTGATTCTCGTTAGCTAAGGGAGACTTGCCGCTGTCACGGGAGGGATGGCCATCGCTTCACGTCCCTGATACAGCCCAGACACTGACAGGTCTGTGCACGTGGGGTCCCTGTGTCATTTAGGATAATTAGTGTTAAGGGCACATTACATTTTTGCTTCATTTTCCAAAGCCCAGTCCTGCAGTCCTTTCTTCTGTCCTACTGTCCTGCTAAAGAACCCGCCTTTGGGTTTCCTCTCCAGGAGACTGGACGAGGCAGTTATTAATCCTCGGGGAGATGCTGCTACTATCCATTATCTTCCTTTTTTTGTTTATTATTATTACTTTTTTTATCCCCAGCTATCTTGGTGATTGAATTTGTCTACGCCATTGTGGGCATCGTCTGGCTAACACAGTACTACGCTTCCTGCAACGATATCACAGCCAAGAGCGTCACTTTGGGTAGGTATTTGGAAGGTGGTTCCCGTGTCTGTGCCGACATCCCTTTCGCCAGGGGAGAGCTAATTCCTTCTCTCGTGTGAGGATTGACTGTTGGATTGGGGCTGTAAATGTGGAGGCTTGTTTTCCGGAGCCGTTAGTGCACAGAACAGTGGTTCGTTTGTCTGCGCTGAGGCAGGAATCCCCGTTCCCATGGAAGGGGAAAATCTCTGAGACCCGGTTCCTTTGCAGTTCCAAAATGGTTTTACTGTTTTCCTGGAATTCCTTCTCGATCTTTGCAGGTCTCCTGGGGGGCGGGGCATGATGCTAATGATGCAGCCTCCTCCTCTCCCCCCCCAGATGTTTGGTGACTGTTTAATGGCCTTCTGCATGGGCAGTCTCCTAAAACAGCTGGAAAACCAAGCTGTGGTTTGGAAGCTTTTCCAGGGGATTTCCTTTTGCAGCGAGAATATCTGGGGTAACTCTTCTGCCTGGCAGCGCTGGAGGTGGGTCTGTGTGTGGTGAAAAGCAGGGACTGACATAGAACTGGGAGGGGTGGCTGACACAGCAGAAGGTTGTGCCACCATCCAGTGAGACCTGGACAGGCTGGAGAGTTGGGCAGAGAGGAACCTGATGGAGTTCAACCAGGGCCAGTGTAGGGTCCTGCCCCTGGGGAGGAACAACCCCCTGCACCAGCACAGGGTGAGGGGACCTGCTGGAGAGCAGCTCTGAGGAGAAAGACCTGGGAGCCCTGGGGGACAACAGGATGCTCAGGAGCCAGCAATGGGCCCTGGTGGCCAAGAAGGTCAATGGCATCCTGGGGGGCATCAGGAAGAGGGTGAGCAGCAGGTGGAGGGNAACGGGCACAAACTGGGACATAAGGGAGTTCCATCTCAACATGGGGAGG
>VXBJ01003895.1:756399-899871 GCA_013400055.1 Nycticryphes semicollaris | reverse complement strand
CCAGCAAACCCCTCAGGAAGGAGGTAAAGACGGGGCTCCGCTACTTCTCGCTTCTTTCCCTTTTTCTTACACTCCGGGAGGCCGCTATCCTCCCCGACGAGGGGGGCGGCCCCCTTCTCTCGCCCCCCGTGAGCCCGGGGCGATGGCGGGGGCCTGGGGGGGAGGGTGGTAGTTTCCGTTACGCCCGTTCGGTGCGGTGGGGGGAGGGAGAGGAGAGTGAAACGACGGGAGGCGATTGGCTGCTGGGCTCCACCAATCGGCGTCCGCCGATGCCCCCAGCAACAGCCGGATTTAGCCTGTTGGCCGCCCGCCAGCCGCCCCTTCTCCCTCTCGCGCGCCCCCCCCCTTCCCCTCCCCACTGCGCGCGCACGGCGAGACGTGCGAGGGGCGCAGCGCCCCATGGCGGCGACGGGAGGGTGGTTGGGGAGCCGGCGGGTCTTTCTTCCGTCCTCCTCCTGCGCTGGCGGAGAGGGTTCCGTAGGCGCTGACGGAGGGGGGTGTACAAGACGAGGGGTAGCTGAGAAGGGGGTGGCGGGCGGTTTGTTACCTACCCGGCCCGTTATTACATCTCCCTTCCCCGGGGTGAGGCGAGCGGGCAACCCATTGGAGTGCTACCCTCTGCTGGAGGCACCTCCTGAGGAGAAGGGGTCGTGTGTTTACGAGAATTCTTTGTCTCTGCAGTTCTTAAAGAACAAGATGGGAAAGACCGAGAAGGCTGCCGTCCCTTACAGCCAGCCTGTTCACAGTTCACATCTGTGTGAACAACCAAAGATAAACAGGCAGAAGGGTAAATGTAACGTGCCGCTGACAAAGATCACCTCGGCAAAAAAGATAGAGAACTTTTGGCAAGATTCTGTGTCGCCAGAAATTATTCAGAAGCAGGAGAAAAAGCCACTTAAAAATGCAGAGAACTTCAGAAACGCCAAGTCCAAGAAACCTATCACCCTCACTGAAGCGAACCAAAAAGAAAATTACGCTGGGGCAAAATTTAGTGACCCGCCATCTCCTAGTGTCCTTCCAAAGCCTCCCAGCCACTGGGTGGGTGGCACAACTGAACTGTCTGACCAAAACAGGGAGTTGATGGCAGTGCATTTGAAAACTCTCCTAAAAGTTCAAGCGTAGTTTCCAAGATTTCTTGAGTAATTGGCAAAGAAAACTCCATCCAGGAAACTCAAAAACATGCCTTGTTGCAACAAAAATCGCAAAAGACTGTCAAGTCTTATAATCACATGAAAAAAAATAAGCCTTGTATTATATTTTTTATGGTTGTGTAAATAGTGTACATCATGTATTATGTGTATATTCTTGTTCATACTTTGAGAGGTACATTTTAGTTTTGTTATGAAAGGATGTATTTTGCACTGCCTGAATGGTAGATGTCTTGTACATAAAATATGGACAATTTTAAGTGCTTGACACATGAAGACTTGACTTGATTTGCACAAGGTAATGAAAATTTTGAAAGGAGAGTACAGATTTCTCATTTTAAGGTTCCAGATCAAATGTGAATGTTCTGTTCCTGCACTACTGACAATAGTTTAACATTCTGTGTCCCGGTCAAGTATAAACATGGAATTTTTCATTCAAATGTGAAGTTTTGCTCTCTGCTCTGGAAACAATATCTGGAATTCCTGTTGATCTGTTTGTTTATAAAATTAACTGGAATTTGAGTCAAATTCCAACCCATCAAATTGAGCACTGCTGATTTCTTTAAACAAAAAGAAAAAAAAAAAGATAAAAAAAAAAGAAAAGAGCAGAGCTTTCTGCCAACAATCTAATTGGTCACTAAAAAATTAAATAAAACAATTTGGCCTCCCCTAAGCATGTCTCTGTTCTTCTTTTGTGTGTGTATGTGTCTGTTGAAGTTCAAGTATATGAGCCTAAATGACTTGCTTGCTTTTTAGTGCATCAGTAGGAATATTCTGTCCTTCTCAGCCTCTAGCTATCCAAATAATTAAGAGTTTTGATAGCTCTCAGAATTGCTGGTGTTTTTAAGAAATACTTCATTTGTGCCTCTGTCATTTTAGGTCCCTTAATCCTTGTGTCATTGCTTTCTTCCGTGCCTGTGAATTGACCGTGTTCATTAACACAGCTTTTGACACATCCCATTTCACAGCTGAGGGAGAATTTATTTGCTTTGTTTATAGCAATTAATTCTGGAGTTGCAAAATTTCTCATTACAATGCTATTAGCCCATTCAAATAGATACTAAGAGTTGATAAAACATTTTCAGTCCACTCCAAAGACTGAGGTATCTTGTGAAATAGACCTTTATTTCTTGATCAATGGTGGCACATGCTCAAGGCAGACAACAGCCCTGTTTGATGCCTGGTCTAAGTGCTCCGTAGTCTAACATGTCATAGCTTGTCTTCTAAAAACAAACAAAAATTCTCCTTTGAAATTTTTATTTTTTTTTTTTATAAGCAGTATTAGGGCAAATTAAAATTTTAGCAGAATTTTGCAACAGATAACTCAAACGGCCTGTGGGTCCCAGCTCACTCTTTTATGTGGTGTGTGCTGCACTGATCTGCTGGCTATGGAGATGGGGAGGTTTTTTGCCTTAGGGTTGGTTTATTTTTCCTTTTTTTCTAGGCACCAAGCACAAAGGAAAATGCCAGCAGCAACTCCCTGTAGCTTTAGGCAATGGTTAATTGTTTTCTGCTGACCTTGTAATCGCCTTGTATCTTGATAACCAGCTTGACCAGAGGCAGTTTCTGTTGGCTGTGGAGGTTGGCATTGTGTAAAAGGAGGTATCCTTTCACCCCACAATTATCTCTCTTCCTATCAGCCTCTTTTCTTCACTGTTCCCTTGGAGCTGATGTCAGATTACATGGTTTGAATAGTGACTGATCTCCACAAAATTTACCACCCTGACCCATCTCTTGTTTTTTTCACCCCGATTTGCTGACACGTCCCTGGGGATGACAATTGATTAAATGCAAGTGCCGATAGTTCTCGGCTCCTCCTCCAGTTCTCTGAAAGCTGTTGGATAAGACTTTTGAAGTCTTGAAAAGTTACAAAATTTCCATGCCTTGTTGACCTATAAAGGTTATCAAGATAATAATGGACAGTTGGGTCTTTCCAAACAGTACAAAAAAAAAAAAGCTTACTTGGCTTATCTGCGTTGGGATGCCTGGTCCTGTTGTGATCTGGCAGAAGCCTTGGAGCACTTCCATGTTTCTATCTTTAGATGGTTGGGTTGAGTCCCTCTCTGGCCAGTGCTCTGGGTTATGAAACCAGGCCTGTGCAGGGCACAATTCTACACGATACCAGGATGTCATTATCTCTCAGCACCACATTCTGTACTTAATTTGCCACTTTCCCACATGTTTATTTTTCCTACAGGATTTTCTTCCAGGGATTTTCCCTTTCAAGGTTTCCTAATGTCCTGGTTTGAGGTAAAACAGAACTAATCCTATGTTGAGTAATTTTACTTTTTTTAGCTGTGTGTCTTCTAAGTAACTGAACTCTAAAGTAACTAAACTAAACGAACAGCATATTGGTCAGGAACTGTTCCCTCTCTCAGCGATGAGACCTGATCACCCCAAGGAATGGTGTGCAGAGAGGCCCTTGCTTATACTCATTGCTAGAACAACCCAGGGCAGGGAATGGCCTTATTTGCCCCGTTGGAGGGTGGGAAGCGGAAAAGCGTCGAGGGGTCACCCCTGTGGGGAGGAGGGGACAGGACAGGTGACCCAAAACTGGGGGATTCCATCCCATCTGCATCATGCTGAGGGAAAAGCTGAGGGATCAAAGAGTCAACTCTTTTTCTTCAATGTCCGAGGAGGATCCTGTCTGTTCCTCTGCTTTTGATTGCAATCCAAGAATTCCTGATTCCAGAGCTGGAATCCGGTCGGTCACCAAGTCCAGCCTGGGACTATTCCCAGTGCCTGCTGGTGACATGATCCTTATCCTGGGAGCTTGATACGGTTTTGCATATATTGTATACTTTTTTTTCCCCCTTTTTCTTTCTAAATTTTCTTCCTTATTATTTCATTGTTTGTTTATATTTTCATTAAAGTAGTTTAGTTTTTTTCTAAACTCATCAATCTCTTTAATCTCTTCCTCCCCTCTCTTTTTCCTAGAGGGGGGAGGATGGGACCATCTGTCCTTATCATTGGCCAAAACCACAACACCTTCGTTTTAGAGGAATTTCTCATCCCACTTCCCCGGGGCAGGGCATTGTCTTACATGAACATACTGAGTTTTGAGCCAGCAAGTGAAAGAAAAGCATCACTCTCAGGTTTGGAGGACTTCTTTGCAATAATAGAAAGACTTTAGAAGTGAATGGCCTTTAAGGAAGCAAATGAACAAAATTAGTGGATGCTTTATGATCAGATGCTTGTGTGTGTGCTCTACAGGAGATAAATAGTTCATTTATGTGAGTTTATGTTTATTATATGTTTGTTTATAATTTCTTTGTGTTTTATTTATGTGAGTTCAGTCAGAGTAAGGGAACTGAAGGTGCTGCATTTTGGTTAGGTAATGAAAATTTTTTCTGCTTACGGTCTTCCCTTGGTGCAAGGCTCTGCAGATGGCAGGGGAATCAACTGTGAGGTAAAGACCAGCTTACTTTGAAGCAGTTAAACGCCCTGCGCTGATAGTCCTGAAAAAAATGAGCTTTCACAGAGTGCAGAAGTATCCATTGTTGGGTTTTCATGCACGGCTAAGTCTCAGCCCATTAGACGGCTTCATTAATTACGGCTGGCCTGGTGCTCGGCTAAAGCTAAAATGCCTCTGTCTCCTAATGCAACAGGAGCTGGAAATCCGTGTGCATTTGAACTCCTCTTACGCCAGTATCTCTGCAGAGACGCTGTTAAATTCTGAAGTAGCTTCTGCGGTGACTTGTTCCACAAATCGAATTTTATTTGGGCTGATCAATATTGTATCCAAGTGGTGTCATTTCAAGCAGTTCTTGTCATTCTTTCCAGAAGGTGTTTTTGCATTATAACATGTTTGATACCTGTCACAATTCAGGGTTTTGTTCTGCTTTATCCAGTTTTGAGATCAAACACAAGGCCTATAGATTATATGAAGCCTGAAGATTATAAATAGGTTTTCATTGTAACATTGTAAAGAAGTTCACTTTTATTTCAGCATAGAAAGCCTCGACACTTCCACTTCCATCACGCAATTAAGCACATTCCTTATTTTTTCCTACAACTCCTTTTACTCTGAATTTTGGGTTCACGATATGGGATGAGGGTCAATAAGGCCAAGTGCCGGGTCCTACTACATTGTGGTCACAACAACCCCATGCAGCGCTACAGGCTTTGGGAAAAGGGCCNTACCTGAAAGGAGGTTGTAGAGAGGTGGGTGTTGGCCTCTTCTCCCAAAGAAATAATGACAGGACCAGAGGAAATGGTCTGAAGATGCAGCAGGGGAGGTTCAGACTGGCTATTAGGAAGAATGACTTTACTGAAAGAGTGGTCAGGCACTGGAACAGCCTGCCCAGGGAGGTTGTGGAGTCACCATCCCTGGATGTATAACACACATGTAGATGTGGCACTTCAGGGCATGCTCTAGTGCCAGAGATTGTTGGATGCGGTGGTGGTTGTTGTGGTGGGGTTTTTTTGGGTGTGGGTGTTTTAGGGTTTGTTTGTTTGTTTGTTTATGGTTGGACTTGGTGATCTCAAAGGTCCCTTCCAACCCTGAAGATTCTGTGATATGTTCTTTAATTTTTTTTTTCATAACACATCCCTGACTGACTGAGCTGTTTAAGGGGAATCACTTTCTGTTGTAATTTCTAAACTTTTACATATACAAATATGCTGGTCCTTACCCTAAAGAGGCTAAGGGGTAAGCAAGTAAAAGACAAAGCCTGTAAAATGTTAACATTTACTGTGAAAAATTGATGCTACCTTGTTGAACGGGAACCACAGTGTTAAATATTTTTGACAGCAGGAAATGTTTAGTTGCTGATTCAGTAGAAAAGGTTAATGAAGGGAACATCCATCAATTAAGAAGAAATACATAACCCAATAAGAGGACGTAACTACTGGAGTTGAGCAGCAGAATGTTATCAGCAGCACAGAGGGCTGTGAACTTTTTGTTTTGCATTGAAAGCGTAGAAGAAAGTTACCAGAGCTACGACAGGAAGGTCAAAAATTCCGCTGAATTTGAGAAAATAATTCTCAGGAATTAATTTGCATGGTGAACTCATCCTAGCAGAGGTAGGACACTTCTTCCCCTGTGTTGAAGTCAGCATTCCTCTCTAACTTCTTTTCCCATAAGGTGACAAAATCTCACTTATTCAACACCCCAAAAATAGGCCTTTTGCATTTTACAAAGCCCTGACTCTGCTGGAAGCTTGCTTTGGTATTTTCCTTGAAGGTTGGCCCAGTGACATGACTACAAGTAACATGTACTTAGGTTTGTTTGTGACAGATGCGCTCTTTTAGTCCCAGTGGTTGATAAACCCTTGTCTTTGCTTTGAGAATGGCACTGGGTATAGGACTAGGACTATATATGTGGGACTATAACTTGTTTATAAGCTATAGGTTGCCATTGGTCGGGCAAACTGGTGTGATTTCCTTAACTGATACCAGAAAGAGGAAATATTTGGGGATCAAGGACTCTTCTTGTATTTATAGGACTCTGCTTTTGTTGTAGTTCAGCGTACAACCATATGTATTTCAAGAAGCGGTGTCATCCTCACTGCCATTTTGCCATTCTTACTGTCACGAAGCATAAAGTTTTGAGCAGGTGCTATTTCTATGAAATAGATCATTTGCTCCTGCAATGAAGCACTGTGCTTTCATCAGGTAGGTCTGGGAGCTTTAATTTGCAAATGTCCTTGTAAGTGGTGATGGCAATGGCCATCAAAACGCAATTTAGTTTGGATTTTATTCCCTGAGACAAGGCCTAGATCTACATTCAATGAAGGGCTTAGTATAGAGGGTCAGGCCTTTCTCTTGTTATCTCTCATCAACTGAATCTTGTCTCTTTACTGCCTGGAGCCACAGCTGCATGAGAAAGAATAAACTGTACCCTTACTTAAAATAATATACAGCTTGAGATCTGTAACTTGTTCATGTGAATATACATATACATATATATATATATATAACATGAAGCTATTGCAAGTTGCATTCGTGGCATCAGAATATTGAGAAATTGCATGTTGTCATATTTAGAATATCCATAGGTCATTGTGAGAATTAATGCACCAGTAAATTCACAGACCTTGTCCAAATTTTTAGCCATTCTTTGTATGCGAGCACCAACCAAAGAAAGTGCTGACGCGTTTTTGTACTGAGTGATAAGGAAAAAAATTATTGATGAGACAGGTAGAAAAAAAACACCCTGAAAAACAAGGTCAACTCGGAGATAAGAGAGAAGCAGCATAGATGTTGCCGTTGAATTTCATGGGAAGGGAAGATACTGCAGGATGTTACTGCAAATCTAGGGAATTTCAATGACTAGATGAAATGCAGTTTGCTACCATTTATTGCCCAGGACCAGCTGGGGAAAGACAGTATGGCCTGGCAGGTCTTGTGACTGAGTTTTTCTCTCTGATCAGTACTTATTATTCAGGAGTAGAAACTGCAGCTTGGCACAGCAGTTTTCATGGCTGCTACTGCTTTCGGTGTCACAAAGTGCTGTACAAGTGCTCACTGCTCTCAGGTTTCCACAGATTTGTAGAAGTGGCCAGATGAGAGTATGTAGGTGTGTGTGGTGACAGCCTTCATGGTTTTTACAGTGGGAAAAACAGGCATGCAGAAGGGAACCAGCTCGCTTAAGATCACTCGGCAGGCTCTTCACTGACCCCAGGAAGAGAACCAACAGCTTCTGGAGCTCCAGCCAGGTTTTTCCTTTGCTTAGTACACGTGGTTGCAGTGAGGTCTTCAGGTCTTCCTGCTGCCCAGTACGGTAAGATGCAATGAAATAACGTTCTGGTGCGATAAATGGGGCTGCATTTAGGTGTTGTGTACTGTTTTGTTACATGACAGCTTGGGTAATTTGCACATGAAAGGTGCCTGTCCTACTTTTCTCGGTCCTTCCTTCTGGCCCTTTGATACAATGCATAATCTATCCACACACCGCTGTCCTTTTCAGCTCAGCCTCTCTGTCCTCTCCCCGCAGCCAGCAGCAGGAAGGCTGATGATAAGGTATAAGTTTTGGCTTGTTGGCTGCTGTTCTCACTGCTCTGCAAAACCCGCCGCAGCCAGCAGCTGGCTGAGAAGTCCGCGGGTGTCACTGTGTTTCCTCACAGTTTCTCAAGTTTACATTTGCTTTATGTTTAGGCTCTCATGAGATCCTGGAAGACAGAAAGAGACCCAGTCTTTCCCAAGGGAGAAGATCTTCCCACTGGAGGAGAGACAAGGTGAAGTTTACTGGGTGACACAGTCTCTCTCCACCACCAGCCAGTCCTTCTTAAAACCTCGAGCCTTCCCGTCGCCTTTCCCAACTTTCTGTTTTCTTTACTCTTCACTGCGGCTGCGAGTTTATCTTCTCTTGTATTTCCCCCTAAACACATTTCATCATTCTCAGTTTCCCTCACTGCCCCCACAAATGCTTATACATGTAATTTTATTTACCTGAAAAACCAATTTGAGTATGCCCCATCTATCTGCTGTATTCAGGGGACATTTCCTCCAAGAGAGAATGGATTATTTTTTTTAAAGGACAGCTCGATTTTTACAAGATGCAATAATTCTCTTGAGATTTTTTTGTCAACACGGCATGAATTGACCTGGCAAGCATGTAGCACAGCCTCGGTAGCCATAACATACCTTGCTTAATATCCTGGAGGTCTAGAAATGGCTCCGATGAACTGGTCCACACAGACACCGTGGAATTCCGCAGCCAAACACAGCTGAAATAACCCAAACAATTAGAGTTTCAGGATTGTTTCCTCAGAGATCAGTTAGTCTGAGAGGTCTGACTTGGGCTGGTTTCTGGCAGGGGGAGGCGCCAGGGAGATAAAAACACAGTCTGCAGCTCTGAGACTCGTGAACCCAGGCTTTTTATCTAATTTATCAGGCTGGGTCTAGTGATTGAGAGCCTACCACAAGTACAGCCTGTTTACTGTGTGTGTCCAAAACACCTCTTCTCAGCCTCCTGCTTGTGGGACGGTGCCTTTCTGCCTGCTCCATGATGGTTCAGGAGTTAACTATACATTTTCAACCTGGTTTTGTCCTAGGTAAGAGTTTACACCGCTCCTTTGAGAGGGTCTTGCGGTTTATATTCCTTTTTTAATTCACCATTACTTGCACTCTTCCAAACTGTTCCATTTTTTGTATCATATTTTAACACAAACATGCCCTGTTTTGCAAATGCTGCCAGGGACACAAGCTGAAGATGTGGGGGCCAGGGTCAGAGTAACTTTAGACAGTCTTGATCCAAATGTCAGCTTAGTCACAATTTTCTTAGGAAGAGCTTTGCTTACTTTTAACATTACTGAGACCGTTACGTAGGCTGAGCCCTAAGGACAGTGAAGGACGGTGCTTTCCCTCTGGGCAGACATAAGATACTGAAGAAGGTGAAGGAGCAGAAAGCTGATACTTGATGACCAAAGGAAGAAGCTCTTTGCCCACTTTTCTCCATGTTGTCTTCCTCAGTTACAGCCAGCCCCCCTGACCTCACCTATTAAGGACTTCTAGGAACTCTCCACCCTTCCTTAATTTCCTACTCCCAAGCCCCTTCCTTGCCAGAAATGCAAGGAACATGTTTTACACACCCACTGGCAACCAGGAGCACATTCAGGCACTTCTTGGTTCACTTCCAGAGGACGTTGACACCACGCAGGCAAACAAACGATGAAGAAAGAAAAGAAGTAAGGGAGAAAAAGTTAAAAAAGCCCCTGCATTACTACTAATATAAAAGAGGAAACCCATCGTGTGCGTGTGCAACACAGAAGAACTGTTAAAGCTGCTTCATTTGCTTTAACAGATGGAGTTACTGTTGGCAGGTGTCTTCAAAGCATATGCGTGTAGCTTTAAGTAGGCATGTGCATTATAGCTTCAAGGTCCAAGCAAGTGAGAACAGGGGAAAGTCCAGTGCCAGGGCTGGGTAGGGAACAGGCCGAGTTCCCTCTAGTGGCTTGCTTTGGCATTTGGCCGGGGTGGCCCCAAAAGAACCCTTTCTGGGAGCTGCAGCCCATACCCCTCATTACATTACAGCCTTGCCCAGAGCCCAGGCCTGTATGAGGTAGCGGGAGGGTATAATCATGGAGCAATTCCTGGTGAGGGCCTAATTGCAAGTTAACTTTAAGTGAGTTATATAAACAGATTAAATCAATCCTTCCCAGTATCCATTTTTTATTAGGGGACAGGCGTCTGTTAGCGGACAACCGCTGTTAAAAAATCCCCATCATCTGCTTCACTCTGCTGCTTCATGGAGTTGGTGCCCACTGCATTAGGCAGAGGCTTCGTGAGACCACCCTCCTCGAGTCAGGATAATCTCAGGGATGTGGTCGGGCAGTTTTGGGCAAAGGCTCTGCGGGTGGAGAACGCCATCAGCCCAGCCGTGTATCACACCATCTGTATTTGCTGCTCAGTGTAAATAACACTTATTTTAAGTGAACACCAGGCATTAACCTCTCTTTTCAGTGAGCAAAGGAGAAAGAAGAAAGCAGAACAAAACAAAACAAAAAAGTTAATGTTCTGGTTTTCTTCAGCTCGTGTTTTACTAAACAGGCAGCTGGAAGATGAAGATGAAATGGAATGTGCAGGAAGCCTCCGTTTCCAAAAGAAAACATCCCGTGCACTTCTGGCAGATAGTGCATTTTGTAAAACACCAACTTGTGACATATTAATTACTGTGTCACTGGGGTTTTAAAAATATAGAAGAGCATATTTCCTACTGTGAACTTCTGAACTTTGGAGGAAATTGCAATAACTAGGAGTAAAACTCTATGTTGTTCCTCTCTACCCTGTGTTTTTCTCATAGAATACACAGTGTGGAATATGCCATAAATGAAGGGCCTTAAAGTTCAACACCTATGTCTAACCTCTGCCTCAACTGAACAGCCAGCAAACAGAAAGGGGCACGTTCCTTTCTGGGAATATTTTTTTACAGATTTGGAGGAGATGATGAATAATTCTGTTTCTCGGAATTTCACTCGTTTATCTAGGCTGGTACCTGTCGTTGTCAGCACTAACCTAGTCACGGCGTAGAGGAGAGAGGCACCAGGTCGTTTACCTCTGAAGAAGTCTCCTCTGCGCTCTTAGAGAGTGGTATAAAGTCTGACACTTTTCCATCTCTCCCTCAAACTCTTCTTTTTTATTTTAAATATTTGTAATAAAATTGGTTGATTATGGTATTCATAAATATAAATAAATTGCAATACTTCTCACTCCTGCTGGATTTTAGCTTTGGTGATATTTTACAGTAGTATATGCCATAGATTAGGTACTCGTTAAGTAACAAATTCATTTTAGATTAGCTGCTACATGAATGCCCAGGCCACCTATATAAAGGAAGCCATGTCTCAATTGGCAAAAATATTACGAAAAAAAGAAATTTCAAAATTCCTTTTTTTTTTATTAAAAGCATCCTAGTTGTTATTTTTAACATGCCACCTCACTCTATATGAATTTAGAACCAATCATATTGTCTTCCTGGACTGTGTCTGTACTGTATAACCAACACCACCTTGACCACATTTCAGCTAAAAGCCATACACCATCACACCTGAAAATCCTCCTTCACGTAGGATAAAACAAACAATATTCCAGCTTACCAAAATGTCCTGAATACTTTTAACTGAAGAAAAGTCTAATATTCCTTATTTTCCCCCAAAGTAATCAACGCAGTTGGTCAAAACCAAGGTGAGGTTAGATATAAAATCTGTTTCTGGGACAAATTCTTTCCCAGTGTAGAGAGGTTTTCCTTCTAACACAACATACTTGGGAAATACAGTTACAATATGAAGAAGACATCATTCAGCAGTATGTAAAAAGGATGTGTTCAGAAGCATACGAGGTTTCATTGCGGTAAAATATGATTTTATATGCATAAATACACTTCTTAGTTAATTTTGACTTTTTAAACAGAGTTTCTACACAAGCTACCAGGTGGATACTGCGTCTGCTTTACCCGTGCATCACCTTTCACTGTGCTTAATGTCAGCTTTTTAACAACACGCTGTGAAACAAGCCTGGCTGTTTGGCTAACCTGGGTGAGCCAACTGAAGTTCAGAGCACGGATCACATTTCAGACTTACCCAGCCTGGCCTTTGGCTGAGTTTGCTATTATTATTATTATTTTATGTTTTGTAATTGGCCAAGCTTTTGACAGGTTTTGCAAGACTTGAAAGTTTAGCCTCAGCTCTGTTCTGGATGCACTCGTGAATGCTTCAATGTCACAGGTATTTAAACATCACCTAGATACAGAAAAATGGGAGTTATATATTTTTATATTTATTTATTTATTGTATTTATATTTATTATACATACCAATATATTTACTTATGCTCTGCTTCCTGTCATGAACAGTCATTCTGATTTAATGGGGTTCTTACAGCATCACTGCGTCAGGCCAAATTTTCTCTTGCCAGTGGAAAGACTTAAGCATAAGCCCAAATTTAGAGTTCTGAGAAGGGGAGAGACATCCCCTTCAAATGAAATACCAAATATGAGTGAGATTCTTCATCACGTGTTCACGTCACGACAGCCAACGGGTCACCATAAAGCTATTAAGTCTCCAACAACTTTATTGTGTTCTATACTCCCGAGAATGCCAAGTAATCAGGCTGGAGAGGAGAGCCTTAGGAGAGAAGCACAGGCTGCTGGGGCACCCAGATTAGTATTACCGGCACATATTGAGTAGGCTACAGAACAGCCAGCACATACTAATGATACCGGGGCTGTGAGATCCGCTGGCAGCCTCCAGACACCCCATTGTCAGTCCCCTGCGCTTCCCAGAACCAGCACAAGCTCTCCTCGCCAGAGCAACTCCAGCCTCTCTTTTTTATGTTTGGTTTTTCCTTTTTTTTTTTTAATTTCTTTTAATTATTTATTTATTCCAAAGTAGGTCACCCTGTGCCATCTGTTGACACTTAGAAGGTTCCAGATTCCCTACAGTATCCTGCAGCTTAACATAAATTTTTGATACCCTTTTTTCTCCACCTAGCTGTTTGTATACACTGAGAGCACTAACCACAAGAGCTCATTCAGTCAAATAATGTTTTTGGCAACTGAGTGAAGGTCTTGGAGATAAATGCCAGAGGTGAGTGTAACCGAGCGGGGAGGGAATGCAACAAGAAGGGCCTCTCAGTTTTTTGCTGATGGTCACTGCAGAGCAACATTGCTCTTCTCAGCAAAGGGCTGCTTCTGTCTGTCTACTTTCTGCGTCTCCAGCAGCCTTGTTGAAAGCTTAGGGAAGGAATCTGTCCCAGATGGGTATATATAGCAATGTGCCCTTGTGGCCAAGATGGCCAATGGCATCCTGGGGTGCATCAAGAAGAGTGTGACCAGCAGGCTGAGGGAGGTTATCCTGCCCCTCTACTCTGCCCTGGGGAGGCCCCATCTGGAGTACAGGGCACCCCCGTTCAAGAAGGACAAGGAACTGCTGGAGAGGGTACAGCAGAGGACCACCAAGATGATGAGGGGCCTGGAGCATCTCTGTTATGAGGAAAGGCTGAGGGACTTGGGTCTTTTTAGTCTGGAGAAGAGAAGGCTGAGGGGGGATCTGATCAACACCTAGAAATACTTAAAGGGTGGGTGTCAGGAGGATGGGGTCAGTCTTTTTTCAGTGGTGCCCAGTGACAGGACAAGAAGGAACAGGCACAAACTTGAACATAGAAAGTTCCATCTAAACTTGAGGAGGAACTTCTTTCCTGTGAGGGTGACAGAGCCCTGGAACAGGCTGCCCAGAGAGATGGTGGAGTCTCCATCTCTGGAGACATTCCAAACCCACCTGGCCACGTTCCTGTGGGACCTGCTGTAGGTGGACCTGCTTTGTCAGGGGGGTAGGACTAAATGATCTCCAGAGGTCCCTTCCAACCCCGTATCGTTCTGTGATTCTGTGATTCTGTAAAAGCATAAAAGCACAGACCAGTTCTGAGATTTGTAATAAACTATGAAAAGGCAAGAAGGTTATGAAGCACCTGAACAAACTGCAACTGAGATTCTCTGTGATGTGCCTAAAAACAAAAGAAATAGCTTAGATCCAGGCAACAATAAGCAAACTGGAGTAACTCAAGATCAAACTCTCTCAGGCTAGAAACAACTAGAAGACATTACCTAAGTTTGTCATTGGGCAATGCGTGGCTTCACCTCAAAATCATTTTAACCATTAGTTGAAAGCAAAATGGATTGGACTGGTTTGCTCAGTAATACAGTTTGACCACAACCCTTCGCAGTTTCCAGTGCTTTTTTACAGGTCTCAGGATATACTGGATGCCCCAGTTTCCTCGGATTTTAAAAATATGAAAACCCACTTGTTTCGTCTCAGTGATGCGTGTGACTGCCCATGTGCAAATGACAGGAAAACTCTGGCAGCTTTCTGCACCTGTGTGACATTGGCCTGAAAAAAATCCAACAGCGCTCTCATGAGTTGTTATTCATACGCACAAGGTCAGCAAAGTTTATAGTCAGGCAAACTAGAAATGTGATTCTTTTTAATAGCCCTGTAGATTAATTCATTTTATCCTCTTCCACTTACGTGCTTGGTTGTCTTGTCTTTTTTTTTTTTTCCCCAGAAATCAGATATAAACTCTAACAAATCTACAAATTCAGTATAGCTATAAACGTCTTCTTGGCAGCAGGAAGCCCAGGAGTGTATGCGGTGAGTGCAAAAATACCCTGTAAGGGTTTATTTCAGTTTGTGATATCACCTAAATTAAAGACAGACTGAAAAATGCCATTGCGTGCTGTAATTGCTATTACCAGCATGTTAATTGCTTTGCATACTCCGGCTGGGCAGAGATACAGGATGGGTTTGCAAATGTTTATTTTGAAAGGAGTACCTTAAGCAAATAAGCGTTACTAATGAACACCCACCAGGCTTCTTGTGTTTGTATTGGCATGATTGGTACAAATCTGCTCGGTAACGGGAGCAAAAATAATGACTCTTTTCAATGCAATTTCCTAAGGTATCATGGGAAATGTCAACACTTAATACGAGTGTATTTATGATTATGCAATGTATCGTACTTCAGATTTAAAAAATTAATAACAAAAAAGCTTTGGGGATAAAGAGATTTGCAATTAGACACAGTAAGCTGCTGGTTTGCTGTCTCAATGCCTCCTCAGTGCCATTAAATCCGCAACAAAGTACTTAATAGTAATTTGTGATGCTTTAAAGAAATAATCCATTTAAGATTTCGGTGGAATGTAAATATATCACAATTTTGCTGTCTATCTGTAAAATAGTACACTCACATGAAACAAGCTAGAGGCTTTCACATACTTTTATGAGACAGAGGTCTCTGTCTATATGTAAATTGGAATTAAATACAATAAAAATTTGAATATTGAATTGTTTGAGTTGAGCGGTCATCTTCTGTCTGATTAACCCACAAAAAAGATACTGTCTATGAACAAACAGCTTCAAAGCGATGCTTTAAAGAGTCAACGGATTAAAAATAAGTATCTGTAAGAGCTGTAAAATACTGTTTTCCTCCAAGGGGTTAAAAGAGCTGGGGCCTGCTTGTGGTTGTGTTTGAGTCAATAGCAGAATTAAACTGCATTCCTAACAACACAGGATGTCACTGTAAATAACTGGTGGCATATATATATATATATGTTAGTAAAGGGGCATTTTAACACGAGGAAAGATCAGACTGTCAGATCTGCCCCATTAGTAAGTCACGCTATGAAATGAATAGCAGAATTTACCTGACTTTAAATAAGCAAAATCTGCCTTTTAGAGGGAGAAAGGAACTAGACATCTAAGACACAATCAAATAACAAAGCTCCAAATATAACAAATAACATCTCGTGGCGTCAGTAATGGAGCTAGTTTAGCATCAAGTCTCTTGACGGACATCTATGTGATCAGGCTGTTTTCATCCCAAATCTTTTGAAGCTGGCAGAGCACTATAATGCTGCTGCTACAGAAATCATACAAAGGTAGCATTTGACCTATGGTACCCTGTGAAATACCTCACTGTATTAAAAACTATTAAATGGTTAAACGGTTAAAATAGATATGTAAATTTAACAGTGTAAGAAAGGAACGGGCATCGTTGAGACAAGATTTTTTTATGGGAGGAGTGGGAGGAGTTCAAGGCATTTTTCTCCAAGGTGAGATGTCTCATCTATAACACTTTCCTTGCTGTTACAAAACTAAGGAAGTTTGAATATAGAAGAGGGAGCGAGCAGTGAGTAAGTGCTGTGTGTTAAGAGTATTGGGTATCTGTAACACCAGACATTTAATTCCCTGTTTACGTTCTGCTGAGCAAACTTCAAGAAACCCCATAACAGCTGATGAGTTTTATGTGACCCTTGGAGAGCCAAACCAAAGAAAGAAATGGGAGTTTATCTACCCTGGCTTTTAATTAGCTCCCTGCCCTAATTGGTGGTACTTGGCTCAGGCAATTTTTGACATTTTCTTCCAGTTAAGAAATGTTTCTTGTCAAAAAAGGTCACGCCCCAGATCAGCCAAAATACAGAATACAGCAAAGCCCTGGCTGCATTCTTGCAGCTTTCAGAGTGCAAATGACAACCTGCAGCAGGTACAGGTACACTGTTTTGTTAAACCAGCCTAAAGCCAGCAAAGCTTATACCAGCCCCTGTGGCTGATGGGGCACAGAAGCAATTGTTCTGAAAATAACTGTGTTGGTTTAAAATATCTCTCCCAGAGGATACCACCCACACAAGGGAGTCAGCAGACTGAAAACACAGATAATTCTAAGCTGCTTCAGGATAAAGCCCAGTGTTTAAAGCACAAAATGCCAAGGGAGGGTGGGGGAAGCTTGAATTAAGCTCTTGGACTTTGCCCTGAAACGGCTCAGAGACACTTGTGTCTCATTCTGCCACCAGAGCTGGGGAGGGCATCTTTGGCAGGTACAAGGAGACAGGGGCAGTGGTGTCTCAAATAGCCATAGCCGCCTTCCCAGTGCATGTATCTGAGCTCTAAACAGGGCTTCCACCTTGCCCTTTTGGGAACAGGTTCACAGCATGTGCACAAACGGTGAGGTCTCAGCCCCTAAGTCGCTTAGCACAGGTGACTGGGAAAGGGGGATGAAAAAGGTTCTGAGGAATAAACACACTGTGTGAGGAACCTCAGCTTTAATGCCAAGTTCTGTAACCAAATCTGAGGGGAACATTAAGCTCGTATTTTCTGACTCAGTCTGCTCTGGACAACGAAATTTTGACCACACTGTGATTAACTCTTAAGTGGTGGGAAGGATATGTCTACGGGGAGAAGGCTTTGCTTTTCTGCATCCACTTACCCTGCTTTACACTGCTTTTCCCCAGATAAGAGATGCGTAAGATGTAATGGCATCCTTGATCCATTAATGGGTATAATAAGACAACACGCTTCAGTGGCTTAAGCCATTTCTTTTCCTGAGGTCTTCAAAATTCTTCTGCTCCATGGTGACAGTGATGTTGTGATCAGAGCCAAGGAGCCCTTATCACACTTCCTTTTTAAAGGTACAATCCACTTTCATAGCATTGTAGGTTTTGATACATACTTCCTAATGTAAAGCTGTTTGTAAACCAGACTGGAATGTTGTTTTAGGCAAGTCCTACGCACAGCAACAGCCTGCTTTTGTTTTTAATACTCACTTGTGCTGCTGTTTTAAAAGCTTTGGATTCTGGCTTGAAATCCAGGCCACCCTGAATTTAACAGTGGAACTTTCACCGAGTTCAGTCTGATCTGGATTTCAACCTAAATGCCTAACGTTGCTCATGTGGGATGTGGTAAACTCGATCATCAAGTTTTTTATGGCCACAACACATGTTCCTGCTTTTGGACCAATGGAAAGCTACCGAACCTCACCCACCCTCTCAAACAAAAATACAAGCATTTGTTTACAGCTTGATTCCGGGAATATGAATTGAATTAGCAGCTGCAAAGGTTGGTTCTGTTTACTTGCAAATAAACATATATATATCTGAACAATTCTTGTTTTTCACAAAGAACAATGATGTTGTCTGGATCGTATTTCCTCTGTGCAGTAACAGTACTTTTCACAGTCTAATCCTGCATTGTAATTTGATTAGCACAAACAAAATATCAGCATAATATTTTCAGCCTTGTTTTTAAAAAATGCATTCTTTTTTTTTAATTTTATTTTTTTATGTCTAGTAGACCAGAAAAACATGTTTGGGGTATATGTTTTGCATTTTGTAGACATCTAATTTACATTTACCACAATACAATATTCTCATAATTGTTACCAAAGGCACAACCTATAGAAAATTAAAATATTGAACATAAATGTATATTTACTGGTATCATTCAGTGAATTATTCATCCTGCCGGTAACATTCAGTGAATTTTCAAACAGGCATAAAATGTTGAAAGACCATGTCCTTCCCCTAAAGCAGGAGAGAAAAAAAAACTATGACAGCGTAGTAACTGTGAACTGAAGCTTTCTAAAAGAAGAAGCAACAAAATTGTTGCTTGATTTGATAGGTACCATCCCATCTCTGGGGTAAATACCCAGTAGTTCTTCCTCACAAACAATAAACACATATGGAGGATGAGATAAAATTGGAACAAGACTAGGAAGGCTCAAACCCCCATCCAACCTGACCTTGAACATTTCCAGGGATGGGGCATCCACAATTTCCCCAGGCAACCTGTTCCAGGGTCTCATCACCCTCACGGTAAATAATGTCTTCCTGATATCTAATCTAAATCTCCCCTCTTCCAGTTTGAAACCATTACCCCTTGTCCTATCACTATATGGCCTTGTAAAAAGTCCCTCTCCAGCTTTCTTGTAGGCCCTCTGCAGACACTAGAAGCCTGCTATAAGGTCTCCCTGGATCCTTCTCCAGGCTGAATGACCCCAACTCTCTTTGCCTGTCCTCACAGCAGAGATGCTTCAGCCCTCTGAGCATCTTTGTGACCCCTCTGCTGGACCCACTCCAAGAGGTCCATGCCCCTCCTGTGCTGACGACAGACTGAGAGAGTTGGGGTCATTCAGCCTGGAGATGAGAAGGCTGCAAGGGAGACCTTCTAGCGGCCTTCCAGTGTCTGAAGGCCACTATAAGGACTGAAATAGAATCATAGAATGGTTAGAGTTGGAAGGGACCATCCAGTTCAAATCCCCCTGCCCTGGGCAGGGACACCTCCCACCAGACCAGGTTGCTCTAAGTCCCATCCAGCCTGGCCTTGGACACCTCCAGGGACGGGGCTACCACAACTTCCCTGGGCAACTTGTTCTAGTGTCTCACCACTCTCACAGGAAAGAAGTTCTTTCTGGTATCTAATCTAAATCTCCCCTCTTCTAATTTAAAGTGTTACACCTTGTCCTGTCGCTGCACTTCCTGACAAAGAGTCCCTCTTCAGCTTTCCTGTAGCTCCCTTCAGGTACTGGAAGGCTACATTAAGGTGTCCCCTGAGCCTTCTCTTCTCCAGGCTGAACAACCCCAGCTCCCTCAGCCAATTTTCATAGGAGAGGTGCTGCATCCTTCTGATCATCTTCGTGGCCTTCCACTGGACCCATTCCAACAGTTCCATGTCCTTTCTATGTTGAGGAGTCCAGAGCTGGACACAGTACTCCAGGTGGGGTCTCAGGAGAGCAGAGTGGAGGGGTAGAATCACCTCCTGCAACCTGCTGGCCACGCTTCTTTTGATGCAGCCCAGGATGCAGTTGGCTTTCTGGGCTGTCAGTGTGCATTGCTGGCTTTTGATATATCTATATACGTATCAGGGATAAATTCTTCCCTGTGAGGGCGGTGAGACACTGGAACAAGTCGCCCAGAGAAATTGTGGCTGCCCCATCCCTGGAGGGGTTCAAGGCCAGGCTGGATGGGGCTTTGAGCAACCTGATCTGGTCGGAGGTGCCCCTGCCCATGGCAGGGGGGTTGGAACTTTATAATCTTTGAGGTCCCTTCCAACCCAAACCATTCTATGATTCTAGGATCTTGCACTTGAATGCAATCTCTGGGAAGGGGCGTTCAGAAGGCAGCTGAACACCGAAATTAGCTTGTTTTGGTGGTAAATACACGTGTCAGCAAGGCGTGTTTGAAGGCAGCGGCAAAATACAGCGCCTAAACACGTTAAATGCCACCGGAACGGCCACCCGCTCGTTTACCACAGGGTAGGAGCGACAGCGGCCCGAGGCTTCCCGCCCTCTCGTCCGCGCCACGCCTCCCGGCAGCGCCGGCGGGGCGAGGGCTGCCTCGCAGAGCACTCTGGGGTAGGTAGTTCTGTCCGGGCGTCACCGGCAAGCTTTGCACTGGGAATGAACTTCACTTCCCGGCGTGCCCCGCGGCGCAAAGGCGGTTATAAAAAGGGGCGAAGCCGGCGGCCGGCTCACACACCGGTGGGCAGGTGCAGTAGCAGGTTGTTTTTCGTGTCGCCGCGCCGATTCCTCATGAGGCCGCAGGATCCACCTGAGGGAGGCCCCGTCGCCGCCGCGCTACCGGCGCTGGAGACGCTGAAACAGCGGGCGTGCGAGAGCGTGGAGCTGAACGCGGAGCGGCTGGGCGCGCTGAGCCGCCACATCTGGAGCCAGCCCGAGTTGGCCTACGAGGAGTACCAGGCTCACGACGCCATGACCCGCTTCTTCTCCAGCGCCGAGCTGCCGGGCGCCGCCTGGGCCGTGCAGCCGCACTACAAACTGGGCACGGCCTTCCGCGCCGAGTGGGGCACAGCCGCACCTCAGGGCCCGGGTCCGGGTCCGCTCCGCATCGCCTTTCTCTGTGAGTACGATGCTTTGCCTGGCATTGGCCACGCTTGCGGGCACAACCTCATCGCCGAGGTGGGAGCCGCTGCCGCGCTGGGGCTGAAGGCCGCCCTGGAGAGCCTGCCGCAGCCCACCCCCGTCGCCGTCCAGGTGAGAGCCCTCCCGAGGGCGGAGGCTGTGGCCCGGGCCCCTTGTGGGTCACCTGGTCGGCCCCTGACTCTCTGTGTTTGCGTTGCAGATTACGGTGCTGGGGACGCCGGCGGAAGAGCAAGGAGGGGGCAAAATAGACCTGATCAACGCTGGAGCGTTTGAAGGCCTGGATGTGGTTTTTATGGCACACCCCTCCCAAGAAAACGCGGCTTACCTACCTGATGTGGCCGAGCACGAGTGAGTGAGCAGTGGAAAGGGTTGGTCTTGTTGTCATTCGCCTTTTCTTCTCCCCTTGAGTAAGGGAGCTGCTTGGGATGAGGCTGAACTTAGGGCCAGGGACCTTTCAGGTGCCCTTCAGTCAGATAGAGCCAGGTCACTGTTCTGGATATTCTGAGCTGTTATTCACAAAGTTCAGTGTTCAGGATCCTTGACTGCTCAGATACAATTTCACATGTGTCTCCTAGATCCATTCTTTCTTATAATGTTTCTAAGTGTTTCTTTTTATACATGCAGGTGATTATGTTAGATACATATTTTTAATTTCTTTACATTTTAGAATGTGCACCTGGAGGGTGTCTTGTGGATCATAGTGCCTTCCTAGGCACTAGATCATGTAGTCCTCTGTATGCATTTTAATCAGCTTTGGAAATGTTTCAGGTTTTCTCTCCCACTTTTGAAAGAGACAGCCAGCTGAGCCAGAGTGCTATTTGGATCCTTATTAACTTCCAGCCTAAATTTAACCATGGCCATTTTATATCTATTAACTCTCACATCAACTTTTTGTTTAATTCAAAGTAGTTCTTGGTTCTCCTTCGTTTTTACCCCAAATGTAAGAATAGACAGCAGTCTTACCCTCACTTGGATTTTTTTTTTTATTGCCAGCTAGCCATATAACTCTTCAGAAATTACACCTTATCTTTGATTAGCCCTGCTGTTCAGTGTCAATACTTGTTGATTTGTATTTGGAGTAATGTAACTTGTCTGGAAGTACTCCTTCCTGGATGTGTGTAACCAGAATTGTGCATAGTACATGAGGTGGGATTTCCTTAGACCTTACTCAGCTGATGCTGGGACCATAGTGTCTATTTATCACTTTGGATGCAGATGGCCTGTTTGGGGCTTCCTCTTCAGTTGCTTTCAAGCAATCAACTCTTAGACAAATGCTTAGTCTGTAAGTACATGATTTTTAAAATATTTTTGAGTTTTAAGTCTGTTCTTGCTCTGCCAGTCTGCAAGGCCATGCTGTTCTCCCTTTGATACTATAAACCTCTCCTGTTTTCATAATGTCCCAGCAGTTGTCTCTCAGCATGTTTTGCTTTTACGTTTTATGCCACAGTTACTAATGATTCTTTATCCCAAGGCCTTACCATGTAGAGACTCCATTAGTAACCTCCCTCCAGTGCAACACTTTTTTCCAAGTAGTATGCTTGGCTGTCTCTGACTAAATTCTGTAATACTTAGATAACTGGTTTTCCATCCATTTCTGACTTCTTGTACTGATTGCTCTTTTCATCTTGATTGTGCTACCTTCCAGCACCTATGTGTTTGATTTTATTGGCCATTTTGCTTTTGCCAGTGCTGTTCCTGGTGCATAACTTCCTTTTGTTGCCTAGTTTTACAAGTAGAAACTGAGAAGTTTGGCAGTGCCTGGTCTTCTTTGCCTGGCTATCCCTCTGCTGTATTTTGTCATTGTTTTTCTAGAGAGTCTTTGCATCCTTCAAGGTTTATCTCAGCTTGGCTTTTGGTTGCTGTATGTTATGATTATATTCACAGTCTTCAAGATGGAGTCTTCATTGATAGTTCTGCCTTTCTGTACATTTCAACTTTTGCAATAGTCTTTTGAGTTGAATGCAATAAGATCTGAAGTGTCCCTTCAGAGATGATGGTCTGTTGTACGATAAAGTCCTCGATAGCCTTTAAGCCTTGAGTATAGAGGAGGCACAGAACTGAAGTACTAAGTCAAAGCAGTTTACTACTTCCAAAAGCTTGAAATATTCAGCTTATCTCATGATTTATGTAATGATGAGATTCCAAAGGTATAGACTGTTTTCATGATTTGTAATTAATCTTTTGGTTGTTTGTAAGGAATTGAAGGACTGGCCATCATAAAACTGCTACTATTACTGTGTCTGTGAATTCTGGAGCTGGCTTGTGCTTGGAGGGAAATTAACATACTGAGATNGGGGGGGGGGTAGGGGAGAAGATTGCAACATGACTTTCTGCTTTACACTGCCTTTTCTCCATTTTTTGGAGAACATCCAGGGATCTGTCCTGTCGTCTTTGTGAGATGGTTTTGAGGGGTTTTAATCTAATACTTGGGATGTTAATGGATAAGGTGGTGATTTTTTTTTTTTAGCTTGATTTCATAANTTTTGCAATAGTCTTTTGAGTTGAATGCAATAAGATCTGAAGTGTCCCTTCAGAGATGATGGTCTGTTGTACGATAAAGTCCTCGATAGCCTTTAAGCCTTGAGTATAGAGGAGGCACAGAACTGAAGTACTAAGTCAAAGCAGTTTACTACTTCCAAAAGCTTGAAATATTCAGCTTATCTCATGATTTATGTAATGATGAGATTCCAAAGGTATAGACTGTTTTCATGATTTGTAATTAATCTTTTGGTTGTTTGTAAGGAATTGAAGGACTGGCCATCATAAAACTGCTACTATTACTGTGTCTGTGAATTCTGGAGCTGGCTTGTGCTTGGAGGGAAATTAACATACTGAGATAACTGTTGAATACATGCCAAAATTTTGCTGATTCTTATTCACTTATCCTTCATCTGATCAGCCTATTTATGGTTGGTCAAACAGGATCCACATTCTTCTGTTAATATTCTTAAACTGGCTTAGGGTTTCATTATTCACCAAAGTCTGCTGAGTTTTTTTCTGAGAGTATGTGACATTTATATAGCAATAGAAANTTTTTTTTTTTAGCTTGATTTCATAATAATAGATTTTAAATAATCTTGGAGAATGAAAAAGGACACAATTTGGATTTCAGGCAGTAGCAAAAAGCATTTTCTGCTGTAACAGTCCACTCCATTGTGTCTCTCTTTGCTGTCCAGTATTGACTTCTGGTATTAACTTACAGCCATGGCATGCTTCAGAGGGTGAGGGGCCACTTCAGGACAAGTGACAAAGTTGGTATCTGTACAGGACAGGGACAGGCAAGTGAGGCTTGTCTCCTGGCTGGGTTAGAGACAGCTTGTGTGTCTCAGGCGAGCCCTTTAAGCTCAAGGATGGAGATTTTTAATGTAAATGACTGGGTACTGAGTACAAACAATTCTAGTTAAAATCTCTAGTATTGGTGAAAAAAGCCTAATATTTGTGTATTT
The DNA here is from genome assembly GCA_013400055.1 of Nycticryphes semicollaris. Taxonomy (NCBI): domain Eukaryota; kingdom Metazoa; phylum Chordata; class Aves; order Charadriiformes; family Rostratulidae; genus Nycticryphes; species Nycticryphes semicollaris. The sequence goes on along the minus strand of VXBJ01003895.1, from coordinate 875,631 downwards.
TATTAGTAGTAATACCTTATATAGTTTCAGTATTTTCATGCTTGCTTGTCATGTGAAGAGTTTTCTATGACTCTATGATAATTTGAAATGCTAAGTTATTCTGTAAGGCTAATATAAAGGGCCCTCAAAGGATGAAGCCAAGCATGAATTCTTACTGGATGTGTTGGAGGCTGACAGTCTTTTTTGTGACAAGCCTTTCTACCAGCATTTTTGAGGCGTGCAGGGAAAGAAACACCCTTGCTGCAGCATGGTAATGACTATTTTATGCTAGGCTATGCCTTTACTGCGCTTTTAAAACTTGACTTTTGTTATTTAGACATGGCTTGTATGTGATTTTTGTAACGTGCTTTTGCTGACTTATGTACTGTACGCGTTTTATTGAAGCTTGGCAAGAATTAGGACAATCAACCTCTACTTTTGAATCAAAGAAAAGGGTCTGTTGTCCTCTCTTTGAGAAGAATGTTAGTAACTTTAAGTTTCAGAACAGTCAGGAGGTATAAAAAAGTGTTGGAGACATCTGATTAGTATGTGATGCCTGTACTTCTCAGGAAAAGGCTGTAGTGATATGTTACTGGTAGATCTTTTCTCCTGAGAGTCTTGATATTGTTTCATTTCATTGGTTTTCTAGAAATTTTTCAGCATCTTCCTGCATTCAAAGATAGTTCAACTTTGCAACAGTGTAGTGCCAGGTAAAGTGTTTAGTGCTTTGCACAAAAATAACAAGTATTTCTGTGCTCAAAAGGAACTTTTTATATTAGAGGTTTTTTCAGTGAACAAAAAACAAATAAGCAATGCCTTTTATTTCCTAGTGTGACTGTGAAATACTATGGAAAAGCTTCTCATGCTGCTGCTTATCCTTGGGAAGGAGTTAATGCATTAGATGCTGCTTTTCTTGCATACAACAATCTGTCTGTTTTAAGACAGCAAATGAAACCGACCTGGAGAGTTCATGGTGAGATCTTCATTAAATCTAATGTACAGAGAGTAAAGGGTTTAGGCTGTTGAAATACTAACTTACAAAATCCCACAATTTAAAATGCTGCATTATTGCACTAAATTAGTATAGTGACTTCAAATATTATGAAATAGCACCATTGCATTTAAATAGTTTGTGTATAATCTTTAAAATCATGTCAGTGTCCAGGACTATCTTCTGAAAACAGGCTTATGGGTCAGACTGAAGAGGACACCAGTACCTAGGTAGAGGGTAGGTGAATTTTAGTCTTTGTACTTGAGGTTACCGTTCAGAAAGACCAAAAAAAAACAAAGGGGGGAGGCTAAGTTTATTTTGGTACACAGCCTTGAATTCATTAAAGTTAATGTATGTGTTTTTGCAAAGGTGTAAGATTAAATGCTTCCAAAAAAATGAAGTATTTCTTACTGGATCATTTTTGTAGTAGACATCCCGTTAATTAGATGGCATTTAAATTGATATTTGAGGAAAGGTGTAGTGGTCTAGAGCTACTAAAGTTTGTTTGCTGAAGTACAGGGGGGGAAAAAAAGCAATGGCAGAAGCCTATAGTTCTGGTTAGTAGCCTAATCAGCTAGATGTCTGTTGGATCCTAATATTTAATACCTAGTAGACCTCAAAGTAGAAAGGTCACTTTGCAGTAAGACATGTTAACCATTAAGTTTGACTTGTACTCAACACCACGGATTTATTTTCTTTTTTTTTTTGTACAGTGAAAAAGTTTCAGAAGTTGAGATGGAAGTTGCCCTTTAGCTATAAACCCAGGTTTCCCATATTACATCCAACAGAACTTTTTCCAAGTTGAAATTTTGCCGTTTCTGTGGAACTTGGAACTGGCTCCTTGGAAAACTTAATTTAAAACACTTCCAGAAGTTCTGAGCTTATGATTATTATGTCTTGGCTGCTTTTGCTATCTAATGTATGTGTGTATTTCTCTCCAGGATATCTGTTTGGAGTCTGAAGCCCTAACCCTTTTGCCTGTAGATGGTGTTTGCAGTTCTGCTATGCAGCATACCCAGCTGAATTTCAGACAGCGGGCATAGCCTTTGCTCTCTGTCCTATTGCTCTGGAGGAAACAAGGCAGTTATTGAGTTTTGGTGTCCAAAACTCATGAGGTTGCAGGTTTGAGACGGGAGGTGTCTCAGCCCTTTTGTTGGATCTAAGCCTAAACCCTTAAATACTACTTTTTTTTTTTTTTGTTAGATTCTAAAGGCTACATGGGTAATGTAGGAAAAACCTAAGTATCTAAACAGGCCTCCTAGAGGTAATGTTTCCCAAACCACAGCAAAACTGCATTACTGTGTTAACAAAACTGCTGTCACAAACCTGGTTTTCAAACTGGAAATATTTAAAATACCTTTGGGAAAGTATAGGCAGCCAGAATGAGATGCGCTTTTAGGAATGCTTTCTTTACAACAGGGTGGTGGAGGTCTTGTCTCACAGGCTTGGAGTAACAGCTATGGCTGACTTAACAATCCTAAAAATCCTAATGTTAACCCACTAACAAGAACTGAAAGAGCTTCCATTACTCAAAATCTAATATTCCTAAGCAATGGCTTTTGCATTTGAACAATGTTGGTTTGAGTTTTGTCTAGTATTTGGTAAGTTTCTTTCTTCCCTGCTTATGAGTGGAGTAAATGTTGCCAGCTTGAAAAATAGCAATGTAGATACTTATTTTTTTTCCTGTTCAAGACATTGTATTAAAGAGGCTATAAAGTTCCATCTAGGAAGAGGGCAGACTAAGGGCAGATACTGTGCAGGCAGCCTACTTTTAAGCTAGATCCGCTGTCCAGGCCTTGCTAGAGTTGCTTTGAAATTTAAGAGTAGATATACTCTTAGACTGTATCTAGTTCCATTTACAGGTGTGTTGGAAGACAAATGGAAGCTCATTAAGCTACATGTTCTGAGCAAAGGTGTTAGGATGTATCATGGAAATGTGCATGATTAGTTACGTGCTGATTCCTTTTCTGTGATGTCTGTCTCATCTGAGCCGTTCCTTTTGTTATGGACTTAGTAGTGAGAGTAGTTTAATTCATCACTGTTTATTTTGACTTACTTGACTGGAAAGGCTTTGCTTGAGAGGGGAGTTCATAGTCTTAATGTGCACCAAAAAGTAAAGATATGTTGCCTGTTTGTATCCTGATAGTGCTGTCTTTTCAGGCTTTAGTCAGTCACTTTGTGCAGTATTTCCACTTAAGGTAGACAATTTCTCAAGTTCTACAGAAAACAAATCTTATTCCATGTATGTAATTGAGGATGGGAGGTTAGGGAAACAAGCAGCTTGTTGAAAGCAGTGAGCTGTTAATGCATTGAAATCTGATGTAGGATTAAGGTCTACAATGTTGGGGATGTGGGGGGGGTGTTGTTGAAGTATCTAAATATTATGCTCTTCTATGGTAATGCCTCTGAAGCCACAATTGAAAACTCCGTAGTTGTCACACATTTCCTCGAGGGAACACTTTCAACTCAAATTTCACTCTGGAATAAAACTGTACATTTATTCTATACCCCACACTTCTTTATGATGCTCATGCATTGAATTTCAGGGAATTAGTTCCAAATGCTAGTTTGGTTTGTCTTTAGGTTTATGACAGGTAGCCAAAGAATGCAATGAAATCCTGCTGAAAAAACATGTGCACATTCCACTTCATGATGTGATGTGGAAGCTTTGTCCACATACTGTATCTTTGACTTCCTTTATATGTTTCATGCTCAGTTAATGTTTTGAGGGGTTTTGTTTATCTGTTTGGTTCTCGAGCGAAGAGTTACATGACAGGCCTGAAGATCAAGCAATGGCCTTTAACACTGGTAACATGGTTTTCCCTTTTTGCAGGTGTAATAAAAAACGGTGGCGTGAAACCTAACATCATTCCTTCTTACACTGAACTAGAGTTTTACTTGCGCGCCCCTTCAATGAGAGATCTTTCTGTTCTGACAGAGAAGGTTGAGAACTGCTTCAAATCTGCAGCTCTGGCCACGGGATGCAAGGTAAGAACGTGTTTCTCTTACACTGGAGACAAGGTAGGCCAGAGTAGGAAATAGAATGCTGCAGAATCATAAAATAACCCAGACTGGGAGAGACCTCCAGAGATCATCTACTCTAACCCTCTGTTCAAAGCAGGACCAGTTGGATCGGGTTGCCCAGTGTGATGTGGACATCTGAGTATCTTCAAGAATGAAATTCTACAACCTGTCTCAGCAGTGCTCTACCCGCTTTGTGGTGAGCAGTTTTGTATACTGTGATGGCTAAGCACTGGAACAGGTTGCCTAAAGAGGTTGTGGTGTTTCCATGCTTGGAGATACTCGAAAACTGCCTTACATGGTTTGGGCAACCAGCTCTAGGTGACCTTGCTTGGGCAGGGGAGTTGAAGATGACCTCTAGAAATGCTTTCCAACTTCTGTGATTCTGTTATTTCTAATAGAAATTTCCTTTGTTGCCTCTCATCTGCACTGGGCATCTCTGAGAAGTTTGGTTCTGTCTTCTCTCTACCCTCCCCATCTGGCAGCTGTAGACAGCTTAATCTTCTTCTCTGAAGGCTCAACAAATCAAGTTCTTCCAGCCTTTCCTTGTATGTCATGTTCTGCAGCCATCTAATCATCTTGATGGCCTTCTGCTGGGCTTGCTCTAACCTTGAGTTTGGGATGCAGTACACCAGCTGTGGTCTCACAGCAGTTGTCTGCATCAGTAATAAAGATATTAAACCAGTAATGGCACGAGTGTCGATGGCAGAGGGATGCTACAAGTAACAGGCAGCAATTTAGGGTTTTGTGCCACAGATTGAGCCTGGATAACCAGGTGGATAGATGATGGTGTAGCAGTGGATGTGGTCTATCTTGGCTTCAGTAAAGCATTTGACACCCTCTCCCACAGCATCCTTGCAGCTAAACTGAGGAAGTGTGGCCTGGACGATAGGGTGGTGAGGTGGAGTGTGAACTGGCTGAAGGATAGAAGCCAGAGAGTTGTGGTCAATGGGAGGAATCTGGTGGCGGCCTGTATCTAGTGGAGTCCCTCAGGGATCGATACAGGGACCAGTACTTTTCAGTATATTCATCAACGGCTTGGATGAGGGAATAGAGTGTGCACTATCAGCAAATTTGCTGATGACACCAAACTGGGAGGAGTGGCTGACACACCAGAAGCCTGTGGTGCCATCCAGTGGGATCTGGACAGNGGAGCATCTCCCAGAGGAGGAAAGGCTGAGGGAGCTGGGTCTCTTTAGCTTGGAGAAGAGGAGACTGAGGGGTGACCTCATGAATGTTTATAAATATGTAAAGGGTGAGTGTCAGGAGGATGGAGCCAGGCTCTTCTCAGTGACGGCCAATGGTAGGACAAGGGGCAATGGGTGCAAGCTGGAACACAGGAGGTTCCACTTAAATATGAGGAAAAACTTCTTCCCAGTGAGGATGACAGAACACTGGAAGGGGCTGCCCAGAGAGGTTGTGGAGTCTCCTTCTCTGGAGACATTCCAAACCCACCTGGACATGTTCCTGTGTGACCTGATGTAGGTGTTCCTGCTCTGGCAGGGGGATGGGACTAGGTGATCTTTCAAGGTCCCATCAGTCTCCCCAGGAACGTGAGGGTAGAATGGTGTGACCAGCCTGTAATTTCTAAGATCCTTCACCTGGCCCTTCAAGATGGATGGGACCTTTAGCTCCTTTTGGTGAACTGGAACATCTGTTTCCTTTGTCCCATAAAACATCAGGCTCATGTAGTGTTTTTTTTTTTCCCATTAGCATTCTTTCAATTTTTTTTTTGCTTTTGGTAAGTGTAATTGTCTCTCCTGTAGTTGGTTCCAGCGATGTCGTTACATTGTGATGTATTGCTATGATACGTGGTTCTACCTGCTCTGTAGTTACAGGTCAGTGGCTAGTAGAGCTGTGAAAAGAATGTCTGTGTCCACCAGAACAAGTAGATATAGTGTTGATGAGTGTGAAGTGGTGAGTTTCAAGGTCTATTTGAGGCATTAGATGCTGTTTTCCTGGTACAGCCCCTCCAGTCTAACTAGAAAAGGATTTCAGGAAGTATACTTTGTGTAGGATGAAAGTTAAGGTCTCTTTTGAAACTCCTGACCTTGGTATGGGTTTTCTATTTGTGTTCAAAAGTTCTTCCCTGTGTGAAACTGTTTCATGAATGGGGCTGTAGTTACTGGAAGTGTTCTGAACAAAAATAGTAAAATAGAATTTGGTGAAAGTCTGAATCTATTTCTATAATTTAATAATACCTGCAGTGAAGGTATTATTAAAGCTGTTAGTGGAAATGCTTGCTTACTATTTTGGAGATGCTCTCTGTGAAATCCATGTGTCTGGAATTTGACTGTTTAGTGCAAGCCTGACAGAACACCAGCTGTGTTTTGATGAAGGCTAATATTTGGCAGAATGCAGGATTTTTGACAGAAGCTTAGCAATTGTGTCCGTTTTGACATGGGCTTGAAGTAACAGACATGTATTTAACTTTTCTGAGCTTTAATTATGTTGAACTGGCTTGGCTTGGTGAAAAATTTCTAATCATTTGGGTGGCTTTGTCTAGGTGGAAATAAAAGGTGGTGAAAATGATTACTACAATGTGCTTCCAAATAAGAGCCTGCAGAAAGCTTACCAGGAGAATGGAAAGAAGCTTGGAATAGAGTTTATATCAGAAGACTCTATCTTGAATGCTTTGTCAGGTAACTCAATCTGTTCTGGTGGTTTGGGGTGGGTTTTTTTGTTGTTGTGACTTAGATTGATCAACTCCTGAGTGTATAAAATGATGGGATAGAGGTAGGTTAAACATAGTATGGTCAGAAGAAAAAAGCCAAATTAGAAAAATTGAAGCTTTGTAAAAGGATTAGACTTCCGGCCTACGTTTCTGTATTTGTTTTAGAAGCTAAGAAATTTTCCCAACAGGTATGGAAAAAGGTAATCGTTTTCTGATAATGTTTCTGAAAATATTTCAAGTGAGAAACTGTGGTTGGTGGGGGGAGGATGGAAGAACGGAAGGACAAGAACTGTCGCACTGACAACATGAAGATGTGGAATGAATTGTGGCTCGTTCTGTTTTGAATTGCAGAATCCTTGTTTATCCTATGAATGAAGATGAGATTTAGTTTTTCAGAACCTTGCTTAACAATATTTCCCAAGTTTGCAGGTAAACAGATGTGTAAGCATCTAACTAATATTCTAGAGGGAGTTTTTGAAGAGATTATTTTAAGTGCAATTTAAGCATCTCAGTAACCCTAATTTAAACCTCTTTCCATTAACAGCTAATACTGTGCCTCTAATTTTAGTTCACAGGTTCAACAGATAAGTTTTCCAAAGGGTGCTGTTCCACTAGGTGTTCACTTCTGGGTCATGACTATGTCTCAAACTATTTCACTTTCTTGTCTCTGAGCTATACTGATAGGAATGTGAATTCTTGACTGCTCAGGTGGGCTTCTTGTTATCCTTAACAGGTGGGGTTTTTCACCTGAATCTTTCTACAGGAGCTCTGTTCAAGTCTTACAGTTGCTGCTGAGATTTCATAGCCTTCATTACTGATTGTACCTGTGTATATAAGTATTTCTTCTACGCTTATGTGAAAGGTTTTTCTCTTTGGTTAGAAGGAAAGATTGTTCTCAGTAAAAAAAACTGTTACTCTAATTAGTTTGTAAATGCCGATTATCTTGCAATAGTTGAGATCTTTGTATTTGGTGATTGAGATCTCCAGACTTTCATTTCTGTGTGTAGGAGACAGTGTATCTGTTGTGACTTAGGCCGAAGTAGCAAAAACCAGAATGACAGATGGCCCTTCCCTCCTCCTGCCCCCCCAGAAAGAGAGGAGAGGAAGACATAAGGAAATTTTTCAGTTTAGAATGAACTAAACCAATGGTGTTCTGGTTGTCTTTTTCTCTTTTGTACTTCCCTTCCAAATTAATGCAACAGTAGCATATTTTTCTCCAAGTGGTTCATTGTCTTGGGTTTAAAAACAAATTATAGGAGAGGGCAGATTTCTTTTTGTGTGATACACATAAGACTTACTACATGGCTCATGTAGCCCAAGAAGGGTGCTGAGGAGCCTTTATTGTAGAATGCATACTGCAGTGAAACTTTGTGTTTCTTCCCTCAAACCATTGTATTAAGGGTAAAGATCATGAATACTGGTGGTAATGCTATTTCAGAGGGCTTTGAATTAGAACAGACACCTAATTCTAATAGTGCTTTCTGTGGAAGTTACTTGGTATTCTAAATATTAAATGCTAACTCTTGCTTAGACTGAAACTCTCCATGTGCCTGTCCTGTCCTTAAATTGCCTGTTGAATGTCAAAATGTGCTTGAGCAATTCTCTTTTCATTGCACACTGCATAGGCCTTACTGAGTTCTCTTTCCACAGCTGCTTCTCTGGATTTTTTTTTTGCAGTGGGCAGTCAGGAGTGATGACAAAGCCCAGTCTCCAGAGACACAGTGGAATTTCGTACGCTGCCCTTTTTTGGGAGGGGTGGAGTGTTTTGTCTCATCTTCTTCAAGACCTCTGTTTCTGTTTAGTTTTCATAAGGTTTTCAATGTTTTCTTTTAGGGTATCAGTTTCTTCTGTTGAAAGGGAAGGAAGATAGCTCAGTTGCTTCTCCATGTCTGTGCAGCAGAGAAGTCGTTAACAGATGAGTGTACTCGCTGCCACCTCTACATGGGTATTAGTATCGCCCTGCTCACAGGTATCGCTCCAGGCAGCTAAGTGTTATGAAGAATTCCTTTAGTCCATCAACCCCCACTGTTCTGGGTGTGCCCTGTGCACGCTCCACTCCTTGGGCACACAGCTAGAATGGTGTGGAATAACGCAAATCCCCCACTTAGCTTTGACAAGGTGCCTTGACCTGTTTCTCCTTCTGCTGGTGCGGTACCTCTGCTAAAGGACGTTGAGGACCTCCCACAGCAGATGGCTAAGTTCAGTGTGCCTTAGTTGAGGCACCCACGCTTGTGGTCACCTTGCTATTTTTAGCATTCCTGGGGTTTATTGGCTTCCTGTGTGCGAGACTGATACAGATGATGGTAAGAAGGAGCCAGTATGTTTTGAAAATAACATTTTTGAAGCTTGGGGCTGTATATAAACGCTTCCTGGAATCTTCTGCTTTTTCCCCTCCGTGTTTGTGATAATACTGGCTTCTATTACACGTGCTCAGTGACATTAAGAGGTTTTAGGATAGTTTTTTGAGAGTCAGGAGCTCTTGCTACCTTTCTATTGAAGATGGTGCACAAGTCTGTATAATTGTATTGATAACTGTGCAATTACTTATGCTTCTAGAAGGAAACCCGATTTGTACATCTCAAGCATTGTATGGAAACAGAATACTTGATATTTTAGACGTGCCTTTTAAACATTCTACTAGGTATGACAGAGGAGAAGACTTTTTTTTTTATGCTTCTTGAAGGAAACTCAATCTCTACATCTCTAGCAAACATGTAGTTCCAGATGTTTGTATGGAAGCTATTGGAATGCCTGACTTTTAAACATGCCACTAGAGGAAGATTTGACTGTCATTTTTATTAGTAGCTGTCTGGATTTTCATCCACCTTAGTAGAAAATGCCAAGTTGAAATCCATTTCATTCAGCAAAACCAACTTGTAAACTGGTAGCAGATTGTATGTGATTTAAGTGGAATTACATGCCTGAGAGCTGGGATGCACTGAAATTGCTAATTCTGCAGTTGCTGGATGAGAGGAGGGAAAAAGGCCAACCCAGTCTTTCCAGGAGTTTGTGTATTAGGATTTAGTGTATTGGGTAAGTCTAGAATGTTTGCTTTCAGTTTGGAGTAAGCAGGACTTCTAGACCTCTGGTTTGTCTTTCCAGACCGACCAAAGAATGCATCAATAGCATAGATTACTGAAAATAAAAATAACTTATTGCTCTGCCATTGGTAGTTGGAGTCTCCTCAAATGTATACTGAATTTATACAAAAAATTGTTTTTTTCTATTATTTCTTTTGGACAAGCCTTGCTGCTTCTGTTTGTCTGTAGGCCAAGCAAATAGCGAGCTATTCTTGTCCTCTTTGACCACATAATGTAGGCTCTGTGGACTCATTTTCAATAACTATAATCTATATTCTTCAATCACTTCATTGCCAAGTCTTGAGGCATTAGAAATATCTTGTTTCCGTAGATTATCAAGGCGTGGAGGCTACCTGATGTGTTACAAATAACGCTGAATCTTTGGAACCATCATTTTATATACCATTGCTAAAGAAAAAAAGTAATTCCTTACAGCTCTGATTGGCCTGAAGAAAGTTAATTGAGGTCTTAGTTGGTCATCCTTATTTTTCCCCACTATGAAACAATGCTTCCTCTGGTGTCTGAATTTCACAATAACTGGCATGTTGATTTCTCCAGCTCCTAAATGTCATTTTAACAAATACCAAGCTTATTGCTTGTTCGGAGGGCAGGAGGTGAGAGCAAGAGGAAAGCTCTCTGGAAGTAGTTGCAGACTCTTGGGTGATTTACTGTGAAGGATCTCCTACTTCTGGATGGTATCATTAAACAGACAAGGGGGGTAGGTCCTATCACTAGCTAACGTACTGAAAGTGCTAGTTAAGCATGAAAGAATCGTCATTAGAATCTGCTGCCTTGCTATCAAGAACTTTTCTTGTCTAGAGAGCACTGGTGTTTGTCTGGTTTAGTTGTGATCTTGTGGTTTCAAGAGTGCTTGCGCTGTTAAGATATCCATAACTGACAGTAATCAAAAAACAAAAGAAAAAAATAGTAGCCTTCAGTCTGTTTTTTGTTTGAAGGTCAATTGTTCCTACTACAGAGTCCCCTGCCTAGTGCTGAACGCTTGCAGGCTTGGTAGAAAGTGGTAACTGTTGGGCCTGGTTCTAAAGGCTATAGCAGGAAATCAGCTGGACAGTCTGAAACTCTGAGGTTTGCTGCTTTCCATTGCTTCTGAACAAACAGCTTACTGTCAGGAGATGCTTGATAAAGAAATGAATGGTAAATGGAGTAGGAAGATGCTGGTACATCTTCCTTGCAATCCAGTAAGTGATGATTGATAGAAGCATCAGCATTGATCAGATGGAGTCTTAAGAACAGAGGCTGAGGGAGCTGGGGGTGTTCAGCCTGGAGAAAAGGAGGCTGAGGAGAGACCTTCTTGCTCTCTACAACTACCTGGAAGGAGGGTGTAGAGAGGTGGGGGGCGCTCTCTTGTCCCAAGTCACAGGCGATAGGAAAGAGGAAATGGCCTCAAGTTGTGCCAGGGGAGGTTCAGGTTGGATATTAGGAAAAATGTTTACGTGGAAAGGGTTATCAAGCCTTGGAATGGGCTGCCCAGGGAGGTGGTTGAGGCACCATCCCTGGAGGTATTCAAAAGACGGGTTGACATAGTGCTTAGAGACATGGTTTAGTGATGAGTTGTTTTTTATCAGGGTTAGGTTGATGGTTGGACTAGATATCGTAGAGGTCCCTTCCAGCCTGGACAATCCTGTGATTGAAAGTGCACTGGAGAGCAGCGTCTGAAGATGGCTAGTTAGGAAAAACATCTCTGTGATGGGAGATTTTTGAATGGATGATACCTCATTAGAAACGTGTTTATTTTAGTATTTGGGGCAAAGGATACTCCGTTTTAGACACAGGCTGGAAATATCTATCATACATTTTCTTACAGCATGCAAAACTTTTCAACACTTGTTCATGAAGAAAATTTCTGTGCTGCTTCCAGGTTCCACAGACTTTGGAAATGTTACGTTTGTAGTCCCTGGGCTCCATCCTTATTTTTATATTGGCTCTGATGCATTGAATCATACTGAGCAGTACACAGAAGCTGCAGGTGAGTGGAACTAAAAAATCAAGATATTTGGAACTGTTATGTTGCTTGCCCTTTTTCTACAGCAAAGCTAGAAGTTATAAATATTTGAAATTAGAGGATTAAAGCTTTCATGTGCTTCTGTGGTGTTCAAAGCTACTCTGTAGTAGTCGTACTAGCTCTGAAAGTGGCTGCACGTGAATACCTGCATAAAAATGAAGTTGTTGTCTTCAAGCATAGAATCATAGAGTTGTCAAGGTTGGAAAGGGACCTCCAAGATCATCTAGTCCAACCATCAACCTAGCCCTGACTAAAAAACCGTCACTAAGCACTATGTCAACCCGTCTTCTGAAAACCTCTCATGGATGGTGCCTCAACCACCTCCCTGGGCAGCCCATTCCAAGGCTTAAAAACCCTTTCCATGTAAACCTTTTCCCTGACACCCCTGGCACAACTTGAGCCCATTTCCTCTTGTCCCATCACCTGTGACCTGGGAGAAGAGACTGGCCCCTGCCTCTCTACATCTTCCTTTCAGGGAGAGGTGTGAGCTGAATATGAACCCTGAAGCAATTTACTTAATTGTAGAATTGTGGAAAAACTGGAAAAAATGTAGAATTTCTGGGTTTGTGTCTGAAGTTAAATGTATGTGGGAGGGATGACCGCTCCTCCTGCTGAAAGCCTGCCTTGGTGTACCATCCAGGCGGAAGAGATTAGAAGGATTATCCCTGGCAGCAGACTCAGAAGAGTTTCTAACCATGAGCCAAAAGATAAAAGTAACTTTGACTCCTAAAGCAGTGTAAGAGAAGTAACAGTATAAAACTCTGCATTTCCTAAAAATGCTCATTTTCCTGTTTACACCACTTGCAGACAGTTAAATACTTCCATGTGAAACTGAGGAATCAGAAAATAGACGCGCTGCGTTCATGCAAGTCGATTTTTTATTTGATTTTAAGAAGCTGTTCTTGCAATTCAAACTTTTTATTGTATAGAATATGCTTAACACAGTGAGCTCATGGTTTGTACCCGGTATTAGCAATCTAACCTGAAGTGTCTCTGGTGGGTTTGTTTTTTTTCCTGCAGGGTCACAGGGCGCTCAGTTCTACGCTTTGCGCACAGCGAAAGCTTTGGCGATGACAGCACTGGATGTCATTTTCAAGCCAAGTCTGCTAGAAGAAGTCAGGGAAGACTTTAGGCAGGTGAAGCTAAAAGAGGAGGGACAAATCCAGTAGAACCTAACAAAGTATCTGGCGTTGGTGTAGGAGCAGGTTTGTCAGACTTAACTTCATTGAACCTTTCTCAGTAGGATTGACTTCATGGAGATGCTGCTGTATTTTAAATCCCTGAAAGGGCTGGATAAACACGTAGCTGAAGAAATGTTGATTTTTATTCTTTTTTTTGGATTTTAGGAGAAACAAATAGTATCATTGCTTTCAAAAATGTGCACTTTCCTCTAGCTGTAATGTTTGCTGTATTCAATGTGGTGATGAATTTCAGACACATCTCAAATACAATGTCTTTTGAGTTGCAGTGTTGAATAAATGATAGCGTTTCAATCCCTTGTCAGTGATTTTCTGTGTTGCTAAAGTAATACCCTCCCAGTTCAAGAAGGGTGGGGAACTGCTGGAGAGGGAACAGCAGAGGACCACCAAGATGATGAGGGGCCTGGAGCATGAGGAAAGGCTGGTGGACTTGGGTCTTTGCAGTCTGGAGAAGAGAAGGCTGTGAGGGGGGCAGGATCTGATCAACACCTAGATATACTTAAAGGGTGGGTGTCAAGAGGAAGGGACCAGTCTTTCTTCAGTGGTGCCCAGTGACAGGACAAGAAGGAACAGGCACAAACTTGAACATAGAAAGTTCCATCTAAACTTGAGGAGGAACTTCTTTCCTTTGAGGGTGGGAGAGTCCAGGAACAGCCTNTCTGTGTTGCTAAAGTAATACCCTCCCAGTTCAAGAAGGGTGGGGAACTGCTGGAGAGGGAACAGCAGAGGACCACCAAGATGATGAGGGGCCTGGAGCATGAGGAAAGGATGGTGAACTTGGGTCTTTGCAGTCTGGAGAAGAGAAGGCTGTGAGGGGGGCAGGATCTGATCAACACCTAGATATACTTAAAGGGTGGGTGTCAAGAGGAAGGGACCAGTCTTTCTTCAGTGGTGCCCAGTGACAGGACAAGAAGGAACAGGCACAAACTTGAACATAGAAAGTTCCATCTAAACTTGAGGAGGAACTTCTTTCCTGTGAGGGTGACAGAGCCCTGGAACAGCCTGTCCAGAGAAGTGGTGGAGTCTCCATCTCTGGAGACATTCCAAACCCACCTGGACATGTTCCTGTGGGACCTGCTGTAGGTGGACCTGCTTTTGTCAGGGGGGTTGGTCTAAATGATCTCCAGAGGTCCCTTCCAACCCCACATCATACTGTTGTTCTGTGATCATAGGCCAAGTCTAATCTGTGAAAGACCTCTCTCTGGCCAGTCACTTGTTCTTGGGACAAAATAGAGGCTTAAAACCAGAGCTGATTCCACTGGAGAGAAGGGTGTATGTTTGGAAAGGTGCCTGCTTTGGACAACAGGAGCTTCTAGCAACAGAAGAGAACAGTCTGTATGGAACCGTGACCTGTAAAGGTTGGTTCTCCTGAAATACATTGACCTGCCTCCTAATACATTTTGGAGGTGTTGTGGAGAAGTTGTTGATCAAAACAAAGAACTTGAAAAGCAACTGAATGTTTGCTTTGCGCATTTAAACTGCTGCAGGATGTGCTTTTTAAGTTCTACTCCAAGGCAATACAAGCGTCCGCACAAGGTGTTGCACTGGCTTGACTGGCCTGAAGGGTGTGTGGAAACGTCTGCACCAGCACTAGTTCAGAGCTCGGCTTTTTGCTGAATCCCCAAAGCCTCCGAGGACAGAGACTTTTCAGTTTCCCAAGTTAATTCCCATTTGTGTCTCGGGACGTTCGCTTTTCAGGCCCAGAATTAGAGCAGTTTGGGATTTAACGTTAGGATTTTACTGTTGCAATGATACAGTGGATGAGAGAAATTAATTTCCTGTGGGGAGTAAAACTCACTTTGATTGTCACTAATTTGTGCTCATAAATGACATGTATGTGAAAATATCTGGCGTGGGTTTGTTTGGTGTTTTTAAGTTCCCCTGACTGCAGTCCTGCCCCAAGCTGTGTGTAGTTTAAGAACATTGGAATACTTGTCAAGAACAGCACTTGTAGCAGTGAATCAAAATGTGTGAGTAACAAACTGTGATTGCTGAAATGGTTCTGAGGAGCAGATCTCAGCTCTGTAAGGATGAGGTGATTATGTCCAGGCTTTGTGAAGAACTTGCTCAGGTGGGCAGCATTGTAAAAGCAGAGACCTCCACTTATTTGATGACTGTGAGAATGTCCTTTTACTTGGGGAGGGGGCGGGGGAAGAGATGGTTGATCTTTCTCCATGCCTTCTCGCTGTTCTGTCTGTCCCTGGCTGAAGTTTCCCCACTTGCTCCTTGCTGCTCCGCCCCATGGGTGACCATCAGCATCCTTAAAGACTGTTAAAGGCTTCCCTCTCCAAAGCTCTTAATCTGGCCGTGCTCGCAGGCAGAACTTGTCCCTCTCCATAAATCCACGCAGACCTGGAAATAATCTTCAGCTTCTCAAACCGGCATCGTCCCGGGCTGGGCTTTGGTTTAACCTCCAGGAAATTGGCCAGAATTATATTCCAGAATATCCTGCTGAGGAAGAAGGAGGAGGGCTCTAACAGCCACAGCCTGGGGTGGAGATCTCCCATGTCCTCTTCTTGGCCACTCTTGAGTTTGGGTGTAGGCTTCCCAAAATCCCAGGAATTAAGGATGTTTGGCATTTGACCAGATCAGGTCCTGAGCAAAAAGGACCTCCCTACACATAGTCCCCGTATAAATTCACGGAGATCATTCTTTCGAAGGCAGAAACCACATGATGCTGTACAAATGTGGAGTTTTATTGCAATTTTGAGTGTTTCTAGAAATAAACAAAAAGCAAAGGGCCTGCTCTGATCTATTGATGGGAGGGAAAGGAGCAAGAGTGTTCATGATTGGACCCAAAACCGTACATGGGAAGGTTAAAAGCCAAAAAGCTGTGGATGTAAATATGTTTAATGAGTGCAGCTGTTGATAGCAAACACTGGCTGTGTATGGTATATCCTGTACTTACAGAATACCTCTATGTGCACGTTTATATAAGAAAAGGCACTAGAGTTTCCCAAATAAAACAGGAGTAAGTGAACAACGTAAACCCAAATAACAGAGATTGGGGAATCTGTCTGGGGAGGTGCTGGCAGGGAAACTTTTAATTACATGGGAAATTAGAAACCAGCCTCTCACTGAGAGCCAGGGCTTTCGTTTGTGTCTTCACAATCTCCCTTAGGACACCAGTCAGATGTCAAATCATGGATGTAGCCGGAGATTCGTGAGTCCATAAGGGAGTGTGCAGCACCGCGGGAAACCCTACGGAGCGGTGAGCTCCTGAAGGGAGCTGGAGAGCTTAACTGTCAACTCTGACACTCCAGTTCCTGGTGCTCTTCTGACCGTAGAAATAAACGAGTTTTTTTACAGTATGGAGAAATCTAAACCTATTCCTGGGCCAGCGGTGCCTGAGAAACCTCGGGGCTGTTGGTGGGGGAAGGTGCCATCGGGGTGAGGGATGGCGGCCTTTCATCTGCTTTTGCCGGGGCCGTCCTTCTCTCTTCCTGTGGTTGACTTGCTTAATGGTTTAAGAAAATACTTTATTCATTTTTTTTTAATCTCTTGGAAAAAATCTCCCTGGAGAAGAACGTGACATGAAGGGAACTTGATAAAACCAAGCTAAGACAGTGTGTCTGTAAAAAAAAAACCCAAAAGCTCTGTAGAAATGAGTAATAAAAGCGATCTTACGCGGGGCATGTCTTTTAATGATTTCAGCTGTTGTGATTTCGTTGCCTTTACCTGCGGAGCGTCGGCTGAAGGCGCGAGGGGAGCGGGGGGTAGTTTTGCAGGTTGTGGTTTTAGCAGTTGTGAGGAGCACTGAGAGCCTGTTCGCGTGACGTTTATTTACAGAGGACATGAAAGCAACAACCGGCCACCTGCGGTGTCTGTGTCGGGAGCTCAGCCAGTGCAGGGCAGATCCTGTGCCAGAAGAGTCTCTTTTCCTTTCGGAGACGCAACGGCTTTTGGGCTGACTCTCGGAGCAGCTACACCTGTAAAAGACAACAGCTTCTGCTGTGCAGGGAGCGATGAGTTTCATAACGGCGTGCGAAATTGCGCGGGTGTTTAAAAGTCCTGTCACCCCCACCTCCTGTGCGGGTGCGGGTGGGTGACACGTGGCAGCAGAGCAGCGGAATGACCGCGCTTTCTGAGACACCTTTGGTGCTCCCGTTATTGTAAAGGCAGCTGATGCCATTCGACCACTGCTTTCCTGAAATAATTTGTTACTTGTACGTTCTGGATTTTGCCTTTTTCCCGTGGAGCGTTTACGCTGCCTTGGCTGCTCTGCAGAGACTGTGATGGAGGGTTGGGACTTAACGGTGAGTGCCTCCAGCTCTAGCTGTGTCTCCTGGCTCCTGCCCTGGGAGGTGCTGAGCTTGTCCTGAGGGTGGGAGGAGCTGCAGAGCACCAGGGGCAGCAGAGTTGGTCAGATGTACCAGGGTCTGCAACAGAGCTGTTCCCTCAGGGTGGGGGCTCTTTTCTACTTCATTCATGGAATCACAGAATGGTTAGAGTTGGAAGGGACCTTCAAGATCATGGAGTTCCAACCCCCCTGCCCTGGGCAGGGACACCTCCCACCAGACCAGGTTGCTCAAAGCTCCATCCAGCCTGGCCTTGAACCCCTCCAGGGATGGGGCAGCCACAGCTTCTCTGGGCAAACCTGTTCCAGTGTCTCACCACCCTCACAGGAAAGAATTTCTTCTTAATGTCTAATCTAAACCTCCCCTCTTTCAATGTAAAACCGTTACCTCTCGTCCTATTGCTACACTCCCTGGCAAAGGGTAGGCAGGGAGTCCCTCCCCAGCTCTGCTGTAGGCTCCCCTCAGATACCAGAAGGCTGCTCTAAGGGTTTTGGTGTGGTATCCATCGTAACTCAGGTATAAAGCCCTGACAACTGCTACCTCACCTGCAGAGCACCTTTCCATTATGCTTCTACTGGAAATGGAGGGACCAGAGCAATTACTAGTGGCTTCAGGAGAGACAGCAAGTTACAGGCTGCAGCAGGTTCCCAGGCTGTACAGACCAGTAATGCCCAGACTCTCTCAGAAGTGGCTTCTCCTATGGCAGCTTTAGTCTTTTTGTAGACACCCAATTGTCTTCACTAGATTGTTTTGTCGAGAAACCTGTGTTCTCTCCCAGGAAACTCAACAACAAAACTCCCAGTGACCAAAAAGAAGCAGCTCCAAGGAGAGAGCTCTTGTGTTTCCCGGGGAATTTGATTAGGGTCGCAGAAAGTCCAGCTCTCGTTCATCCCTTAGCCAAGTGAACGTTGCAAGTCATGAGAGTCAAAGCAGCTTGGGACGATTTCTTGGTTTGAAATGTGCTCAAGGCAAAGCACAAATCTGTCAGTGCCGGGGCAGGCAGCGGTGTCAACAAGCTTTAGCCAGCAATAACCTCACCAAAGCTGGGGATGTTTTGTGTTTATAGTCACCATTTCTGACCTCGTCCCGCAAACACGCAGGTGTTGGTGTGTTCTTTGTATTTACTGGTATGGGACGTGGGAAGCTGGTTTGAGTTGCGAGCTGTACGTGCAGAGAATTAGGATCTCAGGGGCGCAGAATGGTGGATGCACCGTGTATGAGCAACTGGCAGTTACAGTCACTTGTTAAAATAGTTTACAGTGGCCTGTGAGGCACAAGAAGGAACATAGCACAGCTTTCAATAAGTATAAAATTTTAGATTGTATACCCTAGGTTCTGCTGAAATGTGAAACTTGTACAATTATTTATGCCACAGATGAGTTGCATCTAATTTTAAAAAAAAATCCTGAAGAAAAATACCGATCTTCCTTCCAGTTAAAACAATTCCCCAGTTTCTCTCTGTTAGCCTGCGAGACGGTACTTCCATTTAATGTCACAATGTGAGTACAGAAGTTACAGTGATTTATGAAAAAATGGACCAGTATATCAAATTAAACAGAATGTATGCACCCGGGAATATTATCCTGGAGTACTTGTCGATGGCGTGGGTGTCGATCCGCATGCTGACGTATCTCTGGTTTTTCCTCCTGCCCGAGCCCCTCTCTGAGCCCAGCGCCAGCTGCACCATCATTCGGTCCTGTTTGTCACCGTTCTCGGACACGTAGTGCCCCAGGTCGCTCACGTCCCCGTCGTTGAAGCTGCCGTCCATCATCATGGGCCGCGGCTGAGGCAGGCTGCAGGCACAGGGGAGCTGCGGACACAGGGAAGGGTTGAGTTGTGTCTGGATTTTTCCTCCTGACAAAATCAGGGGAGGGGACAAGCCTGGGGAATTCAGGCTGCTGGGACGCAAAAGGGAGGGAGAGAGGACGGAGCTGGGCAGCAGCTTTTTCCTTCTCCATTTCCACATCTGCGGAAAAGCTCATCTGGCTCAAGGCCATNTACTGGAGAGAGTCCAGCGCAGGGCAACAAAGATGATGGAGGGGTTGGAGCATCTCCCTGATGAGGAAAGGCTGAGAGAGCTGGGACTCTTTAGCCGGGAGAAGAGAAGGCTGAGGGGAGACCTTATTCATGCTCACAAGTATCTGAAGGGTGGGTTGAAGGAGGATGGAGCCAGACCCTTTTCAGTGGTTCCCAGTGACAGGACAAGGGGCAACGGGCACAAGCTGGAACTCAGGAAGTTCCATTCAAAGATGAGGAGAAACTTGTTTGGGGTGAGGGTGGCAGAGCCCTGTCAGAGGCTGCCCAGGGAGGGTGGGTTGAACCACAAGGAGTATGAGTCTTGCCCCGTTTGAAGAAAAGAGCTTAGGCTGAAATTGTGGGTGGTTATAATTTAATGTAACGAAGGCAGAAAGGGGAAATTTGGATCATGGTGTAAGTTTAGACTGTGCCTGGAGAAAGGCGGTGGATGTTTGCCATGTCCTCTGAAGCTGAAAACACAGGATCCACCTGGTGCTAATCACAGGTTTGGATATTCAGTATAAAAAAATATATTTAAAGGTAAAATCATAGAACAATTAGAGTTGGAAGGGAACTTAAAGATCATGGAGTTCCAACCCCCCTGCCATGGGCAGGGGCACCTCCCACCAGACCAGGTTGCTCAAAGCCCCATCCAGCCTGGCCTTGAACACCTCCAGGAATGGGGCAGCCACAGTTTCTCTGGGCAACCTGAGAATAAAACCTAATACACAGGCAGTGAAGGACTATACGTAGAGGGAGTGAGCGTCCTCAGACTCCGAAGAAACAGTCTGGACGTGGGTTGGCTGTAGCAAATCTTTATAGCCCAGAATGCCCCGCAGCCAGCGTCTTTTTGTGGGCACTGGTTTCTCCCCAGTCAGCTGGGAGCAGCATTCTGTAGTTGCAAACTTTTGAACATTTCCAGACATTTGCCAGACCTTTTCCCGGGGGCACAAAGCTGCATCGGAGATAGAAAAACCTCACCTTGTCCCGCAGTTTCCTTTCTTTCCGCTCTTGCACCGTCGTCAGGTAATTCACTGCCGCGTATTCCAGCACCGAGAGGAAGACAAACACAAAACTGACCCACAGGTAAATGTCCACTGCTTTGATGTAGGAGACACGAGGCATGGAGGCGTTCACCCCGGTGATGATCGTGGACATAGTCAGCACGGTGGTTATCCCTGGGAATACACCAGCAGAGAGACTGTAAGACACTTTCAAACCAGCCTTTTCATCACAAATACAGCTGTTGATACTACTTGCTGGCATCTGGATTTGCCTTGCACTATTGTTTTTCACCGATTTGAGCACTAGTTTTCACTGCCAGAGGAGGGTCCAGGAAGCACAGACATGGAGAACTGCTCCATTGCCTCCATATATCCTCTCTACTGATTTTTACCATAAATAAAAGCCTGAGGTGTGTTGTCTGGAATAAACAGAAGCAAGCTTGGGCTTAAAAACACAAACAGCACTTTGCTAAGGACAAAACATCTGCTTTAGGAGAAGATTTATGTCCATATCATAGTTTCCTTCCCACGGTGACTCCTTCGACATATGACTTCATCTGTTTGAAAGATGCTGCAAAAGGGGAACCTGAATCCCTCACGTTTGCTGAAGTCTCTGGAGGAGACTGATGTGACATAGCCATTTTCCATGCCACAAGGCAATGCGGGGGCAGCGCATGGCACAGGGGATTTTGTCTTGATGGTCAAGGCCACAGGTGCAGCAATTGCCTCTTAGGCCTGTCTATGGGGTACAAGATTGTTTTTACCTAAAGGGACTCTGGCAGGAACCGCTCGGCGATCAATCCAGAAGGACACCCAGGACAACATCACCATGAGGGTGGCGGGGAAGTAGGTTTGGAGCAGGAAAAAGAAGATATGTCGGCGTAAAGTGAAGTTTATGTAGAGGCGATTGTACCACCCTGTAGAGAAGGAAAAAGAGATGTCACACCAACATCAATCTACTTTCAGATAAGGTGGTGTTGCATCAGGGGAATAGCCCCTCATTTGCTTTTAGAAAAACACATGTAATGACCACAGATCATTGCAGTTTACAGAAGACTCCTAACTGAACCAACTATCAAAGTATTTCTCAGAACCACATCTTCCAGGGAAGTTGATATAACCTGTGCACACAGAGAGTTTAATTCACATTAGGGCTTGGTGTGGTCTTGAAGAGAGATGGCCTTTCAGGACCATCAAGATGAAAATCTGTGCCTGGGACAGCAGCCTTGGCATGGAAAAGGGGCAGGTCTGATGGGCCACAAGGATACCACCCAGTGGACAATCCCCCATGGCCAAGGTTGAGAGGAATGCTTTACACCCCTTCTTCTCCCAGCCCACTGTGATGAGAATGCCAGTACCCACCTGTGCTGCTGTAAAAGGCGAGCTTTGTGGTGGTGTGAAACTCCTGGATCAAGAACTGGGAGAGTGATATCCTCTCATCTGTTTTTAGGGAATCGTTCCCATTTTTCCAGTAGAGCATGAGGTCATCTTCGGTGTAGGCATCTAGGGGAGCAGAACAAACCTCAGTGCGGTGCACTGAACCAGCTGCTGTCACACCCATAGCCCAGGATGAGCCCCCACAGCTTCCAGGCTACTTGTGGGGGCCCAGCTGAAAAGGTCAAATGCCACCACCCAGCTGAGAGCCGCACTGATGGTGGGTATGGTTGTGGCAAGGAGGGGACTGGCTTATTGTCACAGCCTCCAGGCCTGATGCTTGGTGCTTCTTGTAAACCCTTCTGTTGCTCTAATAATTTCGTACACATAACCTGTGCTTCAGGTAACTCATCAGAACTTGAGAAACTGTCCCTTTTAATCATCCTAAAACCAGAAGCAAAGGAAAGGAGACTTAGAGGAAAAAGACTGCTTGGGGTAATGGGAGGAACAGGATATTAACAATCTGTGGTTTGTGGGAGGACAAATTCTTGGGTAAACTTTCTGCCTGGGTGCACACTTGAACATTAAAGGTCTTGGTTTTTTTAATAGATGGGGAAATATAGTAATATTAATCCTTTCAGATGGGATTTAGTAACATCTATTCCCAGAGAGGGAGGAAAAAAATCACACATAAACACATTAAAGCAGAACTAAAATTATATTTCCTTATTGTAAGCTTAAGAAGGAGATGGAAAAAACCCTCCTAAAAAGCTAAAAGTTTAAAATGTCTCTGTATGAAATCCAGCCAATTCATGTGTGCATCATACCTGGGAGAAAGGAGCTACATGTGGGTATAAGCTGGATTTATCTCTCATAGGTAGAAGAAACGTAAGAGGAAGATGATTAATGTCACTGCCCCGTCACGGTTTCTACACCACAGATGAGCAGAAGATGCAGGTGAGGGGCACAGGGCCATTTATTTATGTGTTTGAAGGCACCTGGGCAAGCAGGTGCTGCTGGGCACAGCCAGCTTGCAGGCAAGTGGCTCAGGGTCCTCAATGATCACAGGCTTTTGGGGACGCTGCCAAGCCAGCCCTCTCAGCTGGTGTCTAAAATCACCACGTTGTTGGAAAAAATATGGGCCGGAAATTTTTCTTAGTGTTGAATTCTGCTGACTTTGGTCAGGCTCCCATGAATGTAGCAGCAGTTTTACCATTATTGGTATAATTATTGATATAAATTAAACAAGTTTGGATGCCCTGAGCTGTCTCTGCTTTACTTACAGCTTTCAATCTCCAGGGAACATGTCTGTGTGTCCAGGGGAAAGCGACTAAAATCCATGTTGCACATTGCTGTCACTGTAACTCTAGGAGCAATAAAGACCATCCCATTAAAAATGTGTGTTTTTATGTGACTGAAAAATAGTAAAGCTGCAAGTTTCTTTTTTTTTTTATATATTAAGTAACCATCTGGGCATTAACAATCCACTGAAAATAAATACCTTCCATGTGCTAAAGCCACTCCACTTAAGTAAAGCCATTTCTTCAGCAAACTACTGTTAGAAAAGATGACTGGAAAATTAGACCACCACAAATTGCTACTAGATGAGAAAAAATAAGAGAAGACAACGGGAACAAGTAGTGAAGGCGCTTTTTCCTCTTTGACTGTCAGTGAACATCTCTCTGCAGAGATCTGTGCTTTCAACAGGCGCTTTGTATAATAAAATAATTTACATTAATCAAAGCCACCCTCAAGCCATGAGGGATGCAGGTAATTTCTCCACATACGGTGAACTTCCAGCTGCTCAATGAGAACCCAGTGCTCACACCTGGGTATCAGCCACCAGAGGGCACAGGCAGTGCCTCGAGTTAGGGCTGGAGCTGGTGTGCAACAGAGACCATTGAAACACTCTTCCCCATCAGTCAAAAGCTCTGGTCTTGCTATAGTCTCATTATCTCCTCTTTAATAGCATAATTTTGTGTTTGGACTGGAAGCACCCATAAATCTTGGCTCAACTGTCTTGAACTTTAGGGAAGTTAATGAAAATAGAAGTATGAATCATAGTGGGGAAAGAATTAATGAATTATAGCAGGGCTAATGGTAGACAGACATCTGTCACATAGTGATAAAAATAAGATGCAGTCTCTTATGTTACTCCTGCATGTGTGGGTTCAAGTTGATGTTGCTTTCCTATCCGGATTTAGCCTTTGAGTGAAAGTGCTTGGCTCAGAATTGCTGTTTATGTGCCAGTGAGGCCTACCGTGGTTTCCAAGACAAGAGAAGCCAAAATCTGGCCTTAAAAAGGCAGACACCAACAAAAAATAAAATCTACAGGCAAAGACATTCAGCAAAGGCAGGCAGGCAGGCAGGAATGACCTGGTTGCTCTTAAGGTGAGACCAGCATTCATGCTTCCCCTGCATTTGTAAAGCTCTCTAACCCGCAGTTGCCACTGAATAAAATAAGGAATCTCTGTCAGTTTGCTATTCAAGACATTCACCACCATTTTACACAGGACAGTTGTTTAAGTAGAAGACTGTGTGTGGCAGGATCTGAGTTGTTTGATATCCTTCTGTTCCCATCTTCATCAGACTACCATAAATGCTTGCAACACAGACGACTGGAAGAGCACATAGGCACGCGTGCTGTAGCTGAACATTATGTCATTTCATTGTCCTTTCTTACTGTACTGAGGACCTGAGCAAGCTTTTCAAAGGCCTAAGGGGCCTAGTATGCTGAGTGAAGAAAAAGCTTTAATAGCAAGAAGGTAGACACTATTCAGGCTGTGGATTTCAACAAACAGTAAGATAAAAATTTCAGAGAACAAGAGAATTCTTGTCAAGCTGACACCTCACAGGGAATCAAGAATTGCTTTGCTTGCCTTCCTTTCCTAAAGTCATAAAACACCTCAAGAAGCTGAGAAGCTGATCTCCTCACCTCATTGTAAGCTCAGCTCTATCTCTGCCACTCCTAAAGTCACCATCTAACATGTCTTTAAAGACCTCCACAGCCTTCCCAAGCAGTGTATTCTGCAACCTTATAATGAGTTAAATCTAGGCCTCTTGCTGATACTGACCTCCTATCAGTCAGATTTTCCTTCCTTTGTGTCCCGTAGAACACATTATCATCTGTTGCTTTGTTTATTTATCCCGTGTTTTGCTATTTCATTGCTGTGGAGGAGATGACAACATTTTTGCGTCAGTATATTGTACAGCAATTTCCTCTCTAATAGGTTTTTATGGGTCATTTGGCAACACTTGTTTTCTAACTGGATGAAGCTACAGCCAAGAAAAACAGATGCACCAATTTAAGTTGCTTTTGGAGATTGACTGCCGCTCCTCACTTAGCATCTCCAAGTATGAAAGTGTTAGTTATTAGAAAGAAAAAAAATCCTTGTTTAATAGTGCTCAGGCTTAGCTCAGCAATGTTCCTCTCAAAGCTGATCGAGCAGTTGGAAAGTAAGGGAGAAATCCAGGGCTCGGATCACCCCTCAAACCAGAGGACAAAACAAAGTTTACCCAAAATGTCCACTTCAAGAAGCTTTCATGTATTTCACCTGGATAGCTCTAACCACCCATGTGAGTCACCAGGAACTATATACCCTTCCTCTGAAGCTTGTGACTTCATGGGCTGAAGGATGTTCCATCTGTTTTGTTGCTTATCACAGAGCTAAAGTTGCGCTCAGTGTAATTTATTCTTCTTCATAGTTACCCACAAAAATAGAATTTTCACAATTTGCTGATTTCTTTAGATTGCAAATTCCTTAGATTGTGCCTTGCCTCTTCAGCAGTGCCTGTCAGGGACTGCACCCTGCTGGTCCCCAGTGAGCTGCACTTCCACCTCTGGCCACAGCTTCTGGACAGCAGCAGCAGGGGCTAACCATGCACATGATGTGAAGAGACACTGGTGGAATCAGGAAGTTTGCCATAGAAATTGGCTTCCTACAACAGGAACTCAGATTGTTGGTGGATAGTCAGCACATTCATTATTTTTATGTTTGGTTTTTTTTGGATTTTTTAGTATGAGGTCATGCGAAAACACAATGCAGGAATCAATTAAACGGCTTTCTCTCTCCAGTAATAGCTCACACTGACCGAATGCAACTTTACCTGAGGCTATAAAGTACCTTCCCATCTGGCTGGACCCGCAGCATGACGTTGTCGGTGGTGGTGTCATGGATGAAGGAACGCTTGGAGTGGACAAAGAACATGTCGGGGACCCAGATCTTCTTCACCAGCCTGCCATCAAAGGTCATGCTTTGGTTGTTGGTGCTGGGGAAGGACAGCCTCTCGTCTTTCCAGTAGTGCCTCAGATAAAGCGTCATGGTGAAGTCCTGCAACAAACAGGCTCGTGTCACAACTTACATCTTATCGGCATAGCAGTGATTTCTCCTCTCTGGGACAAACCACAAGCTGTAAAGCACTGTTCCTGGAGGTGCACATCCCCTCCCTGAGCTGCAGGGGACACGACTGGCAGCAGTTTGTTTATTCCTCAGGTCAGACTGAGTTACTGGGTTCAGAAATCAGAGGCCATCCAGGTGGTGAATCCAACTCTGAAATGCAAATGTTGCATTTTGGTGTCTGCGAGCCACTCCAGGGACCAAAGCATGGACATGCCAAGGCAGTGGTAGGTGAGAGTGCTGCCAACCACTTGGTCCCCCAGCCATAGGATACTGCATTTCTGGAGCCATCAGTGTAGAAGTATTTGCAGCTGGAAGAGCACAGGAGAGTGGGAACTCTTCCTCTAGCGCAGCCACTGAAATCTTTTTGACTCGCAATTGGACCAAAATAGGGATTTTTTTTTTCTCTTTCTCCCCACATATTTTATTCTTGTGTCTGAGGCATGCTCCTCTTTGAGCTCTATTATATTTGGAGTCAGAACCCAGAGGCATGCACACTTGGGTTTGCCTTTTTCTTTATCTCAAAGGAAGCCCTCACATATGTGAAGATAAGCTCACGAACAAGTGTTTATAAGCATGGTCTTGGAGTGTAGCATAATAGATTGCACGTAAACTAAGGGAAGTGTCTAAGGCTGACCAGCCCATCCTGGTGTTTGGGGTAGAGGAAGCCAGATGGGCAGCTTGGGCAATTATTATACTAGAGGCCAATGTATTCTTGGATGTGAATATATTGCATCTGAATCCATCACGGTCCTCAAAAAAGGAACAGAAGCTCTGAAGCTCAACAGAAGCTCCCAAAGCCACTGACCACATAATTTTTTCTTTCTCGTTTGACCCATCATAGAGTGTTCTTAAATGTATTTTCCCTGTATTCAAATGTAAAGATCGTTCTGGTGAAAAATTTTACATTGACTTCTGTGTGTTAATGCATCCTTTAAACAACAATAAATTGACAGACATTGGCTCTTCAGCAAGAAGTCAATGCCTTACTCTTTTGCATAATGTTATGAACGCTGTGGAAAAAAACAAGTATTGTCAGCTTTCATTAGGAAATATATACTAATACTAGTTTTAGACTATTAAATTAACCACAATATTTTACAATGCATCATCTGAAAATGCCTCAAGCAACAACCATAATATCTTACCCTTCTTTTTGTCCATTTCTCAGGGACACTATTAGTGCTCCTGTTATGTTTGCAAATGAATTTCCACTCCTGGGTAACAATCTGGTTTTCCCTTCTTCCCATCTTCCCTCCAGATAAAACGGCTGCCCCACACAGCCTGCAAAAGCTCTGTTAATTTCAGGGTCAGCGGCCCATAATAGATAGTCATAAATTTTTAAATTAATTGGACAAAAAGAACCTGATTTGTGACATCCTAATGAAGTTTTATAATGTCCTCTATTATTTTACCACTTTCTTACAAATAGTTGGAAAGTAGGAGAAAAAAAAATGAAAGACTGCTATATCTAACTCTTCAAGCTTAAATTTAGTAGAGTGAATATCTCTGTCACTGATGTCTCTTCTTTTCAAAAGCAAGCAATGATCTTGCAAAGCACCATGGCCTTTTCCTATAAAGCTGCACAAGTTAAAAAGAATTGATTCTGACAATATAAAGTCTTCTCTATTGTTATTTTGCAAACAACAAAAATTGACCCTGAATGTTTTGGTTTTTTTATCCAAGGCCATTCATTGCTTTTCCCATGTTGCTGGGTGTTGCAGCACGATGTTACATGAGGAGCAGGGGCAGTGTTCAAAAGCCAGGGGAAATCATTCAAAAAAAATCACAACGCTTGCTTAAAAAATGAAGGGGTTTGTTGCTTGGGGTTTGGGGTTTTTTTCACTTTATCATCCTCAATGTTAAGTTCTTTCCCTTTGCTTTCAATTCCCCAAGCTTTTCAGGGGCTATCTGGGCACCTTCACAAGCTTTCTCCTCAACCAGACGGACTGGCACTATCCCAGGAGAGGCAAAACCTTGTGGTTCCCACAGCTGGTGCCCAGGGTGCCAAGACCACCAGGGAAGCGGGGTGGGGACAACCAGAAAGCTCCCCAAGGCTGGGGAGAATGTGCAGCCTGCTGTGCCTCAGTACAGCTCTCAAAAGCTGGAGTAGCTGCAGTGAGAGGAGCCCAGTGTGCAACCAGGGTGGCTGCTGAACACCAGCTGCGCTGCCACCCAGCCACGCTCCTGGCTTAGACATGGGAGGACGTTGGGTGGAGTCTCTTTAACCCTGCGGGTGTTAATTAGGAGCGCAGAGAAGCTGGGGCTTTCTCAGAAAGCTTCAGAGCTGTTTGATACATCTGTCGAAAGAGCGAAACCACTTTGAAAAGTATTCTGCATTGGGGTGTGATTTGTTTTGGTTTTTCTCTTCCCAAGCAAAAACTGCTGCGAGACTCAGGGGATGAACTAACGGCAGGTCTGAGAAGCTCGGGATTTTGAAAGGGTGAGTAAAATTGGAGTAGGTCTTGCAATGTACAAACAAGGCGATCTCCCGTTCCCCTTCTGTGTTCCTGTTCTCCTCTCCTGCACAGGCTGTCGTTTACATGTCACGTATGCATGGGAGATCTCCTGCAGAAATCACCCCTTACTTTTTGCAGTATTTTGTGATGAAAATAAGCCCTGCTGGCAAAAATCATCAAGATCTGCACCGCTGTGAGAGCATTTGAAAGCTGATCGTTTTCACATTACTAATTATACAGTAGGAAGCGGGCACTTAGTTAGAAATTTAGCCTGCACAGAGCACCAGTATTAGTCCTACGTGCCCCTGAAATCCTGCTTCAGCATTAGTGTGAAGATACAGGAAGGACCAACAGAGCCTTATGCTGGTCCCCAGCACACAGCAAGGGTGATACAATTGCTAATGCACCAAAGGCAAGTTCTGGAGAAGGTTCTCCCCTCTGAGCTCATTCTGCCTGCCCTGTGGAGAGCAGGACTTAGCAGTCTGAATCAATGTTGCTTTTAGGATAGTTAGGATAGCTACGTGGCTTTTAGTTGGGAGCTAGCTGGCCCCTGACCACCTCAGAACCGGTCAAAGTGGGACTATGTCTGTCATATATCAAAGTGCCTTAAAACTAACACATTAATTGCTCTCCTTGGAGCTTTTAAACACATTACAACATCTTAAGAAAATGTGAAAACCCAAATCCTTCAGGTCAGTCTTGGCAGTGTTCTATCATTTTGTCCTAGAGAAAATGAAACTACCAGACTTCTACTTCAAGGGAGATGAAATGGTAGCATGAGGTCAACAGAAGAAATTGTCAGCAGATTCAGATCAAACCCAAATCTGTCTTCCAGAGGCTGTGGAGTGTCCGTCCTCAGAGGTATTTGAACCCCACAGACACAAACCCGGGTGGCCTGCTCTAGCCAGCCCTGCTCGCAGCGGGGTTTTGGGGTAGATGGTCTCCAGAGGTCCCATCTGACCTTAGCCCTTCTGTGACTCTTACCATGTCCACCTCAGAAATGCTGTCCAGACTTTCAACTTGGACATCCACCCCAACAGGAATTGCAGGGCCTAGGGGGAAAAAAAATATTAAAACCTGAGAAAGTATATATCTGGTGAGACAAAGTAATCCTCTGACTTTCATATCTTAGAGATAAAAATAGATGTTCAGAAACAGAAGCACGAGTCAGCCAATTGAAAACAGAAACAATTGGAATTAATAAGAAAAACCTAATAACAATTAAAATCAGCACTGAGACTGACCTGCTACTGACTTGCTTTTGTTGTTGTGTCATCCTACACACATCCCTTCAAAATTTGAAAGCCCTGTCTCTAGCACTGGAGTCCAGGGCACCCATTCACCATATGGAGAGCAGCAGTGGTGCAGTTAGGGGGATGTGGGAGGGTTACTCCAATTTTCTCCCTCTCAGGCTAACAACATCCCTGAGAGCTACTCCACATACTTGGCTTTCACATCACTTAGTGCTTGGTGGTGGAAAGGATGTGGTGAGGGGAGGGGATGTATTACAGGACACAGGCATGTGCCACTGAGCCTGGGTCTCCCAAGGGGAAGGGTTGGGCTGTGACATCCCCCCTGTAACAGATATTTCGATCTTTTTTTCCTCCTCCAGGCTTTTGCTAGCCCCTCACATACCTCTGGCAATTACAGTGCAAGAGATCTGTCAAGATAAATGGTGCTCACATTAGCAGACTGCTATGAAACTGAAACCTTTTTAAATTAATTGAACATGCTGGTATTTGGTATATTGAGCATTTAGCAATAAAATCTTCTTCCATCAGAGTATATAATGGTATCCTGGATTTGAATGACCATCTGTCAGCCAGAAAGGGTAGATAAATTACAACATTCTCTAATCCGATGGGCTGAAAGAAAATGTGTTCTCCTTCATCCATTTCCATGAAAGCTTAGGTTGCTCTAGCACACAGCCACAAAACTGGGAGCAACCATTAACACATGGTATTCAAAATATTTTCTTTTGCATTATATATGAAATGTCCGGGTCAGAAAGCATTGTATGTTTATGATTGTATGTATGATTATGCACACACATCACCATAGTAAGACCAAATCTTAGAATTTTTCCCATCATCTGGGAATAAGCATAAGGTGTATTTGCAGATTTTTATCAGAAGAAAGTGTCACTGAACACCGGGCATATTATATTGCCTGTAATCACATTTCCACACCTTTGACTAAGCTATTTGCTCATCCAAGGAAGATGGCCACTTCACTGCACCCTTATCCCTGAGAGCACGTCATGAATTCATAACACAAAATAACAAAAATTAAAGACAGAGAAGTCTTTGCTTGTCAAACTGCTTGTTTGCCTGACTACATGTTACAGTATAAAGGAGCAACAGTCTAAAACAGGACCAGTGACAAATGTACACGTTTCATACCTCCAAAACCTGGTCTCATGCTGAAGTCGTGGTCGTCTATTCGCAGCAGCTGCTCTGACTTTGTCAGGGGAGATTTGGTGATGTCAGGGCTTCGTTTTAGGATTGGGCTACCAGGAAGAGAGAAGTACAGCTATGAGTCCTAGGCAGTGCCTGTGAGAAGTATGAGCCCGCTTTGCTCCATTACCCTTTAGATCATTTGCCCCTTAGACTATTTCCCTCTTAGACCATAACCATGCAATTGCATGCAGGGATTGGCAGTGTGTCATTAAAGAATTATTCCTGCACTCAACATACAGATCAGACACTTGTGATAATTCTGGCACTAAGAAAGCATTTGTTCAGTGACTTTTTCTCACTATAAAATTATCTCTGCTTATAGCACAATATGGAGACAATAATTCAGAAGTGTGGGCTGGAGGAATTGTGTGTGTGGATAAGTGAGGAAATGGAATCGGTGGGAAGGGACATTTCTGACATTGAGTTAGGACAGGGCATGAGGCCAAGAATTAGGGAAAAAATGTATCAAATAAGCTACTGGCTGTTGCCCAGAAACAAAATGGAGACAGGCTGGGAACCAGGCCAGAAGGCAGACCATCCCCTAACTTAGGATAAAATTATTAGCTCCTGCCCCAGATTTCTAATGAGGATATAAAGGAGCATTAAAGACCTGGGAGTTCTCTGATCATTAAAGAGCCTGGGACGGTCATTCCAGAACCTGCTAGAGTTGAATCAAAGACTGGGCAGAGGACGTTCTGTTCCTCCTCCACATCCAAGACGCAAAATGCTATTCAGCTCTCCAGTGCTTTGGCTGGGATAGTGGTGGCAGCAGCTCCCCAGTTGCCCCATCATGTAGGTGAAATTTTGCTGCTCTGAGAGCCAGCAACATGCCAGCTGCCAGGCAGCAGGAGGGCTCAAAGTCAGGAGGAAATATTTTGCTGGTTCTGAGAACTAAGAAATTTGATGGGGAATATATTCCTGAGAAAAAGCTCCTCCTAAATGAGACTGCTGAGCCATTCTGTACTTCTCACACAGTCATGGGCAGTTGTGTCACCAGAAGCCAATAAAAGAATCTCCTAATAGAGACCAGTGGTGCTATCAGTGACTCCTCTCAAATCCAGAGCTTTATTTGACTACAGTGTATCTTAGAAAGATGCTCAGCCTCAGTTTAATAATTTCTAGGAGTGGTGAGTCATCTGCCTCCATCAGTGAGTTCTCCTAGTCATGAATTACCACTCAGGCATTTTAAAAGGTGGCTCCCGCATCTTCTTTAGATTTAATTCAGCCTCTGCAAGACCTGTGGCATTGTAAGCATCCATCTTTAAAGGTTTATACCTGGCTGAGATGGGGGAGTGATATTAGCAAGAACCTTCAACATTTGTGAGTAGGCTCTACTGTTGCTCAGAAAGGGAAGGGTGAGCGGTGGGATGGTGACCTTGTGGCCCTGCGGAGGGGAGCTCAGCTCTACAGAAAGGATGCTCGAAGAGAAGGTACCTGCTTGCACATTATGAGCAACATAAACCAAGCAGCCCAGGGAGCTGTGGAAAATGGCCACCTCCATGAGGTGTCAGGCAGCGTGGCTTCCTCTGGGACTCAGTGGATCCCACTAATGGCACGACTCCTCCCTAAAGACCGCCATGCTCGAAGTGGTATCCCCTTCCCCTGCAACAGCCTCAGCCCGGCCACTGGGTTGTGGTCAGCGGGGCCGGGGCTAGAGGGTTTCACCTACCTGCCTTGCTTGTGCGCCTCACCATGGGCCTCCCGCCTCTGCCGCTGTGGCCGGCTGCACGGAAACGACAGGAAAAGGGAGAGCTGAGACAGGCGGTGACAGGCAGGTGGGTAAGTACATCATGAGGGAAGCGAGGCGGGAAGCCCCGGGATCCCACAACGTTACCTCCTGTCACACGTACAAAATAGCTCTTACTTGTTTGCCAAAGGCTGGTGTCAGGTTGGACATGGCGGAGGCGGCACAGGACGGGGAGCTTGTGGATGGGACCGGGTGAAAGGAGGGGAGAGATGTTTTTTGTGAGGTGGGACACCACAGGTTTTGACTTCCTTGGCAAAGAAGGCAGGCAGGTGGCTCACCTCCCTCCTCCCACAGCCAAGGCCAGCTGACCAAGTAGGAATATTTTTTGTTTCCCAAAATCTGCTCTGTGCTTCCTGAGGATGTCTGGGAATAAGCCCCCAAGCAGAGCGCTGTCTGGGGGAGCCTTGGGCCAAGCAAATTCCATTGTTATTGCAAGGAGCAAATTCCCTGTATCTGGGCATCATGCAGCAAAATACACTTGCAAATGCAAAATGCACTTTCTGGAGTCTTCTGCCTTGTCAATACGCCCTTGGGCTGCTGCTGACGTGTCTCGCTGCTGCTTGCTTCTCATCTGCTGGCCGTCAGGAAGTAATTTCACATGTTTTGGGGATAAGCAGATTCTGACTACAAGCTGACCTACTTACATGACTTTAAAGTGCCCTAGTAAACTCTTGGCTGTTCAGGAATAATGCTGGTATTCAAACAGGGATGAAGCAGACCATGTTCTTGCAATTTCTAATTTTCATTTCTCTTTGTAGAGCTTATCTAATGCTTCATGTGGGCCTTGACCCTATCCTGCCTGTGGAAAGAGCCTTCATGGCCATCAAGGATTCATGGCCAAATCCTCCCTGTCCTCTGCAACCAGAAGCCCTGGATGGTTCCTCTTATTTCTTCCAGGAAATTCTCTGCTCAGTCTAAACTAAACTTTATTTCCTTATCACGAACCAGCATAAAATGTCCCCCATGCTCCACCCACCACATGGAGCACGGAAACTATGTTCATTTGTGCTTTAGTTTAGCACCTTCATTTCTTTTGGCCAGTCCTATTCCCCTTGTCGCAGCTCTGATGTTACGGAGCCTCCCCCACTTCCCTGCCTCCTCCTGTGGCAACAAAACATTTTTACCTGTTGCCAGTCATTCCCCAGTTACTGCGATTTGAAGCTCCATTTCTTTCTACTCAATAAATAGCTTCTCTGGTCCAGTTTCTGGGGAGTGCTGTGCTGGCTGAGTGATCAATGGCAGCTCCATCATGGGACCCCATTAGCCTGCTCGCTTGGGCTGTGGATCGATGGCAAGCCACTACAGCTGCCCCTCACATGTCTGCTGTCCCTGAGCGTTTTGTGACAGCCAGCCATGCTCAGGAGATTCGGTCCAGACATTGCTCACAGATTGCTCAGCGCAACTGTTTGCCACTGCAGCCACACAATGTGACAGTATTGTTCCTGCCTTCACAGGGGTGACAGGCTGTCTTTAAAACTAACCAATAACTCCTGAGGTAAAATATACTGAATAATGAACAACTTTTTTGTTGTTGGGTTTTTGTTTTGTTTTGTTTTGTTTTTTCCCAATGTCAATATTTATCTCCTAACTGTTACAGTGCTGGAAGGCATTTCATGGCTCATGAAGCTCACTGAGATGCTTTGTGAAAAAGCAACAATTGGAGCAGAGTGGCATTTATTCACAGTGCTCCCTGTGCATTGGCAGAGTAGCTCTCAAGCCCCTCCTGATGGCAACTGGGGTGATG
The DNA here is from genome assembly GCA_013400055.1 of Nycticryphes semicollaris. NCBI lineage: Eukaryota > Metazoa > Chordata > Aves > Charadriiformes > Rostratulidae > Nycticryphes > Nycticryphes semicollaris. Next base: position 841,166 of record VXBJ01003895.1, on the reverse strand, counting down.
CAACCTCTCCAGAGCCATCATTGTTTCCCCCAGATCCCTCCACTGCTTCAAGGGATCATCGAATGCCTGTGCCCCAAAGGTTGAAGCTTGCTGGGGTTATGAGGAAAATGAGGCAAATGAAGTTTAGGATAGCTAGAGGGAAAAAAAATCAGCAAAACCAGATTTTCATCACTATCACTACAGACACAAGGCAAAAAAGCAGTTACTCTGTTTTTTTTAAAAGCCTGAGATAGCACTTGTAGTCCCTCCAACACAGCAAAAAGGGTTGCAGAATTAGGGATAACTATGTCTGATTTTCAGAAGACACAGCCCAACTGTGACATCTGAATGTCCCAGCAAGCATTTCCGAATGCCCAGCCTCACAGGATGTGTGCCAGAGGAGTGTCAGGTCCACACCTGCAGTGTGTGTTTGAAAACCCGCAGTAGTCTTCGTCTTTGAAATAAGAGCTTTTGGAAGCAACCACAACAAAAGTGAGAGAAGTCACTACCCATCTTAGCATTTTAGTTTGTAATTACTTATGCAGCATACACTTCCCACCTATAAATCAATACGCCCTTTTCTCTATGGCAGGCAATATAGTGACCTACTTTACACTGTTATTAGGATAATCTCATTAGGATCTGAGTACTTTTCTTCCTTGAGGAGTTAAATCAAAATACAGTTTCAGTTCTTCAGGAAAAAAGCAAGATCCAATGTACCTTCCTCAAGAGAAAAGTGAAAGTATGTTGCTGAAGTAATGGACCTAGGTTCATACTGTCTTTTGTGGGTCTAAGGGATGACATCCTCGAGGAATGGTGCTGGTGGGCTTGACAGACTGGGCTAATGCTAACATTATTATTAATGTTGTCAGATTTCATTAAATTCTGAGACAGTCTCTTCTCTCCATCCCTTATGATATTCTTAGGTCTGCAAAGAGGATGGAAGAGAAGAGATGTCAGAACCGATCCTGTCTCAGGAAATGTTGCTGAGATATGACTGGGGCATAATCTCTGTCCCTTCAGTTACTTGTGTTGTCAGCAATGTCTTGGCCAGGATCTGGGTCTGCAACTGACCCCAAACCTCCTGCCCTGAGGAAAGGTGCCCATCACACCAGGAAGCCTGGCAGCCAGTGGCTGGGGCAGAGACACCCAGGGTGCCCACTTCATCTCTGCTTATCTCATGCCTGGGTGATGCCTCCACCTCTTCTCCAGTGCAGAGACTCTGGACTCTCCCTCCTATACCCTCTGAAAGCACCACATGCTTAATTGTGTCAGATACAAGCTCTGCAGCTCATGCTGTGCTGTGGTGCAGCTGATCCACAGCCTCTCGTACACCTCTCCTACCGCTGACGCAAGGCAAGGGAAGGTGTTGATCTTTCTGAGCCAGTTTTCAGCAGGACTTTTAATTGTAAAGCCCATGATGCTCGGCTCTGGGCTCCCTGACTCTGAGCGGACACTAGTGGGCAGCTTGTGTGGTGCCTCCCGTCCTGCACCTGATGTGCTGCACAGCCTTCACGCCATGGTGGGCAGGGGAGTGACAGGAGCTGTCCCTTCCTTGGTCTGCCCATTAAATCATGGCTGGGCAAGAAGGCCCTGATGAAACGCTGCCCAAGGCAGAAGAACAAGGAAAGCGGCTCAGAAATCTCCCCCTTGGCAGGGAAGATGCAGTAATGGCAAAGGTGTATTGGTACTACTAAAGAGCTGTGAGAAGCATAGAGGTGTTTAATAAGACCTGTGCTTAAACATTTGACAATTTGACAAGGTTTTGTTTCTCCCTTTGTTTTATGACCAGTCAGTGACTTGTTTTCATACCACATCAACATCGTGTTAGAGGCAGAAACAGGGTTGGGAGGTGCAGGGTCAGAGAATGGGGGAGAGTCAGGAAGGGGCTGGGGATGGTATGCACAACCATACAGAAGGTTTCTGCAGAGAAGAAGTGGGGAAGAGGCAGAGAACTTGGATCTGCAGCAGGGCCTCTGCGTTGGGTGAGACTGAGGAGAAATGAGGATGGACAGGCAAAGATGGGAAGAGAGGGGAAACGCTGGGTAAGGCCAGAGGGAAGATGTCAAAATGAGCAGAGAGAAGTCATCAGGCTCAAACGGTGCCTCATTGTTGTGTGGGATGAATCCTGGGGCACAGAACATCCTGGACAGTTCTGCATGAGTAGGACAGATGCTGACTAGGCCCTGGAGATGCATGAGCCTTGCTGGGCTAAAGAACCTCTCAGGCTGTGTCCCAAAGGAAGGAAAGAGGTTTCGTGGCAGGGAGGGTCACAGAAAGTTCCCCCATAATGTGCCTTTGATTTGCAAATGAATGGGGAAGACCTTATCAACAAGCAGGAGATGCTGGTGGGCAGGTGATACAGCAGGTCTGGGTGCAGACTGAGAAGTAGTCCAGAACCCAGAGAAGCACTTTGTGGAAGGAGGTGAAGTGAGAAACAAGGGGAAAAAACACCCAGCACCTGAGGAAGGAGAGAGCAAACTTGCCACTGGAGGAAGCTGCTCTTATCCAGCAGGAGACACAATCCACTGTATAATATGTTAATTCTCAGGGATATTGTAAGATAGAAACCTACTAATTTGTACTCAAATCAAGAGAGCTACAAAGTTGTGAGCTGTAAAGAAGCCAGTAAAAACAGAGGGAAATTAATGACAAAATGTATTATATCTTGGCATTTGGCAAGCCCTTGTTTGCTTGTAATTATGTTGGGTCACATGTCCTTACAATTAGTACGTTTAAAGATGGTGAAGAAAGGTGAGCCATTGCTATTATAGGTGGCTAAATCTGCAAAAAAAATGGGGAAAGAGCACTATTTTTGATGGTAATATCACAAAGTCTGGGAAACGGTGGGATTCAGAGCTGTTCTACCATGTTATTTTTGAGTGATACAAAAACTCAGTGAGAACCCCCTTTTAATCCAGTATGACTTGAATATAGGTCAGTCTCAGAATGCAAAATACACAGGGACAGGAGACACCCTTAAATTTTACCCTTCCTTTGTTCTTTGCCTGGACATAAACACTGGCACAAGGAAAAAAAAATTAAACAAAGCTACACATGGTGATTATTCACAGAAATGTCATGCCACCGGAGGTCTTGGCACTGTACCTCATGTTGCAAAAATGAAAGTGGCAGAAATTGCATGCAGTTTATGTACGTTTGTTGGGGTTTGTGTTACACATGTTGAAAGGAAGGGTTGGAGGGAGCAGAAGGAGCGTGACTGAGGTCTGTCCTGCCAGCCGAGGAGGAGGCAGGCATGGTGCCAGTGCTCAGCTAAGTGAAAAATATACATACACAAAGGGTAGAGGAGCAACTAATGGGGCAACGTAGTATGTGCTGGAAGGTTTCATGTCTGCCCCAGTCTATGAAGAAAAGTTGACTTGTAAGCAGATGTCAGCACAGTGCAGGCCAGGGAAGGACGCTTTTAAGCTATACATAGATAAACTGGAGTTATTTAAGTCAACACAGACTGATGACCCTTCCCTGGCACCACTGTGAGTACCAGCTTTTACAGTCTCTGGGTTGTAAATAGGTACCTCCAAGGACTCCTCATAGACAGGCGATAGATACCCTGAGAGAGGTTGAGGGTGAACACGTAAGCGGGCTTTAAGCTGGGGACAGAAGAAGGATGTTGGAGTTCTGACGTTTGGAAAGAAACTGGGACAAACTCAGGTTCTGTTTGTCTGCTCCCTCCCCCCGCCAGAGATAACGAGATTATAAAGATCATTCAATGTGAATCTTTGCAATAATTGACGTCAGAGCAGCCTAATGTCCTTTCTGACAGTGTAACTGGCTGCCTTAGTGTAACCAGGAGGCAAAGTAGATTTGAATTAAGTTTTTAATTTTTCATTACTAAACTAGGGAAATACGGTTGAGATGAAACTGTGACTTTGAGCACGGTCGAAGACCAAAGAGTAAATGCCATTACTTTGGTGTCAAGAGATATTAAATGACATCTCACAGATTTCATCCTGGAAACTGCAAATCAATACTTTCAATAGTAATGCAAATGACAGAACTATAAAACTTGTGCATGACAGCATGCTTGAAAGAGAAACAGAAAAGTTGAGGTCTGGGATCAGAATTCAAAGCAGCCTCAACGTGTTGGAGAAATGCTCTGCTGTCAATAAGAGGAATTTCAGTAAAAGAGAATGCAAAGAACTGCATGGAGTACTAAAGAATAATTGTACCAATGCAGAATGGGGAATAACTAGCTAAATATTAATCCTACACTTGTCTTAGTTGCTTATTTACAGCAGTGAAAGCACTCTGTCTTCATAAAGGCAGTCAAAAACACCAGCCAGTAAGGAAATTATTTGCACTACCAAAACTATAGAATTGTAACAATTCTGCTGTTGAGCTGATGTTAAGAAATATTCATGTTGGCACAGGACCAAAGACAGATTTAAAGTAAATGGACTGAGCAGTAACAAGTCACCAGGCTTTCACCCAGAAGAAAACCAAATAAGAAACTGCTGAACCAGCATTTACATTGTTCTTTGTGTCACAGGAGTGGAAGGCAACAATTTTCCAGCTCTTTGGAAAAAGAGCTCCAAATGAAATCTGAGAAGCTACAGACTGCTCCACTGGACAAATTAGCTACCACTGTAGTAAAAGCACAAATAGTATGTATTGAAGAAGAGAGAGAGACAGTATGACTTTTCTAGAACAATGTTATGCACTGTAGATATAATAGACTTCTCTAAAAAGTTAATGACCTTGTAGATGAGGGGGATCAAGTAAGACCAATATTTGTACTTCATGCCAAGGAACAGTGTGCAGAGAGGCTCTTGGTTATACTTATTGCTATAACAACCAAAATCAGCTAATTTTGTTGTATTTGCCTCATTGGAGGGTCAGAAATGGAAAAGCATAGAGGGGTCACACCTGTAGGGAGGAGCAGAGAGGACAGGTGACCCAAAACTGACCAATAGGGTATTCCATCCCATCTGCCCCATGCTCAATACAAAAGCTGAGCGATGAAAGAGTCAGCCCTCTTTCTTCAATGGCCAACATCCAAAGAGGACCGTGTCTGTTCACCTGCCCTTGATCCCAATCCATACACTCCTGACCCCAGAACTGGAATCCAGTTCCCATCCATGGCTGAGTCACCCCCTGCAAGCTCAGGAGTGATGCATGTCAACAAAGAGGATATCAAGCAAAACCACCAGAAGGCCTGCATGGATGAACAAGGAGCTCCTGGACAAACGCAGACACAAAAAGGAAGCCTGCAGAGGGCAGAAGCATGGACAGGTGACCTGGGAGGAATACAGAGGATTTGTCCAAGCAGCCGGGGATCAGGCTAGGAAAGCTGAAGCCCTGATAGAATTAAATCTGGCCAGAGATGTCAAGGGCAATAAGAAAAGCTTCTATAGGTATGTCAGTGATAAAAGGAAGACCAGGGAAAACGTGGGCCCTCTCCAGAAGGTAACAGGAGACCTGGTTACCCAGGACATGGAGAAGACTGAGGTACTCAATGACTTTTTTGCCACATTCTTCACCAGCAAATGTTCTAGTCACACTGCCCAAGCTGCAGGGACTGGCAGAATGAAGAATTGCCTACTGTAGGACAAGGTCAGATTCAAGACCACCAAAGGAACTTGAAGCTGTACATGTCCATGGAACCTGATGGGATGTTCCTGAGGGAACTGGTGGATGAAGTTGGTAAGCCACTATCCATCATATTTGAGAAGTCGTGGTAGCCCAGTGAAGTTCTTGGTGACTGGAAAAGGGGGAACATAAAGCCCATTTTCATAAAGGAAAAAAAGGAATACCCAAGGAACTACGGGCCAGTCAGTCTCACCTCTGTGCCCAGCAAGATGATGGAGCAGATCCTTCTGGAAATTACGCTAAGGCACATGAAAAATAAGATCATTTGGTGGCCTTTTACAACAGCATTACAGCAAGGGAAGAGCAAATGACGTCATCCACCTGGACTTGTGCAAAGCATTTGACACTATCCTGCATGACATCCTTGTTTCTGAATTAGAGGGACATGGATTTGACAGATCAAGAATTGGCTGGATGGCCATAGTCAAAGAGTTGCAGCCAATGGCTCAATGTCCAAGTGGAGATCAGTGATGAATGGTGTCCCTCAGGGGTCAGTACTGGGACCGGTGCTCTTTAACATCTTTGTTGGCAACACAGAGAATGGGATAGAGTGCATCCTCAGCAAGTTTGCTGATGACATCAAGCTGTGTGGTGGGCTTGACATGCTGGAGAGAAGGGCTGCCATCCAGAAGAACCGGGACAGGCTTGAGAGGAGGGTCTGTGTGAACCTCATGAAGTTCCACAAGGCCAAGTGCAGGTTCATACACATGGGAACAGGCAATCCCAAGCACAAATACAGACTGGGTGGAGAGCAGCCCTGAGGAGAAGGACCACCTGGGGGTGTTGGTTGACAAGAAGCTCAACATGAGCCTGGCTGTGTGCACTTGCAGCCCAGAATGTCAACCACATCCTGGGCTGCATCAAAAGAAGCGTGGCCAGCAGGGTGAGAGAGGTGGTTCTCCCCCTCTACTCCACTCTCATGAAACCCCATCTCAGTCTACGTGGAGTATTGTTTAGCAGTGGAGCTCCCAACATATGAAGGATATGGACCTGTTGGAACAGGTCCAGGGAGGACCACAAAGATGATCAGAGGGTTAGAGCACCTCCGCTATGAAGACAGGCTGAGAGAATTGGGGTTGTTCAGCTTGGAAAAGCAAAGTCTTCAGGGAGACCTTTCAGTACCTAAAGGGGACCTACAAGAGAGAAGGAAGTTACAGAATAACACAGAGTTAATAACAATTGGACCAACATTGGCAGAACTGTGTGACAGAGGAGATGTCACAGTCCAGGCTGGGTGGGGCTTTGAGCAACCTGCTCTAGCGGGTGGTGTCCCTGCCCATATCAGGGGGGTTGGAACTCAACGATCTTCGAGGTCCCTTCCAACTCTAATCATTCTATGATTTTACAATTCTATGTCTGTGCCCAGGGACAAATAAATGAGACAGCTGAAGAAGAGGGCAGAGAAATCCTGGGACAAAAAAAAAGAGAAAAAGCAATTTGGAGAAGAGGAGAAACCTTGAATGAGGGAAAGGAATGAAGGAGATGGAGGTGAAAGCAGGAAAGGGAAACACAAGTTACCAACAGGGGAGATGGAGAGGCTCCAGTTGCATTGGCCTGAAGCTCATTCTGGGCTTCTTTTTGCACTCCTGATACCCAGCACTGCTGGTGCATATGGTGTCAAGGCACAACACAAACTGCTGATCTTAAAAAGGAGTGCCTTGGGACCTGCAAGTGCTCAGTGCTTCATTGGATCTGGCTCGCTGTTGATAATGTGCTCCTATAGGCAATGCTTTCAACAGGCATTTTATGGGCTTATCGTGCACTCTGAAGATCTGATCTAAAGACAGCTTGCATTAGTAAGCTTTGTTCATGCAAATAAATGCTTTCCGGATAAGTCCTGAAGATAAGATACAGGAGCAAAACTCTAGGACAAGAGAACAGCTTAAGGATTTCTAGGAGGTAAAGGAAGAAATCCTGTTAGGCATGAACTTATGAGGCCAGAGAAAGCATTTGGAGGGCAAGAAGGTAGGAGCTGTGTAGGAGGCAACCTCAATGAGGGTACCAAGATAGACATTTTGTGTGATTCACCAAGCATAAAGAAATCACATACAACGTGGCTGGGGTACAAAGGAGCTGACAGCACAGAAGTCCTACCCAAATTCAACAAAAGCAAGGGAAGGTAACTTCACTGTTGTGAATGTTCAGAATGATGCTGAGCCTTTGAGAAAGGGTCAGGCAGGAGCCATGGCCATAATGGTGCAGGACAGCTCCTGTCACTTAAGAAGAGTTTCCCTAATTGTAATAACATCTGAAAACTTCATAAAGAGAAAGATCTTTTGCCATGAAAGAGACCTTGTGATAACAAGCCTAGGGCTTATTGTAGAGGATGTCATGCAACTGCTGTAAAAGATAGTTTTTACTGACAGAAACATGGACAGGGAGCTCTGGAGGAGTGGAAAATGAGTTGCTATTTGGAGACCAGAGTGAGGCAAAATGATTATAAACGTGGCCAGGGAATGGTCTCAACTGGCCACTTTTTTCCCTATTGCTCACCCTCTCTAGCAGATTCTGCAAGTCTAATTAGCAACACAGGCTTTGGCCTTTCCTCGGCATAACAATGTTGTGACCTTTAGTGATCCTTTGTACCCCCGTGCAGCCTGGTGGCTTTCCAAGGGCCTGAGCAGTTGGGAAAGCAGCAGACAGCCCCGTTGCCGATGCTCCGGATCTCAGCTCCTTCCTGTAGGAATTTTGGCACCGTGGATTTAGCAGGAGTAAAAAGCTTTGCAAACCCCACAGGATTTGCTCACGGCTGACTGCAAACTGTGAACAGGTCTGCAAGGTGAGAAAGCTTTTATTTTTATATTGCGGCTCTTTGAAGTGAAATTCCTTTGAGGTGATTTGTCCCGGAGATTAGCAAAAATAAGTAGCTGAGCCTTTGACTGGCACACAGACATTTTTACAGTGAATTACAATATTGGAGGGCTCTGTAGTAAGTCCCATGCAATAAAGCTATCTACTTTGCTGCTTTCACTGTGACTGTATGCATGCTATGCATAGGCTTATTTGCCATTTTCTTGTCAAACTCTGCACTGCGTCCCAAAGCTTCATTGTCTTTATTTCAGCAATTATTTGGGACCTTTTGCAAAGTTCCTGTCTTGCAAACCAAGTCCTCAAAAGACTATGGTGCATACAGGAACTCTTATAGGGAAAATCACGCCCATCTGATCATGCTTCTTCAAGGTCTCATGACAGAACAGCTACCTTGGGGTACCTGCAGTGCCAAAAATTGTGACAGAGAAAGTGCCTGACCCTGCAGCCCCCCATTCACCGTATCAGGAGAGTGCAAAGGCTGTAGGGTTACCTGGACTTGGGTAGGTGAAAGGACAACCCTGGCACTGAAAACGACAAAGCACATGGTGAATTTTTGTTTGAGAACTGAGTTCAGAGCAAGTGAGTCTCCTTGGAAAAAACTAACACTTGAAGAATGGCACCATGCAAATAAACAAGATAAAAGTCTGTGTATTTCCTCCATCAGCTGCACCATGAGAATCAGGAGCAAAGCTGGACACGTCTGTCAGGGACAGCAGGATGCTGGCAGCACACCCAAGGTGGCAGGTCTCTACAGCAGGTGCCTGCGCTGCCTGCTGGCACCGGTGGCTGGCACTGAGCCCTGGCAGCAGGGCAAGTGGATGATCTTGTACCCCTAAAGGGCTTCTGGAAGCCAGGAATGCCATGGGTGCAAATCGAGCCACCCTGGGCATCTGGTGGTGATATGGAGCCAGCCTTTTCCACTTCAAATAGATCTCCCCCACAAGCCTCCAGTGAGGCACATGACTCCTCAGAAGATAAAGGCTGCAGTGAAGAGATGGACTTTTACCATGAGCCTTATGAAGCAAGAGATGACAGTACTCAGAGAGAAGTAGCAAAGTCAATTGCTATAACTTCTTCTGTATAATGGATATTCAGGACTGAGTCTTGAAGGGAGGGGAAACAGAGTCAGTAACAAAACATTCAGGGGCAACCTTCACAGCAAGCTTTTTCTGATGTCATATAACATCCCCCCTTGCTCTGCTTTTCTTCCAGGATGTAAATCTGTGATGGAAATAGGCCTTAACTTTGACTGAAATGCAAAGGAACCATGCCTGCTTCAAAACTGTCCCATATGGTCAGCATCTAATGTTTAGGGAACTACACATGAGCACGAAGAGGACTGGCTGTATCTTTACGACAAGGTGTCCCGTCATACACAGATGCCGGGCAAACATGATCTTCCACTGCAATGGAGACAGTGACCACAATCTCAGGAGGTACCTGGAATAACCCTGTGTACAGCACCTGTGCACCAGACTGCACCCAGTTCTGATGTCAATCCTGAAAAAGCAGTGAAGGGACAAAGGAAAACAAGCAAATGGCAGCATCAAGGTTTGGGAAACATCCTACCCTGAGAGACATGAACAGCTTAATCTTTTGAATATACCTAAGAGGAGATGAAGAGGGGCCTTGATCCACCTGGATGGAGAAGAAATAAGCCATCATAGAATAGGAAAAAATGGATGGAAGCCAAAGTTAAAATATACTTGCAATCTATTCTGAGTTTATCTGACATTGTAGGTAATTATCAGAAATTAGGGGTTTGGTGTACAAACCATACAGAAGACTTGGTTGCTTGTGCTTAGCAGGAAATCAGATGGATGACCATAATTGTCCTTTTTGACTTTACAAAATGCAGGACTTAAAACCATTTGTCTCTTGTGGCCTATGCCATCACAGGGGAAAGTGAGCGCTGTACTGGGTACCACACTGCTGATGGACAACCCTATGACCACGCAACCAGCATTGTTCCTCTCTCCCCATCAGCCCTATTCAGCATCAGTGCTGTTCCACTGAGGCATAAATAGGCCAGAAAATACCTCCCAGGCCAGCGTGGGCATGTTGGGAGAGCTGTGGACCCAGCTTCTCAGAGCTGCAATACCTCAGGTCTTTCTGATGGGCTTGTCCTGGCACAATTACACTATGTATACAAAGCACAAGTGAAGAGGCACTTCCTAAGTGAACAGAGTAGGTAATTTCTTTTCCATTTTCACATATTTTTAACAATCTTTGATTTGGTGCATCATCACTCAGTTGCACTGACATTGTTAAGGGTTTGGTGCAGTGGGAGTTTTTTGTTAAAGATGCTAAACAAGAACACGGCTGTGTGTACATGTTCTTCTCAGCTGGCCACGTTTCAGCTCAGACTGTGGTACCTTGCTTCTCACCCCTTTATTTTGCTACAGCCAACACACCACCTCTGCTGCCACTGTCGTGAAACCTCAATGAAAACAGAGGTTTCGTGGCTGTCTTGCATCCATACTGCCTCTGGGAACGCGTGCCCAGGGGCTGGTCATGAACACAGCCACTGCATCCATTTTGCCAGTTGTACCTCCATGAAGGTGGCGTCACCGCTAAAGCTGTTTCCTGTGTATAAGATGGCTCATGGACCTCCAACTGCCAATCAGGACACTTCAATCACTCTGTAATGTAGCCCTGACTTGCTACAAAGGAAACCAAAAAAGCACTGTACTTTCTGTGATTCTTCCCTTCCAGCTTCCATCATTTTTTTCTCAAGGCCAACAGGAATGGCTTGAATTTCTCCTGACTGTGACACTCTTGCATTTCCATCCCTGTGTGTTTTGCAGTATCGATGGTGATGCAGAGTCATTACAGAACAACAACAGTGAATATAGCAAAGCAGAAGTGACATAGGTTCAGTCTGTCACAAGCAGAAGTACACAACATTTGAACAGTGATCTAAAAGCGTGTCAGCTATATCCTCCAAAAAAAACCCAAAGGATTTTTCCTCCAGATGTACCTTGTTACGTGCCTGAGTATAAAAGTACTCATACAAAGTTCCAAATATTCCCCAAACAGAATATAAGTAATCAGAACTCAGTTGTAGCAAAAAAATCTTCCTCAACTCAAAACCTCCTTAAATGGCTTTTTACAACATAGTAGGAGAAAAATGTCACATAGCCTTTTTGTAAGAGACAGAGAAAGAAGAACAGACAATATTTTAAATAATTTTAAATATCTTAATTCAATACTCTGGAAGCTCTGTTCCCTCTGATAACTGACCACAGCCTTGAAGTTTGCAGAGAGACTTTCATTTTTTCCTCCCAAAAGCTCTATCAAACAAATAGTGTGGGAATAAAAAAATTATTTCTGACTGTTTTAATTTGAGATCTTAAATCGATCTAATTTCGGGGAAGGCAGCAGTCCTCATGGACCTGAATTTCCTCTCCGCTTTCATGTAAATATACTATCACATTTTAACTACAATAAATATAAGTTAATACTACTTTTTCTGCACCTTTTCCAACTTTGAGATGCCTCACAAACTGCTTATTTTTTGGGGGAGAGCAATGATTTTCACTGCAGAAAATACATTAAAACTTACTCATTGGCAGAAACAGCAACAGAAAATATTTTTGAGTGAGAGATTACAATCTGCAAATGCAAACTCTAGTTAGTCATTATATCTTCACCTGAAACATTACATTTGTCCAAACTGTAGCAATTTGAACAGGGAAAAAAAAAAAGAGAGAGACTCACCTGCCTTTTTTGTACACCTCATGTATTTCTTTTCCTTGCCGGTGGACTCTGCATTCAGTGGATAAAACCCATCCCCATAACAGCAGGAAGATGCTAAAATGCATTTTATGGACAGTCAACATGTTACCTGAATGTTCTGTATCCAGAAATAGTCCATATAAGAAGAAGAAAACCCAAATGAAGATCCTGTTCCTCTTTTTAAGACATTATCGGTCTGATCGTTATTGGAAGGATGTTTACTCATACAAAAAATCATCCTGCAGTATTTAATCTGGACACTGGGGAAAGCAATTTCCACTAAACCTATAAATCCTTCTACGTCAGATGGCAGGGATTTTCTAGCAGTGTGGAATTCACGTATTCTCAGAGAACAATTATTTTTTGACAAAACAGGCTATTTTATTAATTGGTTTAAATTGAATCCTTTTCAAGAACCTGTGGGGAATGCCATACATACGTTTCTGCTTGGTTAACCAAAGCAGTGTGTTTAGTCAGGCAGGTGTTGTTCTTTAATCACTGAACTTAGCTGTGTAGTGGTGATGCTTGTTACAGGCATCCCAATAGATTGAAAAGTGACAGGCGTATCGAGCAGCACCTCTGGAAAGTATCCTGGTGTACCAAGGGATGAGGGAAGGACAGCATGGAGGGAAATAGCTCTCCTCTCTGCACTGGGATGTTTGGAGGGATCCTGATGAAGCACAGCAGCAAACAGCAGAGCTGCAGAAGAGCTGGTCTGTTGGATCTCCTGTGGCTGACAAAATTTAGCATTGGTGCTAAAAGAAAATAAACCAGCATGGTCAGAAATACACGTCAAGCCAGACACATTGCCCATCTCATTGGAGCTCACCCCTCTTCCTGTATAACCCACAGCTGTCTTTACTCCTCCTCCATGTCTCCCCACAAGGCCTTACAGCTCTCATCCCGCCTATGTCTTATCATAGAGACGTTTCCCAGAGCCCTGCAAACACCACCAGCCCCATCCTATCCCTTTGCTGACAGGGCTCTTCTTCCTCTGCCTGTTATCCATGGATTTCTCTTTTAGACCAGTTCATCAAGTCACCCGTCTCTTTTTGTGAAAGCCTTTTCTAAAAACCCTGGGGAGCAGATCTCTACCTGTTCTAAGCTGACAAAGCTTTATTGACTTCAGTGAGCATTTATGCTGCCTCAGGATCCACAGAAACAACACATCAAAAGCCACTGAAATTTCAATCCATCAGCCAAGATTCAATTTATTGATTTGCTGGGCTAAAGCATTTCCTACACAATGTCATGCAGGCTTCAAGAGACAGGCAATCAGTCACCAGCAGTTTGTTGCAATGGTTAATCGCTGTTGCTGTTCAAAGAAGTTGTACCCATCTTATCTTTGAAAATTGTCTACATTCAGTTGCCACTGATTCACCTCTTCCTTCTCAAGGAGAAGAAAAAGTACCTTAATAACTCTTCTTTTCACCTGTGGTGATATTAGATATACTTCTCCTCAGTCTCTGCAATAATCTGTATGAAGTTTTATGACATCTTTCATCAAAGGAACTTTTTCTTCTCTTTGAAATACATTTTTGTTACTTCATACACATTTAAAAGAAAAAAATGCTAGTCCCTCGCTTATGCACCAGAGGACAATAGATAACCATGAATTTACTTAGTGGCCCTGGAAAAGCTGGAGGTCCCTTGGTACACATAAGAGGAGGGAAACATTCGTCTTCTCACTAACAGAGGGGAATTTACTAAAAGAAGGCCAAAAAAATGTTTTCTGTTCTCCTTTTTTGCATCATTGTTCATAGAAAAGTTGAAATATGAGCAATTCATAGAAAAAACCTGGAACAAATCACCAGACAACTTCTAAATTCCTGGGAGAAATTGACTGGATGAGGGATAGGCATGGGCTCATGAAGAAAAAACATCTCACAAAGAATGAACACATTGAACAAACTTAATTTCTTTTCCTCACAGGCCAACAGGCTTCATAGCAGTAGATTTAGATACACTTTCAACACCATCTCACATAACATTCTCACAAGCAAGACAGGGAAGCACGGTCTTGATGAAATATTTGTAGGACTGATGCAAAAAGTTGTTCGCTTTAGCTGGGTTTATCTTGCTGTACCCCAAGAGCAGTTGACCTTGCATGTTGGTAGCAAGTCAGGAAGCAGCAAACGATCTGGAAGGAAGTGGTGAACCGTCTGGGTGCACAACCCAAAGTGAAAGCTTGACAGGGTAGAAATCACAGAATTGTCATGGTTGGAAAGCACCTCCGAGATCACCTAGTCCAACCATATGCAAAAACACAACTCACACCCTACGATCTCATGCCCTGGAGTACCACATCTACACATTTCTTGAATAATTCCAGGGCATGGGATATGTACCAAGATACATAAAAGTCACGTCAAAGAGAAAATTACTCTATTTCAAATGGCCATGATGTAAAGAACAAAAATAATGGGCTGAGAGATTAGCAAGGGGAAAATGAGGTTAGATACTCGATTAGATTCTAGGGATATTTTCTAGAAGCATTTCAGTAGATTACACAGGCAGAGTTTACAACTGCCATATTAGAAGTAATTAAGACAGGTATTGCTAATCCTGTTTTAGGACAAATGGATTATATTACTTTTACGGGTTACTTCCAGCACTATTCCTTTCTGATTTCCCCAGAGGAAAATGGCGGGCTCATGGCACATGACAACTAGAACAAATGTGAACAACTCAAATACCCAGGCAAAAGATAAATGATGGCTATGTGCCTTACATACAAAAAATAGAAGAAATCAGAAAAAAAATTGAACAAATAATATTTTTCAATGTTGTCCTCAAATTTTGCTTGATCTTGGATGCCACCCCCAGCTCCTGCTGAGCTCAACACCCACCAGATGGCACCGCTTTGCCTGCTCCAGGGCTTTAGCACTTCAGTCACTTTGTTCCTCAGAGAAGTTCCATGGGACCATGGGCTTTTACTTAGTTACTGAGGACATCTAAACACAGGTTTCCCAGGCTGTTTCAGACTCTCATCCTGTGTTTCCTGGGGGTTTCATTAACAAAGTATGATAAGAAATGTCACAAGAGTAAATATTTCCCTCTCTTTGACCCAACTATGTTATTAAAATTTGTTAAATAAACAAGTTTAGAGCCAACTAAAACCAGTTTTTCCATTTGGTCACAGAAAAATCAACTGCTTGCCCAATTTGATTAAAAACCTGTTTATTTCCTAAATGAGAACATAGTCAGAAGAAAAAAATTGAGACTTGTTTTACCTTTAAGTCAGTTATGTCAGATGCTGACCAGAAGTAGAAATCCAGTCTGTAGAACAGTCGCACAAGCCACCAGCCAACACAGGAGACCAGAGGTACTTTCAGTGCCTGAAAGGGCAAGGCACAATGCCATGTAAGTGTCTACTACAATGATAACTCCAGTCAAACCATGCATCCAACCTTCACTTGTTCAATTAATTACCCGAAGCTTCAAATTGTGCAGTAATACAAGGTATAAATCATGTAAATACCCCTTGAGCTATAGTCAGACTGCAGCAGCCATGCATAAATGACCCTATGGTATTTACATGTTCTAACCTCTTCCTAATGGGTGTCTGCCTTTATCTAAAAGCTTTTAATGCAAATGTGGGTGAACGTGTCACCATATATCTGTTGTGTTTTATGTTTGCAGAAGCTGGAGGAGCATGAGGGTACCTACGTAATGGAGAGGATGCTGGTTGGCTCCCAGACCGTTATTTCCTCTGTGCAGCTCTGTTTCTTTCAGAAATTGCACACTGATTGAAGTATTTTTCAATTCTTTAGTGCCTTCAGTCAACGGGTGTTGTCAGAGACTTTAAAAATCAGGCTTAATATAAAGTTAGTGGCGTATCTGAATCCATTACTTATGTTGCTTTTTAACAAGTGTATTTTATCCTTTGGGACATATTCCACACAAGATTAAACACGTCAACTGGATCCTTCATGTCTGTTGGATATAGGAGCATCTCCTAGAAGATTATTAGTACAGTTAATTAATAGAATTTGAACAACTTGAGGATAAGTGGTATATCCGCTGAGCTTCACTATGGTGGTGTCAGCAGAGCTGGTGGCCATCCATAACCCTTGTTGCTCTGCTTCTTGCATAATGAGAAATCAAACTCCCCAGGAAGTTGAGGACAAAAGAATTGTGGATACACATATTTACAAAGAGGTGATCAAAACCAAAGAAGTCCACGCAGAAAGGGAAAGATAACATTTCTTCTGCAGGCACGAGGGTAAGTACACTCTTTTCCAATCTGTAACTCAGCAGGTTACATTTGCAAGGAGCAGAGACCGGGAGCTGCCACGAAGGGGGAGGGGGGTGGGGGGGAGAGGGAAGTGTCCCAACTGCATGATTCTACTCTTCAGTGTTAAAGGCCAATGATATGAGCTGGCATAAGTGTGCACCAGGATGAGAATCACACCACTTTATAATGGCCAAGGATTTCACTGCAAATAACTTTTGTGCTTTATTATCAGCACAGTGCTCCTTTGGTCTCTCTTGCATCCCCTGCTCCTCTCTGGTTTCTCTTGCACCCCTTACTTATAACATCACATCAGAGCGGGTTCACATACTCTTATTGGAAAACCTGGGGTCTTCTCCAGGTAGCAACGAGGACATTAGTGGACCTGAAGAAATCCTAACCACCAAAGAATAATTAGATTTCCATGCAAGTTGAATGGCAAGGAGGAGACAAGTGCCAACGAACCCATGACCCCAAGCCTTCTTATCACAGAATAAAAATCAGAAAGAGGCAAGGCACTGTACATGCGCCTCTAAGCCGCTATAAATCCCTAAATGGATTGTGCACTGTATGAAAGGCAAGGGAAATAGGCCAAGCCTGCGCTGGGCAGAAACCTGAAAGGCTCCAGCAAACAATGTGCTTGAGTGAATTGTGGTGCTTGAGGACTGAATGCATTCAGCTGCTGTTCCTCTCTGCTGAAATGAATAACAAGGCTACAGCACGCCAACAGGCACATCTGTACCGCCACTCTCGTTTCATTAGAGCTCTTTGCTCAAGGATGTCTTTGTCCAGCAATTGCTTCTTCTCTCCCCATGTGGTGTGTCATTGTGCCCGTGGAGACATGTTTGAGTTCACAAGTGTCTTTTCGTGGTCCTTACACTCTGTCTGAGAGATTATGTGCCATGCGTGCTGAGCTCTGTCCTTTTGTTTCAGCCTGTTCCACAATTTCCCGGAGCTGCATTAGCTGGATTAGGCGGCTTTGTGTGTACTCGGCCCTGGGGCACTGGACTTTTTGTTTGGGTTTGGTTTTTTTTTTCAGGGAGGTTCTGCTACTAAAATCGGAAAAAGATTCTTTAGAAAGTAAAGGATAAATAAAAGATAGAAAGATGCTTTTGGAAGGATACTTTGCTCTTAGCAGCTTAAGAAGCCTGAATTAAAATATTGAAATATGCATGCTAGTGCCTGGTGCAACCTGTTGGGAATTACTTTTGTCTGCTACTAGCAGATATAGTAGAGGAGGCAGACGTGGGATGCTATGAGTGTAAAGGATTCCCCTGACACCCCCCAATATGTCCTGATCCTCAGAGCACACAGTACACTCATTTACCATGAGAGACTGCTCTTTTAAAGGGTGTGAGTTTAGCTTTGTTCAAAGATCCAGAGCTAAAAGGTATGAAAGCATTCAGACTGGATTGAAAGTGTGCTCTTCACATCCTGGGTAGGAACTAATTTCACTCTGACTACCAGATTCTGGTCCTCAGCCCTCTTATCCAGCCCACATCATCCCCCTTTTTTGGAACGAGTACATTTCTTACATCTACAATCCTAGCTAGAAGGGGTTTCCCACTTGCCTCTACAGTTCTCACAGGCCATCTGCAACATCTCCCGTGGGGAACTTGATCAGTAATATGCCAGGAGCCCCTGCCTGTCAACCAAGAAGTAATTCAAAATGTTTTTCAAAAGGCAGTAACAAAATGGAAGAAAAAAGAATGATGGTGAGAATCTTACACACAACCACCAAGACTCCAAGAGGGCCACCTTGAGGCAAAAGCTAACGCTGCGAATAACAGCTACAGAACTGTCAATAGCAATTCAGAGAAGGCAGAGGTGCTTAATAAGAGAGTTGTTCTGCCAATGTTCAGAGAGGATTAAGTGAACAAGTGGAGTAATTACAGCCCTCAGTCTGACACTGATCCCAGACAAAACATTAGAATGGCTGATATGACACTCAATAAATAAAGACTTAGAGGGTAATTTGATTAATGTCAATTAGCATGTCTTCAAAGAAAAATAGATCTTTCCAAGATAATCCTGTTTTGATTAATTTAAAATGTGTTTGCTGCAGGAAATGAAGCTTTGCAATGTGCTTCTGTAAGTCATTTGACGTTGTACCACATGGCATTTTGATTAAGGAACTGCAACAACACAGTATCACAGTATCAAGATAAAATAATGAAAATATTTAAAAACTGGATTAAAAAAACGCACATTGCTATATTACTGTAACCGTCAAATCTTTCTCAGGTGAAACAAATATCTGCCCAAAGAGACTGGGTCCTTATCCTGTTCTGTCCCGCTCAATGAGCAAGGATAAAACACAAACTGCTTCCTTATTAGGCTTACAGTGACATGAAGTAGATCAGAAAAACTGAAGTATCACTGACAAAGAGTAAATGGAATAACTTAGGGAAAGATCCAGAAAGTACTAGTGTCATTTCACTACAGATTACTGGGAAACTACCCATCTAACAGTCAAGAGTGCGGATCATAATTTGAGGACAGGGAGAAGTCCTGGACATCAATGAGGAACGTTCTTGGAAAATTAATTGGACAGTACCTTCCCATAAAAAAAATATGGCTCAAAGAATTCCCACTTTTACCCACTTGTGTGTTTAATTAGGGGGTATTGTAAGTATTGTAAGAGTATGAATATTATATTATCTCTTTACATAGATGATGCAACCTGTCTGAGTCTTGAAAGCAAGA
Source organism: Nycticryphes semicollaris (assembly GCA_013400055.1). NCBI lineage: Eukaryota > Metazoa > Chordata > Aves > Charadriiformes > Rostratulidae > Nycticryphes > Nycticryphes semicollaris. Next base: position 822,088 of record VXBJ01003895.1, on the reverse strand, counting down.
ATTCTCCTTTTTCCAGAAAGCTACAGATTTATTAAAATAGCTTAATTAAAGCTCTTACAAGTGCCAGTGGCTGGAAGATCACAGAAGATGAATTTCAAATAGAAGCTAATTCTTCTTTTTTTCTTTAACAGTAACCCAGAAAGTTTGTTTCTCTACTAGCATATTTTTTATGATTTTCTGAAGGATGTGGGCTAGTTCTCAGGGATAAAACTGGGGACGCCCAATAGCCAGTGCCATAAAGAAAAGCTGATTAGATGTTTAAATAGTCAACGAGCCAGTCTTAGAGACATCAAGTTTTGGCACCAGCTGATGTGGCAAATTTCTGACAACCTTTGCTGAATTTGGCAGTGATGATTAACTTCAGAGGGCAGTATCTTATAACAGTTAAGTTTTACTTAATTATTCGTCAAAAAGGGGTTCTTAAATAAAAAATTGTATTTTTTAAANCAATTTGTTTGGATCTGACAACCTTTGCTGAATTTGGCAGTGATGATTAACTTCAGAGGGCAGTATCTTATAACAGTTAAGTTTTACTTAATTATTCGTCAAAAAGGGGTTCTTAAATAAAAAATTGTATTTTTTAAAATAAAGGCAAGCAAATATCACAGTATTCTCCTTTGGCAGAGGTACTTTGAGGTACACAGTGGTTTTTGGGAAGCTGCTTATTGGAATCACCCAATTCCCTGGGTGGCCATCTGATAGACCCACCAAGAAGCCATAAAAGGCCTGTCTGGTCATTGCTCACAGGACTCACACATTTCAACTATAGCTTCAACATCACTTTTAGCTTTTTCAATCAAACATTAGGTATCTGTCAGAATCTCATATGTTCAATGCCCGTGGTCAACCTGTCTCAATGGTTTCCCTCCGCTGGAGTCACTGCAACCTTTTCCTTTTGGTACAAAGTAATCCAGAAGCTTTTATTTTCCTCTGGGAATATGCTGCAGCATCTCCAGCTCTGTCAATTCTGAGATATTTCATGGTTTTGCACTGACATTGGAACATGACTGCAGATCCAGGCAGCTCTAATAATAATACTCCTTGAATTTCTGTCCTAGATGATGTTAGTCTGACATTTGGATGTACTGAAGCTCTGTGAATTATACACGGTCATTTGGAAAATTACCAGTTGGCTCCTTTGCCTCTGCTACTGATCTTCATCACTAGAACACTGATTCCTCAGAGCATGAATTAAAAAAAAAAAAATAAAAACCCAACAAACTGAAAAGATATTATGAACTGCACAGAAACTCACCAGGAAGAGAGCAGCAAAGAGAAACCCCAAATCTCCAACATGCAGCTCTGATTTCAGCGGCCAGCTTCTAAATGCTGCTGGATGGGTTACCACAGGTGACCCAAATCACACAGATAAACTTGTCTGACACAGTTTAACCACCACAGCTGGTACTGTTTACTGCCTCTGGATCCCAGACTGCCTGCAGTCCTTCTAGGTCTTCAGATATGCAACAAAACAGAAATTCCACAACACAGACATTCCCCACTCTGCCTCCCTTTAGTCTGTTGCCAGTAAGTGTAACCCCACCAGTGTGCAATTCCTCTGCCCTCCAGATTTACACAGGAGAACTGGACTTACTTTAGACTATTTTCTCAACAAATTAATTCTCTGTCAAAAATTCTTGTACTGGATACAGCTTGAGTGTGCACTCTTTTTAAAATTGTTATTCTAACTGAAGACCCAGGATCTCAATTTAGCAAACCATCCATCTGCCCAGTTTGTTTTACTGCTGGTGCTAATGTCTTTATACAAATAGTGGGCTAGATCCACAGTGAAGCACATTGTGTACCTCCACCAGCTTAGCTTCTGCCCCTTGTCTGCAGATACCATATGGTGTAATGTGAGAAGACACAAGGCTCTAATTAGTAGATCATTACTCTAATTGGAGTAATTAACTGAAATAAGAGGTCTTGTTTTGCAGCAAGAGACAGCAAGTGTACAGGAATCAACAGATGACAATGTAGCATAGAAATCACTGCCTCTGGCAAATGAACAAGCTTAGTGTGTCTGTAGAGCTTCTCGAGTATTAGAGCATCCTGCTTGTCCCTCTGCAGAATGAGAAGGTTTCTTTAGGTGTCAGCACAGACCGTTCTTGGAAGTGGCTCCTGTCACAGAAGGAAACAAAAACACCAAAAAAAAAAAAAAACCACCAAAGAAATCAACATCACAACACATCAAGCAGACACCTAAAAGCTTTTCCAGGATGAATGTGAAAAGGAGAACTCAGTGCCCAGTGTCCTGCCTCCATTTTTTGCCAAGCTCCATTCCACTGTCAAAAGAAAAACCAAAGTCCCTCTACCCTTTTAATCACCCAAGTGACATGTATGAAGAAGAGCAAGTGTGGCAGTGTCCCAGCCTGTGACGATGACCAGTTCAGTACTGAAGTATGTGTCTTAAACCCATATGACCCAAACAATTGACAACCATCAGCTTCCTTCACCACCAGCCTTCCTGAAGCCTTCTTGATGTGAAGAAACTGAGAAAAGGGATGTCCAAATCCTATATACTCATGTCCACAAACTCTTCAAACCCCATCTTGCAACACTTTAGCTTCTCTGACCTCACCACTTGGTGAGTAACACAGTTCCTCAACATTAGTGACAGAAATCTTCTAGTTTCCAGTTTTACATTACACGTGACCAGTTCTATTCATGACCAGCTTATACTTTGACAACAATAATTCTCCTTGTCTGATATTTATCCTTACTGAAGTGTCCACAGGATGCTCTAGGTCCTCTTGGGGCATGTCTCTAGATAAGGGTGACATGCACAGTGCTATCCATCCCTTACGGGGTAGACCTTCTGGTGTTGGGTGGCTTGTGCACAGAGAGAAGGTGCCCCTTTGCCCAGCTTAGCCTCTTCTGCTTCTAGTGTCACCTCCATGGAGGCTGCTGAGGTTTCTCAGGGGTTCAGCAGATCTTCCAAATCATGACTTTTAATCCTGTCATTTTCTGGACTGCATGGCCAGAAGCAGCAATTAGCTGTCACGTCTCAGTGGCGTCACAGACTTGTGTTTGGAACAGAGTTTTTAATAATTTCAGTCTTGATATCATTTACAATATTTTATTACTGTCATTCTGATGTTTCTTTCTTTTGGAAGACAAATTATCATTGATCTCTTGAGACTTTATTGAAATATTTGATAGGCTCATTTCAAATCAAAGTCATAAAGCAATGGGGCCTGGATGTGAGACCATCAACCTCAGTGTCTGGTTTCTTACTATTCCAAGAAACTGTTTGGGAGCCAGACTTTTTATTAACACAACCACTGTCTAGAGCTGATGCATTTATCCCATGCCATGGTTTTAATTTCTCCCTTTGGCTTGTGAGGTTATTTGAATCTTTATACAAGAATGAACTGAGCCTTAATAGGAAGTCTTGATTCTTTGCATTTCTTTTCTGATGAACACACAGGGAGGAACAGTCTTGTACAACCTACTAAAAAAGTATTGATGGTACTTTCTGCTCTTAAACTTGGAGATCCAACTTAGACCAGGCTTCTCAGAGCCCTGCGAATTTTGGACACCTCCAAGAGTGAAGCTTCCACAGCCTCTCTGAGTGGCTTTCTCCTTATGCCTTGCTGCAGCTTGTGACTGTTACCACTTTCCATCCACCGAGCATCACTGAGAACAGGTCTATGCCTCCTAGAAAACATAAAAAGCCTCCTCAATGTGCTGTCACCATTACTGAGCAAAGCAGTGCTTTCTGCGCTGGCCTGGGAGCAGTGATTAAGCAGGGGACATCCAGCTCAGCAAGGTCAGAGAGGCTTTGACCTGCTGCGAGCAGAAGCTGTATAGGAAAAACAGAGTGCCAGATGTTGAAAGGGAAGGAGGACAGCATCAGGATTGTAATGTGGGAGGTGAACTGCCTTACAGACAAAGCCAGGTTGGTGTTTTTTTTCTTTTAACTGTCTCACATGGTTTCACCGCTGTTTCTCCTTTTCCCTTCCAAACCAGGTCAATGCCAGCTCCATGAATCCGTGCACGTCCCACTAAAACGGTTACATGCTGAAGCCATTGAAAAGAGCCACTGGGGTGTATAAGTGAGCATGAAGCGCAGCGACGAGGGGACCAGGGCACAAAAGGTCCATCGGAAAGGTCTCAGCAGCTCACTGAGGGAGAAACAGGGAGAAGAGGCAAGATTTATCTTAAATGGCTCTATTTCCAGATAAAACAGAAAAGTGGATGTGTATCTCCATGCAAGCACACTAGCAGAGTGGTAGAGTTTAAAACAAGTAAGATACACGCATAAGAGAGGAAAGCCTGGACAACAGCACAAACGTAATTAATACAGTTATTGCTATGAGCATTTTGAGTTCTCACATCATTGCTTTCGACACATTTGTCCTGTTTACCCTGTCACATCCAGCACCTTACCTCCCTAGTTCAACCTCTTGCCTGAAGGTGTACTTCATTGCACATTCAAGCCAAGGTAAGCACAAGCAGCAGGATAAGACAGCCCTGAGCAGCTGCCTCTCTCCCAGGACACGCGTCTCCATCGTGGCTGTCCCACTTCTGATACCAGCGCCCTTTACTTGTGTCCTACCTAGGACTGGACTTGGGGACCTTTTTGGGGCAGACGGGAGGGGAGGTGGGCCTTACACCCAGCACTGAAGTCTGTGGCTGCTCCTGTAATTGCAGCCAGGGGAACAGAATCATCTGCAAGTTTTATTTCCTTTGTGGTGCAGGGACATGAAGGACAAAGAAAAGAAAGGGGGAAATTTTGTTATTGTTCACTCCATTTTTCTTGGACTTTTCCATCTGGAATTATTAGCTGGGTACTTTTTCTTTCCCAGAATTGCAAGTTCTGCAACAGATGGCTGAAAGTTGGGAAATGACGCGGACGCAGGCTGGCTCCCTGCCTCTCAGAGCACTGAGCGGGCAGTGGTGCAGGCAGTGGCATGGGAAGCAGTGGGGACAGTGGTGCAGGCAGGAGCAGTGCAGGCAGGCTCCCACCTGCTGGAGACAAGCAGCTCCACAGCTACTTATCCCAGCTGCCTGGCAAGAGGATTCCCAGAGGATGGGGGCCTGGCAGGGATGTCCACACTGTGCAGCCCCAGGGAGCCAGGGAAGGTCGGGAAGGAGGTAACAGGGGTTTTGGAAGCAGCCCAGAGCTGGTTGCATGTTGGTCACCCTGAGCAAGCTGTGGCAGGAGTAGAAAGGGAAAAAGGCATAAAAACTCTTGTAAGGGAAGGAATCATTTTTTTATGAAAAAAAAAACCACAAAAAACCCAAACATGACCAGGAGAGTCTTCTTTAGTATACATGTGGTTTTTGAGGGTCTCACCCATGCAGTTTGGTACATCAGAGGAGTATACCCCAGCATGGAAAAAAGACTGCAAACAGTATTTGCACCTGGAAGGAAACAAGACCTTTCTGGTACCTCTGGGGAAGGGAGAGGATTACAGAGGTCCCTCATGGCCCATAAAACTGCCCAGAGTGGGGAAAGTGTGAAAAAATCCAGGTTGTTACTGTCCAGAGCCCCTCTAACATGTGGATAACCGGAGACTTCAGGGGACCTGGCCAAGCATCTCCCACGGGAGGTAAAACTCACCCAAAGATGCAAACAAACCCAAAATAAAATATATCTCTCCTTTCTTCCCCCTCTGTCTTTGAAAGACATCACTCTGTAATTATGGAAACCTGCCAGGTATTAGTGGGTTTGTTTATGGCTTTGGTTTGAATGGGAATTTCACTAAACTCTCGCGCACTTGAAAATGAGCTCTGATTTCTTAGGACAAATCCTTTCCCCTCTCTCTCTGGTGAGAGCGAATTTGTTATTGGAGGCTTGATGCTAATAGCATTTGAATGGTTTATTTTTAAAGGAAGATAATGTAATTATTTCAGAGAGAAATGCAGAGCAGAGCTAATAGAAAGAGAAACAGTGGTTTGAGATGCTCTGGGAAAGGACCCAAAAAGCAGACTGTGGGCATGTGTAGTTGCAAGTTTATGGTTTTGCAGCACAGCATGCTGATGTCAGCCCAGAAATAGTGCAGAAAAAGCAAAAATCTCTGCTGGAAACTCAGCCCATGGTATGTAGGAATATGATGGCTGAGTTTTTTGCTGAATATATAAAGTATAACATGTTTGGGAAAACAACATGCCCTTGCAAAAAAGAGAAAAAATATTCTAAGATCAGACTGGAGTTTTGATTTTAGCAGGAAAACAGTTGGCTTTCCATGACCAAAAATGTAGATTCATCTGTGAATTATAAACCTGCAACCACTGTAGAAAAGACCAGGCTGGATGGGGCTTTGAGCAACCTGGTCTAGTGGGAGGTGTCCCTGCCCGTGGCAGGAGGGTTGGAACTCGATCATCTTCAAGGCCCTTCCGACTGTAAGCATTCTATGATTCTATGAAAAAAGAAATGGCACATTTTTTCCAAACATGGGCACTTTCAAAGTGTGACCAAGAGACTCGGGGTGTCTCACTGGGTATACCCACCACTGCGAGTGAGTACTCCTTTACGGCCATACTCCGCTCCTCTGTGCATATGGTGTCAGAAGAAGGAGACATATTTCACTTTGGCCATTGTGCTGATGACTTCCCTGCATAAGAGGTGACTCCCTATGAGACAACCCTGTTTTCCCTGTCCACAGTGGGCCCCAGATAGAATCTTGATATTTCTGGCAAAGAAAAAAAAGGAATGGTAGAGATACATGTGGGAGGGAGATGTGGAAGAACTGCCCTGTGTGCCCATGAAGACCCAGCACACATATTTTCATCAGCCATCAGTGTGTGTTGTCCTACAATACCACCCAGAGCTAGGCCCTGAGAATGCTGCTTCTCCACTATTTAAAAAAAAAAAAACCCAGAGCAAAAAACCAAACCAGAATCATTATCTCCTCTCCATTAAAATATTTCTGCAAGCTTTTCAAGCTTTTCCCTTTTGTTCACTTCCTACATTTCCTTAGCAAGACTGAGCAAGGAAATGAAATAAAACCAGAGACACTACAAAGCAGAATGTTTTGAGATAGAAAATGTGGGTGAGCTTTTTTTTAAGACTTGATTCTTTTAAAACCCCAAGGCTTGAGAACGTATTGACATCTCTGTAAAACCTTGTCTGCTCTTTTTTGGCTTTCTCTAGTGCTGGAGCAAACAGAAAAAAATGGTTGTTATTAATTTGTACATGTTTTTTGCACATGGCTTCTACAGCTCCCTGGAAGAGCTCATCTCTCCACTCAGCATTAAAGCATTGCTTAGTGTGTCAGAGCCAAAAAAGCCATTAAAATCTCAGGCTGGCATCCCTTTAACAGTAACTTCTTTCATAGCCTAGATGAAGTATTAGAAAACTTTCAGTATTTTTGAGAGATGATTAAGATGGTCTAATGGGGCTGTTCCATCTCTGATGTCAATGATCAAATGTTCTTGTCTCATTGCTTAAGTTGTACTGGTGTCACAAAATGGTTATAAACCTTCTGATGGTTATAAACATGGCCTGTAAGTTCTGTTACAGCACAGGAAGAGTTGCCCCTGAGTAAAAAGGAGATGGATTTTGTTTGGTGCTGAGAAGTATAAAGCTGTTGATGGACTTTGCTGGTAAAAAACCTGTGTGGAAAAGGCTCAGAGAGGGGGTGATGACCATTTTCTCTGGTCACATCAGTACCCAACCCCCATTGCTTGCATGGAAGCCTTGTTCATACAGTCAGGTGGCATCAGCTGATGGTCCTGTGGTGGCTGGGCCCTTCCAGGTGCCATGTGTCACCTGGGCAACATTAGCCCAGGCAGCAGCCCCAGTGGCGTTTCCTTTTGCTTCTCTCATCTGCTACAGTGCCTAATTTAAGCCATGGAGTGGTTCTAGGGTGCTGTTGGCCAGGCTGTTGCACAGGCAGCCTGATCTCTCAGCAGTGGTGCCCCTGCCCTCCCATCCCCGGGGTTCATGGAGATGGCAAGCCTTTAGTTTAGGGGCGATGTCATGCTCCCAGACACAAGCACAGGGCTCTTCCACATCCCCCTTAATGTGAGCATCGGCAAATGGCAAAAACTCGAAGGAAAGATTCCAATAGAAATTTGCAGTGTCCAGCCTCACTTATGCAGCCCACGTACTTCACTCCGGCTGCACCAATTAGTTGCAAAGTTAATCACTTGCTGCGTTTCTTTTGAAGTTTCTGCCTATGACAGTATCTCCGCCGCCAGCCTTCCTCCCCATTTGAAGTCCTCTGCTTGCACAGAACTTACTTTGTTCTTGTACTTCTTACAGATCTAATCTGCTTTCTCCAGGTTGGCATCACTGCAGAAAAGCAAGGCCAAAGAGAAAGGAGATGAAAGAAAACCCTAACATCTGAGAGATGCCGTTTTACCTGCTGAGGATCCACACTGCTCAAGGAGATGCAAGTCTCATTTGTCTTCATGTGTCACACCTTGTGGAGCTTCTCCCACTCTGTGCACGTTTATTTTATGTAAATCATACTGTAAAATATAAAATGCTCAAGTAAACAGAATAATTCTTCCTTTAAGCCATAATTGTAAAATTCCTTCCAAATTTTTCCCAGGAGATCATCAGTAAATCAATAGGGCAAGTCCTATCAGATTGCGAGTAAAGTTAATTACAGTAAGAAACCAGTCCTCACAAGTACAAGTCACTTTTCTGTGTGTGAATCAGTTTCATTATAATCAGTGTTATCATATCAGTATCGGTATCCTTAGGTCACAGAACAACCTCAGCAATTTTTCTTCTTCACTGGTAGAGTAATTATTGACACTATTTGTTGATGTTTCAGTGGGTTTGCCTTTCCGGTGGCTTTTGATCTCATGGCTTTGGGAGAATATCTCAGAGCCCCTGCCAAGGTAGGTACAAGTGCCTCTGTAAGTCCCTCTGTAAGGGTGACACTGGCACAGCCTGGGGAGATGGTGTCCCCTGCAGAGGAGCTCAGGAACAGGCTCCTGAACCCTCATGTCTTAAGGAATGTCTTAAGGAAGGGAGAGGAAAGTAAATGAGTCAGTGTGAAATGTATGGCCTTCTTGTGAGTGGAAATAAAGGTTCCAGGAGCCTCCTCATGGCCAGTAGGGTGAAAACCTCTGTGTGTGTGTGTGTGTGTGCACCATGACACTGGCCACAGGGTTCCAGGAGGCTGCACGGTCCTCTGCCAAAATCCCTAGTGCTTAATCTGGGTTTGACCTCCCATTGTTCACGGATGGTTTCCTCCTTCCTGCTGGAAGGTGAGGGCTGGCTACCCTGGCCCGGGTACAAACACAATACAGCTGTACCCCTGCTTCTTGCAACCTTGCCAGGATGAATCCGTACAACCCAGTGTGCCCTGATGCCTGCCAGCCAGCCCCAAGCACCCCTGGCTTTGGCTAGGGAGCCGGCATCATCCTGCCAGATGTGAGAGCCCTGGATGCACGAGGCCATCTTCTGCATCCCTGGGGTCTGTGCGATGCCCCTCTCCCACCTCACACTGCCTCCTCTGCCACATCTGCATCACCAGGCTGTGGTGCAACATATTGTACTCTTTAGGAAACAAGCTCAGCACTCCTGGAATTAGGATCCAAGTGACGCTGGCTGAATCATAACCTTTAAAAAATAGCAGATTTGGGTGGGTTTTTTTTTTTTTGGTCTATTTTTCCCGCAGTGGAACAAAGCTGGATTTAAAAGGTCTGCCGTGGGTGGATGATTGCAACCCTTGATCCCCAGCCAGAAGCATTACATTACATAAAGAGTTTTTTTCTTCATTAGGAATTAATCTGTGCTAACCAACTGTCAACTGCTGGTAACGACCATTTATTAACATGCTGCCCTCCCCAGACTAGGGGCATTTAACTGACTTATTACATTAGATGTAATATGAAAATGCACTTATCCATATCCCGGGCACACAAGGGGCCCAGCTTTCTGCCTGCCTGCCCACGCATCTCCTGGAGCAGGGGAGCCAGGGCAGCCGGGCAGCAGGATGTGGTGGCGTCAGCTCATCAGAGTTTCTCTGCTGGAGAGCAGAGCTGATAGAAGTGACCCATCCTGTGGGAGTCCTGCTTGGGGTTATACTGAAGGCATTATTTGCCACCATGGCAGGAACCAAAGCTTGCAGAAAACATGAGAAAGCACTTCTATGCATTCATGGGCTGTGTGAGTGTGCTGGTGGACAGATAGCTTAACATGAGCCAGCAGTGTGCCCAGGTGGCCAAGAAGGCCAATAGCATCCTGACTTGTATCAGGGCTAGTGTGGCCAGCAAAAGTAGGGAAGTGATGGTGCCTCTGTACTGGGCACTGGTGAGGCCTCACCTCAAGAAGTGCTGTGTTCAGTTCTGGGCCCCTCACTGCAAGGACATTGAAATAGTGGAGCGTGTCCAGAGGAGAGCTACTGAGCCAGTGAGGGGTCTGGAGAACAAGTCATATGAGGAGAGGCTGAGGGAACTGGGCATGTTTAGTTTGGAGAAGAAGAGGCTGAGGGGAGACCTCATTGCCCTCTACAACTACCTGAAAGGAGATTGTAGAGAAGTGGGTGTTGGCTTCTTCTCCCAAAGGAATAATGACAGGACCAGATGAAATGGTCTGAAGTTGCAGCAGGGGAGGTTCAGACTGGATATTAGGAAAAACTACTTTACTGAAAGAGTGGTCAGGCATTGGAATGGCCTACCCAGGGAGGTGGTGGAGTCACCATTCATGGAGGTATTTAAGACACATGTAGATGTGGCACTTCATGGCATGTTCTAGTGGCCAAGATTGTAGTGGGTTTTTTCATGTGTGTGTGGTTGGACTCGATGATCCCAGAGGTCCTTTCCAACCATGACGATTCTGTGATTCTGTGTGGGTTTATTGATGACTCAAGCGGGAGAGGGATTTATTCTGCCTGGTAGAGGTTTTGTAAATGTTCAAACCCAGCCTCTTCTGGAGTGCTAGTTAATCTTAGCAGGCGTTATGGTAAAGATGGGGTTGTTGTCACGGATGAGTTATCACCTTTGTGTGGTATAATGAGACATTTAATGAAAGAGCTGAAAAACATATAAGCCAAAAAAAGAAAAAAAATCAAATTCCAATGTCAAACCATACAACTTTTTCCACAGAAGAAAGTGGTGGGGGTGAGAAAGGCTGCTGTAAGGCTTTTCTGTAGACAAACCTTGGGACTTCAAGGGGGGGTGTGTCACAGTCCTAGTCAAAAGCAGTAAAGAGCAGAGTAAACCTAATAGATACCTGCACAAACTTAGCTACATAAACTTTCCTTTACACCCACTGCAGGTAGGAGAGGGTGTAGCAGGTCCAAGTTACAGCAAGGGAGGTACAGCCTGGCTACCAGTAAGCACTTTCTAATTTTAAGGTTGGTTAAGTGCTGGCATAAACTGTCCAGGGAGGCTGTGGGATTGCAGGTTTTTAAGAGCAGGGTGCACGAGCATCTGTCAGAAATCATTTAAGTGTAGTCAATGTTGCCTCCAGGCGCAGCAGCCGGCTGGCTGGCCTCCCTGCAGCCCCATCAAATTGGTTTTGCATGGTTGCTGCAGCACCACATGGCATGGTGGCCTCGTCTCAGTGGTGGGGACATGCCCTGAGTCTACTACTGCTTGGCCAGCAAGGTGTTGGTGTGGGAGTCAGGCTGGGCTTCACCAGACTATGCCAGAGCCCCATTGCCTACCAAACCTTTGCGCCATGTATATGCCCAACCACCCAGGGACCAGGCTCAGCAGCTTCACCCTCTCCAGCCTTGTCATCTCTTGAGAAACATTTTTCAGGTTCTCTCCCTCTCCTCGGCTGCAATCAGCTTGATTATGGGAGGTTCCTGATCTCATCTCATAGCCTCATGGCAAATAGCAATGAGGATCAGGATGAACACCAGAAGATGGTTGGAGGGGTATCTGCTTGGTAGCAAGAGCATGTAAAGTCTGTTTTTTGCCCTAATGACAACAAAAAGCCAGGAGACTGGGCTGAAAGGTGCTGAAGGTGTTGAGGCAAGTCCAGGTTCAGGGAGGCAGCTGGGAAATGGCACCAGGGACAGTTTAACATCACAGCCCTGAGGAGGGTGAACCAGCCTGAAAACTGATGAGAAATGACCATCAGAGAATTCAGCTCCATCCAGGGTGAGCCAGGGACCAGGGGCATGCCTCAGAGTGACCATGAGGCTTCAAGGCAGCCTCCATACTGGAAATGGGTGTGCGTGGAAGCAAGTGTGAGCATTTTAGGGTGTAGGAAGCAGCCCAGCAGCACGGGGCAAAGAATGAAACTCTGGATCTAGAGTGCTCCCTGGGTATCTTCTCCAATCCTGCATGCACTGGTGGGTCCTCCTATAGACTGCTTGCTGGACCTGCACCCACCAGCCATCCAGGCCAGGCCTCTCACTATGTTGCTTGATACCTGAAGTGATGGTAAACCTGGGGCTTCTTTCTGAGGCTGCTTCCTTCTTTGTGAAACCAAAGAGAATATCTTTTGTATTCGTACCAAGGCTGTTTTACCTCCTAATTGAACCACTTCAGCTAATTGTTTTATTGGATTCACAAGGTAAGGAAACAGCCTTACAGATGGGGTTTATACTCGTAAAATAGCCTCGATGGTTTCTTCCCTTGGCAGAGCACCAGCACAAAGGTGGTTTGCAGTGGAGCTGTTAGTCACATATTTTCACGGTTTTTGTCACCAGCTGAGACGTGGGAAGAATATTGACATGCTGTAATGTTTACGTCAGTTACCAGAGGACTAAGGAAGGTAAAGCACATACATTGCAGCCATGATTAAACAGAGAAGTGAGGAGCAGCTAATGGCTTGGCAAAACACCATCCTGGAGCCAAATCAGAGCTGTTTGGGGCAGGCAAACACTGACCCTCCAAAGAAAGGGTCTCACAGAGGCACAGCACATGGGAACAAGCCCTGAGGAAACATCCTTTGTCACCTTCCCTGGGGTGGCAGTTTGCAACTATGTCAGCATCTGTGTCACCATCATGGCTGGCAGGGATGGTGAGAGCAATGACCGTTCAAGATGGTTCCTGTCTCCAGGTTTGGCCCAAGCGGGAGTTCCCTTTCCTCCCCACGTTGTCTTACAAAGTCCTTCTCAGCACCCAACAATATGCATTAAATGCCAAGGCTACTATCTCTGCAAATGATATCCTCTTTTTCTTGTCCAGCTCCTTGTGGAAAGTGTCTTGTCTCCCTGAAGAATGGCTGAATAACTCTGCCCTTCCTGTTTTGTGGAACAGCAGCCGTCTCTCCTGAAACTCTAGGTGAAAAAACAGGAGCAGTATTTTTACTTGGAGGCTGCTGCAATTACAATCTCTGCACAGCACTGAAGACCTCCTTCTGACTGTACCTATAAAAATATGGTCATTATGCACCTTAATAAGAAAGGTTTAAAATCTCATGGTCGAAATAAATTTGGATCCTAATAAAAATCCAGATAAAATGGAAAGAGCCAGGAGGCTAGAGAGTTTTACAGCTCTAATGTTCTGTCCCATTTCCCAAAATATATTTGTTCAAGTAATTCAAACTGTCGTTACAATTAACTTGTCCTTTCATTTCCCTCTCTGAATTTTCTCTAAGATAAACACACAATTTTCTTCTATAAATCTGCGTGACAAGTAGAGCAGTAAAATCTTTTTCTTTTTTTTTTTTTTTTTATGTCATTTATATGCATTTTCCACGGATTGAGCTGCCAGGCACTTTTCCCAAGCTAATTTCTACGGTTGAGGGTGCACATATCCACACTTGGAGATCCCTCAAAAACTCTGGGGAGTCATCCAGTTTGGACAACTGGCCATGATAAGTCTTGTGCATTTTCTCAAAGGTAGAAAATCTTAAAAATCAGTTTTCAGATTATCTGCTAAGGGCTTTGCTTCTTGCTCTGAGGAGCGGGCAATGCACAGTTGTCCTGGTTCAGGGGTCTTCTTTTCTGCGTGTAATAGAGGTCCGTATCAGTTGGTGGCATGAGGCACAATTCGTTTAGAGAAAATTTTGTGGATAGGTGTGGGTACAGACACTGCTTGTCTTTCAAGGTCTCCCTGTCTCAGGCTCCAGCCCATGACCAGCCTAACCCTAGCTCCCAGCAGAAGATAGCTTTTTCTTGCCCAAATCAAGGACTGTCACGTGGTGAGGTGTGATGCCCAGGCATCAAGTGCTTGGGAAAGTTGGGTCCTCCCATCCTCACCTTCACAGGGGGATCTGCTCAGTCCAGTGTCCCCCCTGCATGGCCACAAGGATGGCCATGTGGGTGCCAAGAGCAGCACCTTGCTCCCTGCTCCTGCACTGCTTCCCTCCCCACCCCTCTCGCTTCCTCTGAAATGGTAATTCCTCTGACCAGGAAAGTAATGACCCTGATACATTATTTTAAATGCCATTTTTGCAAAGGAATTAATCAGCTTAGTGTGAGGCTGGATTACATTTTAATTTTAATAGTGCTAAAGTCTCACTGTTTTTTTAATACATTTTTCTGTTCTTTAGATTTCAGCAGGGCAGGATCTCACTTATTTAGACTGTACCTTGCTGTAATCTCTCCATTGTGGAAATTTGGCAGACAATAGCTATTATTCAGTGGTCCTGGTATCAGTGTCGCCTGTGCCCGTTTCTTTTAGTCCCATTGTCTGCATTAAGGATAATAAGATGAGATTGGGCAGCCGGGACCTCAGAGGGGTTTTTATCTTCCCTTGGTATGCATGGAGACAATCTTTTCAAAGGCACAAAGGAAGAATTAAATGACAAGTTCTCATTTATAATCAAATGGAGATTGAGAAACACACCTGCGATCTGGGCTTTTGAAAATGTGCCTTTAAATGTTCAGTAATTAATAAAATTTCTTCAGTTGTGGGCTCCAATTTTCACAAAAGGTCTCTGTAGCTTACAGCTGTAATTAACAGCTCAATTTTCTCAAGGAGCTTTGCATACTTCAAAGTACTTGCATGCTTCCCTACATTTCTTCCACATTTTGAGATGCTTTTTATTTAAAATCAATTACAAATGAGGTGTATATTCAAATCCTTTACCAGTGGACATTATCTCGTATGTAACAGAGCTCCAACCAGAATTAAAATTGCTTTTTAAGGTTCACACCATGAAACGGACCCTTTTCCACTGTTTCCATCTGATATTTTATTACCAGGTTTGATTACGGCAAGCAGCACAGTGGATTGCACACATGGTACAACCAGTTTAGCATCAGCCTTTCTTGCAAACTTCTCAACAATTTTTTCAGAAGGAAAATGTGAGACAACATATAATTTTTGCTTATGGAATAACTCACCGTACCTCATTTCTTGGCCCTTGGCTGACAAGAAAGAGCCTTTTTTTCAATTCAGCACAGCATGTTTTCTGGGCATAATAAGCAACAATTTACATACAATATATTAGACTTTCACTTCTGTAAGCTATTTAACACAGGTACACATCCCAGCGCCTTCCTCTGTCATATGCTATCTGCATATACAATATACATAGAGAGAGAGAACTACTGTCTTTTGAAGACATGATTTGGTTAGAAGCAAGTAAAAGTATAGTGGAGCCAGATGTAGAACAAGCAGGGCTGACATCTTCTCTCCTTGCCGTTGGATCAGGTGACGTGGAGAAGGCATATTCATCAGCGGGCTTTGCCCAAATCCCTTATGAAAATCCTGTTCTTCGGTAGGTTAATTGTCCAGATGCTTAGGGCTTCACAGAATTGGCCCGTATCCATCAAAAAGTATTCAGATCCTGGCCTCAGGCATTACTTCTCAAAATGTTGGTGGGATCTTGCAGGTAGAAGTTAGACACTGCTTGTGAAGTCGTCTCGTAACCCAGGGGAGATGAAAGGTGAAATAACTTCTCAAGACCACACTTCAGATATTTGTTATAGCTTCATGTGTAGCCACTCTCCTCTTAATAAGCAGAAAATTACTATTCAGACACTGCCTAAAGGAGATGTCTTTGTTTTATTTGCATATATACTTTTCATCTATTGTTTTAATGAATAATAAGTGTAAGTGGTGCCCAAGACAGAGACTCTTTCTTTTCCCTTTAATGGAAAAATATGCTCCTTGATGGTTTTATAGGCTGTGTAATTGTGTCTGGTAGAAACAGACATCAATCTCTATCAGTTATGCACACAGGCATATAAAATAAGAGTAAGGTAACCTCTCCAAAAGATGTTTATTAACGAACATTTAAACTACAGGCAGTACTATTGCAAAGGTGATTGGACCTAAAGGGCTGTCTCTGTCGCCACATACCCTCTAAGGGAACAGGAGCTGTAATAAAAACAAGTGGCAAATAAAGCACTAGGACTTTATGGTTTTTTTCCTATGCCAGGAGGCACTATTCATTGACAATGTTCACTTTTTGGCTGTTGATCTACATTTATCTCTGGTTTAATATCATTATAAGGCGGGGGAGGACCTTCATCAGTACTGGGTAGGACCGCTTTCTTACGGCTGGACCGATTCAGAGGACACATTTGAACAACTCACTAGTAACTAAGACAAAACCTTTTGGATTGATTCCCTGTGTGACCTGCTCAGAAATCATAACCCTGCCCCACACACGTGCTAGTTAAACAGGTGGAGCCCCTCGGCACTTCATGAGGTAGGTAAATGTCATTGCTCCCCAATTTCCAGCTGGAGGAGATGAGGCACTGGAGAGGTTAGATGGCACATGCTGCAGGTAACGTGGGAAGACTGGCAAAACAGGGGGCAGAGTTTCTCACTTCCCACACTGGTGCCTTCATGATGCCCTTCTGCTCCCTTCCCCCAGCAAAAGTGCCCTGCTGCCAGCCATGGCATTGGTTCCTGTTTTACACTCAAAAACACTGCTAATGCTGAAGAATGCACACTGCTACATCCAGGCTTTAACCTCTCAAAAGACAAGTGGGTTATTTCTTTAATATTTTCTGCCTCTGCATCGTAGTGATCTCTACCTGTCAATGTGAGAAGCATGTTTAGGCTCCAAAAAGAGCCGTGTGCGGTAAATGCACTGACCCAGTAGCTCAGGAGAGGCGTGCCAGGCTGGGGTACAGATATCTGGGATATCCCTCTCTGAAATACTGCCCTTCCATGGCTCCCTTTCTCACCAGCTATTGCAGGGCTGCATTTTCTTAGTTGTATGACTGCTCGGAACTCCTGTTAATGTCAGTTATTAATGTCGCCGATGAAAGTGGGAGAGAGTCATTATTTTTAGTTTCTCTTATCAATTTTCTTTCCAGGAGATCAGTGTTACAGCAATACTTGAGGCACAAGAGATATCGTGGGTATTGTTGACAGCCTGGAGATGGCACTTCCCTGCCATCTTCTACATGCCTCAAGACTCAGGACAAGAATTACTGCTACAGTAAGCAGAAAATGTTACATGCCAACAAATAGTTACAGTTTTGTTAGTATTTTTATTTGTGTGATTTATCTCAATCTTCATGGCCCAACCCCAGTCAGATGTGTAACAATCTTTAAGGTCTCTTCCAGCTATAACCATTCTATGATTATCATTGCATCAGCTTCTAACCTCAGTCCTGGGTCTTCACACTCCAGGCTCCACTCACCCTGCTGAGTTTCAGCTTGGTAACCAAATGTTTTGTTGAATGGAATCTCTATCAAAGCCAAAAAGTCATGGTGTTCTCTAAAAATAAGCAGCACACAAACCTGGGCATGGTCTTGCTGCTATCATGTTTCTACATTTGGGTTTTGCGGTCAGCGTTGTTAGCAATGGAAAGGGAGATATCACAGGATGAAAAATGAAACGCCAAGCACAGAAGCTCATTACAATGCTCTCCAGCAGCTTCAAAGGACTTACCTCACCCTTGGAGTCAGAGGCCAGACAGGGTCTCTTTTTGAATCCCACAGTATTATTCTTGGCCATTCAATCTCTGACATGCCTGTGTTGCTGCAGAGAGAGGTTCTGGCAGACATCTTTCCCTCTTGATCCAAAAATGTCTGAACAGAAGCAGAATGTGTTGACTGGGAGAGGCACATTGGGATACGCGGTTTCTCTGTGGGCTGCACTTCCCTCACAAGGGTGAGGAAAATCCTCAAAAACCACCAGTGCTGCACTCAATTCTGTTTTCTGCTTCTGGAGAGAGAAAGTGACAGTCCCAGAGATGCTGCCCATCCACCATGTGCTGCCTGTACTTACTACACACCGCCTTCCCCTCTCATTTTAGAGGGCAGGTGCTACGTATCATGTGTTGGGCTCAAGTTATATGGAGAACACATGCCTAACATTGCTGTTTTCATTACTCATGTACCCTGGGAGCCATCTTCTGTGAGTCTGTGGGCTTCTTTGCTCTACTTCATCATCATTCCTTACCTCTAATCTAGAAAAAATAATGACAACCAACTCAAATTTACCACCTGCACTCTGTAACCCACGGCTGTTGATCCCAACCAGTCACCTGTTCTACCAGTACTGATGAAGGTCCTACCCAGAGAAAGTAGAATTTGGATCCTAAAAGGACATTTTGTTCATAAACCTATGGAAAGAAACATGGTATTTGTACGCCAAAGAGAAAATAAAAGGATTTGCTCAAAATGAGAGATTTTGGAAAGGAAAGGCCTCATTCAGTTAGTTCCCTTACAGGAAATGCACTCTCCAGAACCCTCCTTGTTGTATTTGTCTGACCCCTCCTTGTTGTATTTGTTTAACCCCTCAGGACAGCCTACATGAGTATGGTGTCTCGTTGTCTGTTGCACAGCAGGCACCACCAACATGGCCAGCCCCAGATGAACATACAGCACCTTTTGGGTGAACAGTGAGCGTCTATTTTCAAGTATGAGAAACAACATGCATCATAAAGTCAACAGGAGCCAGGGTGTGAGTTGGCAAGCAACCAGCCCAGCAGGTTCCTCCATGATACCTGTGCATGGAGTTGCCCGTTGGAGGATGTGTCCTCCCCTTTACCCTCCGACGAAGCAATAATCAGCTTTCTGGCTTTGCATCCAGATCAGGTTAAAAAAGAACAAACAAAAGAGAGTTCTGTAAATGTCTTCTGCTTCAGTCACTGCTGTGCCAGCATGCCTAGCTAAAGACAGACCAATATATCAAATTAAAAAATATATAGGTGCCTGGAAATATTAATCTTGAGTATTTATCAATTGCATGAGTGTTCTGGATGATGAGCAAGCCTACGTGGCCCTTCAGGCCTCTCTTCCTTGATGAATTAGATTCGTTGCTCATAGCTAAGTGCACAACCATCTTTTCATGTTTTTCTTCCTCTGGGACCATCTGGTTTCGTGTATATCCTGCCAGGCTGTTGGCATCAGATTCACTGTAGTTTCCATCCAGCATCATAGTTTTCGAATGAGATATTCCACACGTACATGGGAACTAGGGACATAAACAAGAAACACAGCTGAACACTGGAAGAACACGTTAGCCACAGAAATGAAGCCTTTCTATTAACAGACAGCTTTTAAACAATTGAGCTTGAAATTTAGTTGAGATACTATAAGTTTCTCTTTGAACAAAAAAGTCACTTTTTTCCTTGTATTCCAAAAGGGAAAGACATGGTTTAGCTACACGGCTATATAAATAAAAACTAACCAGAAGGGTTTCTCGGCTGCCTCTGTTCAGCCTTGCTGTCTTGAGATGCCTTATTTTGCAGTCTTTGTGTTAATAATTATTCAAGGACAAGATGCAGTTTTATCTGTGGAAATAGCTTATCCAGTACTTAATGGAAAAAATAAAAAAGGGGGGCTAAGCCCTGGTTTCACAGATCCTTTGTAAATCTGATTTTTAACTGAGCGGATCAGTTAAAAGCCCAGAGTAAAGTTCCTTCCCTGTTGACATTGATGTCAAAACTTGCATTGACTTCAGCAGCACAAGCACGAATCTCAAAAGTCTGAGAAAACCAAGAACACAGGTGGAATTTTGAATAGCAAATCTGCAGGTCTTTCTGTCTCAGAAATATGGACTCCAAACCTTCCTTTCTGCTAGGAATTCCTGCCTCTGATTCCCCACAGACTGCTTTCCTTACCCGGTATCACTTTGCCCCAAATTCACTTCTTCACCAGTTTTGATGTGTACATTTTCCAAGGACTTGTTTTCAAGAATAAAGTCAGCTAAAATAATTATGCATACATACACTGTAGTGTATATGTCCCGAATATATACATATATAAAATATATATCTAAAATGTACATATATGTGTATATGTAATATTCAGGATGCCACTGGAAAACTTGGCACTCAAGGCTTTTCCTTCAAATTATTTAACTGACAGATCACACTGTTTACTGAAAACCTGAAAATCAGTTTAGGGATTGTTTTCCGTGTTCTAGTCATAACCAAATGATTTGGTATCAGCAGATTTTGTGCAGAAAAACATGCCAAGTTCATAGCCCAGTGGCTCTACTTGTTAGACCTATCACTCCAGGACTTTTTTGGAGAGCTCCCTGGGTACAGCTGAATATCAGTTGGGTTTTAAGACATATTTTATACTAAATAGGTGTACCTAAAAAACAAGCCCGCCACCAAAACAACACAGGAAAGAATTACATCAAGCTTTTTATCACCAACTGGCAGGTCCAGGAGATTACATTGATAAATTAAATACAGCCAGAGAGCCTCCCTGGGCATGGGAACTCAGCTGACAACACCATTATAGTGTCACAAGTGACTCTGGCCTGAATTTTGTTCAGGCCAACAAGTACCTGAAGTTCTCGTGTAGGGTTCAAGAATTACCATGGGCCACAGACCATTTGCTACAGGCAGTTCACAGCAACCGCACCAATTTTGAGGAAAAGAAGGTTTAGTTTTAGACAGCCTGGGTCCATCAGCCTTGGCCCCAGGCACATTTAATTTCTTAATGTAGACATAATATAGAGCTCTTCTCTGGGAAGCCTTCATACTCAGATTCATTTGGTCTTTAATAGGGGAGCAGCATGGGCTGGAAAGATCTACATTTACAGTGATAAATGTCTCTTCTGCTTCTTCAAGAGCACTCATTTCACTATTACATCAATTGAATCCAGTTTCCAGAGTAAAACTCACTGTAGAGGGGGGGTAATTTGCTCCAAATAACAACTTTAGCTTTAAAATGTAGCAATTGTGGCAGCCATGGTGAATTATCAGCTTTTGTACTTTCCCCTCTTGTGATGCCCACATAGTCCCAGGCTACAGACTTCCCCAGGTCAGGTCATACTCTCCTCTTCTCTGATGTTTCTACAAAGACCCATGAGATCAAGTTCTGGTTTTCTGGAGTTAGCAATTCAGCCTGAGGTGGAGAGGTCTAAACAGACCCAATTATACACACCCAGGTACTATAAAGACCAGATCAACCCTAAGGAAAAAAAAATGAAAAAAAAAACCCAAAAAAATAATAAATGCATGAACAAAACAGAGGTTTTCCTCACCCTCTCCCGCAGTTTCCTTTCTTTCCTCTCTTGCACCGTTGTCAGGTAATTCACTGCCGCGTATTCCAGCACCGAGAGGAAGACAAACACAAAACTGACCCACAGGTAAATGTCCACTGCTTTGATGTAGGAGACACGAGGCATGGAGGCGTTCACCCCGGTGATGATCGTGGACATGGTCAGCACGGTGGTTATCCCTGGAAAGAACCAAGAGAAATAAATATAATTGACTGATACCGTTCATAAGGCTTTTGCCTCAAGAAAAGCAGAAATGCTCTAAGTGATATTCTAAAAGCTGTTAGATATGAAATAAATTTGTGATAAGTATCTCTCCTGCCAATGCAGAACTGTTCCACTGTCCACACTTCTGTGCATGCTTTACATTATATTAATCATCAGATAAAACAAATATTTGCTTCCCCAGTATCATTAACCATCAAAATGAACAGTTCCCTTTCCTGACAAAACTTTCACGCTCAAAGATTTTCACGCAGTCATGGCTTGTTACAGCTCCTCTCACCCAAGGACACTCTGGCAGGAACCGCTCTGCGATCGATCCAGAAGGACACCCAGGACAACATCACCATGAGGGTGGCGGGGAAGTAGGTTTGGAGCAGGAAAAAGAAGATATGTCGGCGTAAAGTGAAGTTTATGTAGAGGCGATTGTACCAACCTTTGGGAGAGGAGGAAATCAAGAATCAGTGAGAACAGCCTGGCTGGTAGGCACAGAGGGAACATCTTTCTTTTGATTTTTTTTTTATTTCTAAAGGGTAGTGAAAATAGAAACTGATCTTTCAAAACATGTACTGTCCAGACTGTGAAGACTACATTTCAGTGACATATCATCCTAGGAGCTCTCTCACAAGTAGTTAACACAGCATTAGCTGTAGTGGTAAATCAGGAAAGGCCATACCCGTGCTACTGTAGAAAGCCAGTCTCGAAGTGGTGTGGAATTTTTGTATCAAAAACTGAGACAAAGAAATTTTTTCATCGGTTTTAAGAGAGTCATTCCCATTTTTCCAGTACAGCATCAGATCTTCATCAGTGTAAGCATCTTAGGGAAAGAGGAAACACAATGTGATGTGACTTGATCTTGGAGGAGAAGCAAAAGTTGGTAGATACAGACAAAATTAACGAACACAAAGGTACCTTTAGCATGGAGCAATGCCACTAACAACCATGAGTTAAAAAGATCTTGCCATAGGACAGTCTACAAAGCATGGAAGGAGGGTCTGGCCACTTGGGAGGAATATAAGACTAGTGTCAGAAGATGTAGGGATGCAACTAGGAAAGCTAAGGTCTCTTTAGAATTAAACCTGGCAAAAGGGGTCAAGGACAACAGAAAGGGCTTCTTCAAATACATTGCAGACAAAACTAACACTACAGGTAATGTAGGCCCACTGATGAATGAGGGGGGTGCCCTGGTGGCAGAAGATACAGAGAAGGCAGATTTACTGAATGCCTTCTTTGTCTCTGTCTATACTGCTGGAGGCTGTCCGGAGGAGCCCCATACCCATTTGTGGTGGAGTCTAGCTGCTGCCCTGCTGGGGGTTGTACAGGAGATGGTGACAGGCTTTTCTCAGGTTTTTCTCTGAGATGCAGAGTGGAAGGACAAGAGGCAAGGGGTGCAAGCTGCAGAAGGGATGGTTTTTTTCCAAGTAGGTAAAAGGAAACTTTTCCAGAATGAGGACTGGAAAGCATTTCAACACAGGTTGCACAGAAAAGTTGTGGAGCCACCATTACCTTGGGGATGTCCAAAACTCAACAGAAAACAGCCCTGAGCTCCCTGTTCTGAGCAGGGTGTTGGAGCAGCTGACCTCAAGACCAATCTAAAACTCTCCTCCCACTCTACATTACCCTATAATTCTGTGATTCTGCTGGTTTTAGAGGAAAATCTTAGATAAATAGCTGGGAGTACCTCAAAACAATTGGATGTTCATCTTGGCACACCCTGGAGAAAGTTTACAGAACAGCCATGAAAATTTTACTCTTCAAAGCAATTTCTCTGCAGGATAACTCCTTCCCAATGAAGCTGAGCCCAAGTCACAGTGTTTGCAGCACCAGAATTGCATCATACATAAACCCCTTTGGTGATGCAGTTTGGAGAAAATTAATGATGACTATACTCAACTTTTCACTAGGGCACTGTGAAAAGCACCAGCTCCCTGTCAGAAGCAAAGAACAGAGCAAAACTTCTCCCCCAGGTTTCTCACTGATGAAACACACACTAGTTCTCACGAGCTGCTGAGAACCTGTATATGTTGAACATACCTGTTGGTGGGTTTTTTTGAAAGTGCCATCTACTAAAATGCTTTCCCTGCAAATTCCCCTATCCTACAGCATAAGGGCTAGATAGACAACACAGTAAGTCAATAGAAAGGCTCCCAGTAACCCTAGTGAACGTTTTTTTTGGGATCTAAAATAGATGTGTCCAGCCAGCCACCAAGCATGACTAGCTAGAAACATAGATACAACATACAGCTCTCCAGCTCCAGAGAACACGTCTGAGAGTCCAGGGGGAAGCGGCTGAAGTCCATGTTACACATTGCTGTCACTGTGATCCTAGAAGTCAAAAACAAGAAAGGTTGGTTTCTATGAAGAGCCAAGAAGGGAGAACGTTCATAAAGGTAAATCATTCTGCAACTTTAAAGCCAGCAATTATGCACAATGCTAGCGTAAAATCCCCAGGAAATGTCTGCCAGTTCTCCAAGCCCATGTGAGACGGACACACAGACGCTGTAACGGAAGCTGTAATTTCAAAATGTATCAGGGAACTACAGTTCTTGGACATTACAGTAGAGATACTTCTACCGTGTTTTATATCTGACTATTTCCCTACAAGACAGCAACATAAAATAACTCTACTATTTACATTTTAAGGTCGCCTTATGTCCACTTTAATTAAGGTTTCCTCATTTTCCCCATTGCTCAGTTCCCTCTGTAGCCACCCCAACAACAACCCAAGCCTGAGGAACACAGCCAACCATATTACAAGCCACAAAATTCCTAGAGTATATATGTTATTAAGGCAAAATTAGTTCCTCACAGTCCTCAATCAAATTCTTTTCATCTGGGGGGGTGCATTTCTGAGGCAGGGGGTGTTAAATGGGTGCAGCCACTTCTCAGCCAGTGAGATTTGCCTCTCTTGAGTTCGTGTCTTAGCTAAAGAGCTGCAGCAATTGCTGCTACTGGTTTTAAACGGGTCCAGTTGTGCACATTACGTAACAAGTTCTCCAGTGGGTCACTGAACTTTTCTCCTGTGGACAGATTTGCTGCGGAACTCCCAGTTTAGTCAGGGCAAATCAGCTGTGAGTCATCATTTCAGAGGCCGACTTACGCTGTCCATGGCCATTTTCTAGATTCGTTGCAGATGTTGATAGAGAAATTTTCTTCTGTTGACGGGATTGTGATCCAAATCCTGCTCTGACCTACACACTCATCACCTCTGAAAAGCACAGGCTGTTCATTTTGACTATAAAACTAGAGCAGAATTTTGCCATGTGAGCTAAACTTAAGCCTTCTGTGAGTAGGCTCCAGAAGGTATGTTGTAGCAATGACCTCCCATAGTTGTGTAAATCATTTAAACATTACATGACTCACTCTTACTACAAGACTGTTGCTATTTTCTTTCCTTAAACTGTGCCACAGCCTATGGTCATTAACAGTTTGTTAGTCAGGGGCAGCACAGAAACTCAGCTGGTCAATAAGATATTCCTCAACTAAAGCCCAGTGCCAACCCCACGCAGATATCTCAAGACATCAAGAGGACATTTCTAATGCCACTGGACACCCATGCTTGGGCAACCAGATCAAGTCTGAGTGTCCTAAACACCACCAGGCCCCAATATAATGCAGATTCTTTCTCTCCTTAGATTTTTTGAATAAAATTATCCATTTAACCCTTGTACAATCAGCTGTCATTACATCCTTCTCACATCTTTCTCTCTCCTGAGGTAACATTAGAAAGGCACATCACCTCCTTGACAGCTCACAGGAAATTTTGAAAGCAAAAACTCGGCACATGAGCAAATGAGCAGAGCTAATGTTTTCTGTTAAAAATACTTGCTCCTTCACTTTTTGTCTGTCAAGCACTGCTAACTAGTGGTGTGATGCTGCCTTCAGCATATGAGAACTGCGAGACATGAGCAATAGAAACCAACATTCAATTACAATCTGTAGAGAAGGTCTGTACCCTTGTCCTGCTCTTCTCCCCTCGGTGCTGACCCAGGCTTACAGCTGTGTATCCAGATGGCCAAGAAGGCCAGTAACATCATGGCCTGTATCAGGAACAGCGTGGTGAAGGGGAAGTGATTGTCCCCCTGTACCCAGCACTGGTGAGGTCCCACCTCAAGTACTGTGTTCAGTTTTGGATCCCTCACTGCAACAAAGACATTACGGTGCTGAAACATGTCCAGAGAAGCTGGTGAGGGGTCTGGAGAACAAATCTTATAATGAGAGGCTGAGGGAACTGGAATTGTTTGGTCTGGAGAAAAGGAGACTGAGGGGAGACCTTATTGCTCTCTACAACTACCTGAAAGGAGGTTGTAGAGAGGCAGGGGTTGGTCTCTTCTCTCAAATAACAGGTGATAAGACAAGAGGAAATTGCCTCAAGTTGCACCAGGGGAGGTTTAGATTGGACAGTAGGAAAAATTTCTTCACTGAAAGGTTTCTCAAGCTTTGGAACAGGCTGCTCAGGGAAGTGATTAAGGTAATCTGGCAGTGCTAGGTTAACAGTTGGACCTGATGATCTTAAAGGTCTCTTCCAACCAAAATGTTTCTATGATTTTATGATTTGAACTTCCTTCTTTATATTTCTTTCTCCTTTTTGTCTTTCCTGCTGCATGGCACCTTCGTGCTCATCCAGTTCTAATAAAATAGACAATGTCTTTATGAGCTTAGTTAAGGTGTGAGTAATCAGGCCTTTCATGCAATAAATGGATCTATTAAATAGGCTCAGATCAAAAGGGAATTTTTATCATTAAGATCACACAAAGCAAAGTGGCCGTATGGTGCATGGTCTCTTTCTTACACACATACACCTTTCTTTGTGATTTTAGTAATTTGCCCAGGTTTTATAAAATAGATTAAGTAGAATTGTACTCTGAAACCAGTGACCTTTAGAGTCCCCTGGTTTGGTGGGATATTGTCCTACTTGGGACAATATCACCCACTATGCTCATTCTTCAAAGAGAAATAACCTCCTGAATCAAACTTCATAAAAACTTTTCCTTGTTTTCAAAAATTATTTTACCATAGCTTAAGTAAGTAAGTTCCAGAAAGATCCTAGAACAGTAATTGTTGTATTACAAAATTTTCAAAGGTCACTGTGCACCAAGAGCATGTTTTCTGTCCTGGGGAAATGTTCTTTTGTCTGAGCTCTCAAGTTTTTCTCCTCTGGCGGTGTATTTTTCTCCGCATCTCTTTTTACATTCTTCTGAAGGAAATGAAATCTGCTGGGATGCTGATGAGAGTGGTCTGGTTAGAAGGGGAAAGTCAGTGAACAAAAGAAAACATCTGATGAAAAACGCTGACAGAGAAAGACCTGCCATTCCGGGAAGATGCAGCATCCTCGAGAAGCATGGCCACCCTCTTTGAAGTGCAGCTGTGTACTCAAGAACCTGAGACATCCCAAGATACCATCAATAAGTACAACAACAACAGCAACTTATTGTCTGAATAGCTGGAAAACAGTCTGGAAATTGGTCTGAAAGAACAAAAACCATCATTATCTATTGACCATTTCAGCTGAAAAATAGAAATGAACAGTGCCTATTGGCTGCTCGAAGTGGTGGTGTTCTACACCCTTTTATGTCTCTGTGATATAAGGAAGATTTAACTTTTAGCCAAAATGGAGCCTCTGTCTGAGAACTTCCCACGTTGCACTTTTCCATTCCTAAATAGGTTGAATCCACTGCATGAACTTTCTGCCAGCTCTTGGACTCTCACTGGGGACCCCCAGCTGACTCCAAACCCCATGACACGGAGCATCTCTGAAGTGAGATTCTATTGTCTCATTGGTCCCCTTCTGGGCCCACTTTTGGAGTTGTTTTGGTTTGTCCTCCCACCAATGGGATGATTTGGTTCACTTGATGAAAGGTATCACGTGGTACCGGTATCATACATCCATGTAAGTATATCTATCATATTTGCTGTTATGTTGTTGATTAGTTGCCCCACTAATGATAAATTTGTAGTAATCTGTAATAGTATATCCCTACTTGGTTATTGCTGTTAATTGGCTGTTGCTATTTGATTTATTGATGCTGTATGATTGATCATTGATAGTAATTTTTAATAGCATGATGCATATATATTCACTTTATTAATCATGAGTAAGCTCACTAGTAGTGATTTTGTGGTGGTTTGCTTGCTAGTCGTGATTTTTGTGGTTTTTTTGGAATCTGTAATAAGGTAGAGAAATTTAGAGGCTAAAGCCTCCATGCCTTTTGTGTATTATAGAATCCTGCAAACCCACCATCATGCTCTCTGTACACCCACAGGCCAGGTAACCCCTAAGGTCATGACAGACATGTCTCGGGATTCTTCCGGCTAGAAAATCAGGGACTACAAGGGGTCTTTAGTGCTGCCATTTCAGCTTCAATAAACTGAATTTATACCTTTATATCAACATGAAATTGAAAAAAAAAATAATAAAAAAAAAGCAGTTTTTCTAGACAAACAGGAAGCAAAATAGGATAATTATAGAGGTCACCATCTGCTACATCAGCAGCTTCCAGTTTAATCACACACTGACCCCAGGATGAACATTCCCGCTCGACTAAGCTGTCCTCTGACTGCAAAGAATTAGGGGAATGTTTTTCCCCTGGGAGAAGATTATCTTGTTACTGCCCACAGCATGGTTTCTCGCAGCTTCCTGCAAAGCATCTGGTACTGGACATGCTGAAAACAGGGCACTACATTAGTGGTGGGAGTAACAGGGTCAGCAGTAGTGGTCTTGGTGGTCACCAAAGCCACACTGGGAGCAAAATTGGCAGTGAAGCTCTGGGGGTGTTCAGGAGCACCACCCTTACCTCATGCTGTAGAGGACATGGCCATCAGGGAACACTCGCAGCATGATGTTATCAGTGGTGGTGTCGTGAATGAAGGACCTTTTGGAGTGCACAAAGAAGACATCAGGGACCCAGATCTTCTTCACCAGCCTGCCATCAAAGGTCATGCTCTTGTTGGTGGTGCTGGGAAATGAGAGACGCTCATCCCTCCAGTAGTGCCTTAAGTACAGCGTCATAGTGAAATCCTTCACGTAAAAAGGAAGACAACCAGAGAGCTCTGTTGGTGTTGCTTTCTACACCTAGGAAACACCAGACATTCCCTCCCCTTTCGACTCCTGTTTCTCCACTGGACCAGTGCTCTTTTGTGAATAGATTTTTTCCTGACAGAATAATTTCAGGCAAAACAAAACATAACCTCCCCCCCCCCTTCAATGTATTGCAGTATTCAGTAGCATTCAGTCCTAAAAGGGACATAAATATGCCCCAAAAGAAGCACTGCCCTGCAGAAATGATTTGTCAATCCTGGCAAAATTACCTTGAAGGACTGTGGTATCAATAGCATGTTCAAGGAGAAAAAATGTAAATTTTTGCATACCACAACCATGCGAAGGAACCGTTTTTCCTACTCTACAAGTGTATAAATAAAGCTCTTTTTTAAGCTTGTTGAGGGGGCAGGAGCTTCAGTCACACAAAGAAAAACATCTGTGTGTTGATCCCAACCTGGCAGCTGCTGCTTTTAGAGCTGAACCTACTCTCTCGTGCTGAGAGATCAAATACACCCATTTTCTTTATATTCCCAGTTAAGCCAGTGTTTACAGGAGCTGCAGCTGCCAAGCCCGGGCAGGCAGCAGGACAGGCCGGGATGTCTTCCTAACCACTTGGCAACAGCTTCCAAAAACCACCACCACCACCACCTCGTTTTGCTTTGCCGATGACAAACCATCGGTTAACCCGACTCTCTCCATGTCAAAGGACTGCCCTGGCAACAGCCTCGCATTGCCAATATGTTTTTCATGAATTTGTTCTTCCACCCCAAATATGAATCGGCGACTGCTGTGGAAAGTACTTGCTGAGAAAATAGAACTGTGCTGAGAAAATAGAACTGCAGAGCCATCTGCAGCAAAGGGAGAGCTGCCCTCAAAGCTTTCTGATGGGCAGGACTTTCATTGTAATCAGATGCTCCTGACAGGAAACATTGGAAGTTATTTACTTGCACTAATTAGGATTTTTTGCTGCTACAACATTGTCGTGATATATCGGAGCTTCAGGTCTCCTTGTGGCAGCCATTTCCTGGGCTGAAAGCTCTCTCCCGCCCACTTCATTGCAGGCATCTCCCCAGACCCACTCTCTTTCAATATCCAGGCAGGCAAGCTCCCTTCTTTCAATGAAGATGGAATTGCACCACAGTAAGAGCTGATCAGCCTAAAGCTCTTTAAAGAAGACTTTAAAGTCTTCCATGTTTTGCCTAGGCAAGAGAAGGTGCCCAAAAAACAGGGAGGAAAAGGCAGAAAGAGGAAGGAATGAAGAAGTTTCCTCTTCTCCTCTATGTTCCTCTTTCCAATTCTCTTTCCAGTGTTCTTATTCGATTTCCTATAATTTAAAAAAAAAAAAAAAACCACAAAAAAAAACCCCAAACAAATAAAACCAAACAGGAAAATGATTGTGAACACTCTTCACTGGGAACACCTCGAAATCTGTTGAGGGTTAACAACAGCATGTCTTTTTTCCAGGTTTTTAATTAATTTTTATTTGAAAAAAAAAATACTAAATCACAATTGAACTTGATGCAAATGTCCTGAACAGCATCATCAGTTACTGACAGACTATTCCCCCACACCAAATTCTGCTTTGGCAGAGGCAGCTCAGCTCCCCTGGCAGCTCCCCCTCACGGGCCCCAGTGAGGTTTCTCCCAGTGATGCAGAAGCAGAAGTGGCTCCTTCTCATTGACGTTGCCAACTTAATTTTCTAATGCATCCCCCCCAGAAACATGCAATTAAAACAAACAGGCTCAACAGATCCCTAAGGAAGAAAACTCTCACTGTAAGAGCAGCTTATGTGAACTTCACCATATACCTTCAAATCCTCCTAAGTAGCCGCTTATATTTTCGATTGTGATAGATCCCTCACAGCACTGATTAATCTGTGATAGATCCCTCACAGCACTGATTAATCTCTGAATTAAGGTCCTTTTTTCCTTCATACCTTTAATCTTTACCTGAAGATAGAGAGGTAAGCCCTTAATCACCTGGTTTTCTCAAGTCTTTAGTTCTGAGTATCAGCATCTCTGAATTTGCCAAATTACTTCCATCTGACCAATAACTTGAAAACCCTAGGTTTCCACTGGGAAGGACTTTTTGTGACTATGAATAATTGAGGATTAAAAGAGGATTACGTACCATGTCAACCTCAGAAATACTGTCCAAGCTTTCAAGTTGCACATCCACCCCAACAGGAATTGCAGGGCCTGCAGGAGAATGAGATTTAGATATGTAAATAATTGTTCTTTTATGTCACTTGCATTTAATTAGCACTATAAGGTAGGATGCAAAAAAAATTCTGAGCTTATGCTGTAATTTTCTGTCCATGATTCTTCATGAGGGGGCTTGTGGAAGAGTCAGTGAAAAACCATGTAAGGCCCTTTTTGAAACACTGAATTATCTTCCCCTTGGCATGTGCTGCAATGTTAACACCACACAGCTAATCCACAGCTTGGATGAACATTTGCATGTTTTTAGAAGCTGAGCCATCCCATCATAAATTTTAGGCCTTTATGAATGAATTTGGCCCTGAGAACAGGAGATTGAGAAGACATTGCAGCAATGAACTCTTCCACGTGGATTTCTCATTTATTATCAATAAGACAAGCTGCATTACATTCATAAGAGCCCATCGCAATTTTCAT
The DNA here is from genome assembly GCA_013400055.1 of Nycticryphes semicollaris. NCBI lineage: Eukaryota > Metazoa > Chordata > Aves > Charadriiformes > Rostratulidae > Nycticryphes > Nycticryphes semicollaris. Next base: position 790,947 of record VXBJ01003895.1, on the reverse strand, counting down.
TCATATGACTCATTGATGACGTTAATAGTTTTCCACAGTAGTTTTAAAATTAGCAACCAGAAAATTTGCAAAGAGTAAATAAGCGGAAGACATCCTGTAAGCCATACTCCTCCATAACTAGAAGCCCTGTATCAGAATTTCACTGGAAACTGCTGCTCATGAATGATCATCCACGGGATTTCTTCTCAGACCATTGTAACCCACCAAAGAGAAGCAAATCCATGGCAAAGTCACAGATATCTTTTCCTTGTCACCCGTGTCATTAGTCCTTTCTTTTTGACTGGCTCCTTGCCCCAGGAGGAGACATTGCTTATGCCCAAGGCAGATGTGTCCTTCCTCATGTGCAATCCAGCATCCAGCATACAATGACTAACACATTGTCCTTCTGTCACCCTGCAAATCCATCATCTTCTGGTTTGACCACAAGAAATGGTCACTTCATTAAGTGGAAATATTGTGGCAATGGCTTTGCAGTATTCTGCTCCCCTTTGTCCTCATCAGTAGAGTAGTTGTGGACTATGACATGGTCTAACAAGCAAATTAGCCAGTGGAATGCAGTTTTTGAGGAGGTGGTTTGTTACTTCTGGTTCTTTCAGTTGACTTAACAAGGGTTGCTGCATCCTACTACATACCCTGCCTGTCTTAATACAGTCCTTTTCAATCTGAAATCACTCTAAGAGTTTACACCTTGGTTGCAGCCACATTCCCTTCCAGGCTCTATGATTATTGAAGACATTGAGTAAACAAAAGTTAAAAACAACACCGAGAACAGATGTCTATATGGCATTCCTCCAGCTCAGTAGAGAGTGCTTTGCTTTTTATAAACAAGGCAGCAAAAAGCACTGTATCTGTGGTGATAACAAGCAGGGAAACAGCACAAGCCTGCTGATATGTAGTGCCCTGCTAGTAGCCAATTAGACTTTCTTTGCTCAGATACCTCATAAAATCATACATGGTGGTCAAGAAGAGCCTGAGCAATGATTCAGATACTTAGCTATTCCTTTAATGCCTTTAAATATCTAATAGGTCTCCAGTGCAGTCATGTTTGGGACATTTAACTTGGTCCTCTGCTACAGCAATGCTTAATGCTCAGAGTAAGTCACTTCAGAAAGGCTCCACGGTCCAACACAGCCCATGTCAGGGCAAACACAAGGCTGCCCTCAGTCCTTGCCAGAGAAAGCTTTTATAATTAATATTATATGTTGTCACACACAGCTGCTGACATTGCATTTGTCCCCACAAGGGCTTCCAAACAGCCACTTCATGGTAGGCACAATGCTAACAGAGAAGACATGGTCTCTGCCAGGATGGCTTCCCAGTGCAATCATGGCTTCCCACTTGTGCCAGAGGAAGAAGGCAGTGCTTGGCTTTGGTGCTCTCCACTGGGTCTCCCTGGAGCCCAGGGGCTGCGTGCCCAGCACATGCCGGGCAGCCCCCTTCAGCTTCCAGACTGCAAGAGACACTCTCTCTGTACAAATGCTCAATTTAGCCCTGATACAGGAAATCAAAACCCATTCAAAGTCTATTTACTGCTGCAATTTCCACGCTTGTCTGAACATTCATCACAGATTTAAATAAAAAAAAAAGAAACCAAAACAAACCAACAAAAAACAAAGCACAAAAATCAAAACCACAAACAGAAGATCAACGCCAAGTTGGTGTTTGTCCCTCTCTCCTATTCCTTCCCTATCTGCTCTTGAAGATAAAATACTATGTCCATGTTCTTTTTTTCATGCTCCTGCACCAAATGCTCATTTTGTCTCCCAGATAACCAGCAGTGCAAGGATAAAGTCTAAGGTTCAGTCTGGAGCTGCTGCGAAGCTTTATTAAACCCAAAATAAGGGATGTTCAGTGTAAAACTTGACAGTCTGGAAAGCTGGACAGTCTGGAAAGCCCTTGAGAGAAGAAGCCTGGGGCTGGGTTACGTGTCTTCTATGTCAGTGAAACTGCTTTGAGTTCTTTTTCTTTTCTGTAGTTAATCATGAATTTGAAGGATGATAAAACAGTGAGTATAATAGAGAGAGAAATAATTTGAACTCTGGACTCAAACACAAAGTTCTTCATACGGACAGTATGAAGATGCGACTGTAAAACTTATTTATCAGTGGAAATATTTACCCAGCCTTTCTTTGACAAAATCCTACTACAACCAGCAGGAGCAATCACTGCTTTTCTCTTCTCCCTGCTCCTTGCTCAGCATCTGGGGCTGAAGCAATGAGAAAGGACATGGATGCGGGTGAGGAAACATTGAGGCACCAAAGCCTTTTGGAAGAGGCTTGGACAAGAGGCTGGGCCAAGCAGGGAAGAGTGGGAGATGGGCCAGCAAGGCCAGCCCAAATATTGCTGCCTGGGAGATAGTGGCAGGAATCAAATAATCACCAGGTCCTGCTTTAGGCAATGATAATGGTATGTTCACTTGGCACATCATTCTTTGAAACTTCTACTAAGATGCCATTTGGCAGAGGCGATTGATGCGAACAACACCGTAAATGTCTGCAGTGTCTGAAGCAAAACAGAAGCCCTGTAAGAAATGCCCTGAGAAACAAACTCTGGGTTTCTTTAAAGGTCATCTTGGCTACGGCACATATGATTGAATTAAATGGCAGTTTATCAGTCACAGTGAGTTGTCAAGAGATCTTCGGTCTCAGTTGCCCTTGGAGTCAGTTGGGAACTGCTAGATTTTCAATCCTGTTCCTCTGGAAATGAAGCTGTTCAGCCACAAACAGAAAGAAAAACCTGGACTCTTATAAAACTTTGTAAAAGTCAGGGACTTTCACTTAGATCTAGAACTGGAGATGCTTTGCCAAATTCCCTTTCAAATGCCACGAGGGATGAGCAAACAGAAAAAAAACCTCCTTATTCAGAGAGGGCAGAGGATGAGGAAGGTGTGGATGGGAAGGGAAAAGAACAGCTGAGATGATATCTATCTGACACACTGAGCAGGCAGAGAGAGGACAAGTAACTTAGATTATAGCATAAAACGTAAAAAAGCCCTCATCAACTAGTTTTTCCATGTCATAAACAATATTTTGTCATTACTCATTTTTTTCTTCAGAGAGAGGAAATGGAGAAGGATCAGCTTGTAGAATTACAAGCAGGAAAAGACCTGAATGCTGTACCACTGGAGACATCTCAAAGCTCAGGTTCCTCTCTGGGATGTTCACTGCTGGGTGGGAAGCTAAACGGATCCCTGTGAAAGCTGTGGACTTGGCTGAGAAGCAGTGATGCCTTGCTCAAAGACTGCAGGCCAGCAAAGCTTTTCAGCTCATACTTCAGGCTCTCTCTGAAAAGCAAGAGCCAAATCCATGGAATTGTTCAAATTAAACAGGAGCTCAAGTGTTTATAGATCAAGGTCTAGAGAGAAATTGTATAACCTTTGACTGAAGCATTTCTTCCAGAAACAGCAAACATGTCAACATCCATTATCTCCATCACTGTCCATGACAGTATTTTGCAGAACACAAATCCTACTTCAGCAGCACTGGTACAACCAGAAAGCAAAACCTGGACTCTTATAAAACTTCATAAAAGTCACAGACTTCCACTTACAACACAGAAATGAACCCATCAATAAACAATCCCCCATGCCTCTCAGACACAGCACAGTGGCAGCTTCCAAGCCAAGCTCAAGATACTCACACAGTTGTGGCAAATTTGATGATATAAAAATTGGAAATGGAAAACAGGAATTTTTCATTTTGAGGGAGATATTTATATTTGTGTGTTGAGGGAGGATTTCAGTGATTTAAGCACAACCAGAGGCTGATGGGGGCACTTTTATTATTGGGCAGGGGCCATTAGCCCCACAATTCTATATGGGATTTACACGAGCACCCTCGCACCTTCACCCTGTAAAGGTACTACCTTCTGAAACTGCATCAGCAACACCTTATTTCTGTAAATTCCTGCATGCCAGTGTCCTGGCCTCAAATCGAAGTTGAGTATTAAAAAGATACTCGGGGCTCAGCCTGTCAAGGTGTTTGTGGCTTTATAGGTCTTTATTCCTTTGCCAAGTTCACAACCTGGTGTCCTGAGAATCAGTGGTAAGAGCGCTCCCTCCTTTCTCTTCCCTCTCTGGTGAGCTGCTCTGTCTTATGACCTACTCTTCAAAGACATTACACACTCGACTTAGGTGCTGCATACAGAGAAGATGCTTTACAGGTTACCTTTAGAGAAGACTCACTTTGCTTCTGCATTCAGTGTTTGTAATCCCCATTTTCACAGAATCACAGAATATCAGGGATTGGAAAGAACCTTGAAAGATCATCTAGTCCAAACCCCCTGCCGGAGCAGGAACACCTGCATCAGATCACATCCAGGCAGGTTTTGAATGTCTCCAGAGAAGGAGACTCCACAACCTCTCTGGGCAGCCCCTTCCAGTGTTCTTGTTACCCTCACTGTGAAGAAGTTTTGAATGGGTGGTTTCTGACACCGCAAAGACTCTGTTTGTCCTTGCAAAATCTCCCATTTGAATACTAAACTCTGTCACACATTGAATGGGACATCTATTCTGGGGCTAAACCCTCCAGGGAACCCAGGAGGTTTCTACAAGTCCCTTTCAGGAGTGTCTTCAGAAGGTGCCCAACATTAAAGCCTGTCATATCCCAGAGTGTCTCACCACCTAAAACCACCCACTGAGGAGCAGCCAGGAAAGCTGCAAAGTGTGAATGAGTTCCCAGTCAGAAGCAGGTATTGAACACAAACATGGTTTTTATTTTTTAACACTGCAGCAGGATGTGGAAGACAGGGAAGAACATGCTACCCTGGAAATGCCTGGAGTCACTTCTCCACTCCAGCTCTGAGACTAAAGCTTTGCGACATCTCTTTCATTTTTCTCTTTGGCCGTGATTTCAAAGGCTCATTGCTTTTCTCTGAGACAGTCTCTCTGTCCCCTCATCTATCTTTGAAGGAGTGAGGCAGATGTAGGCCCTGAGATAAAAATACCTATGTAGGTAACAAGCAGGCTTGAGGCTTCTTTGCTGCCAAATATTTTGTGTGCACGCAGAGAAGGTCGCAAACGTCCATAAGAGACCCCATGTCTGCCAGCTCCAGAACAGTCTTCAGTATTTCTGAATGTGTGTGTGTGTACATATGTATTTTATATATATTTTATATATGTTTGGGACCTCTTAGGTGTGGGCAGCTTCCAGGCAACCACCAGGATATGCTCATCAGCTGCCCTATGCCTGCAGAGATCTTCCTTCCTCCTCATCTCCTTGACGGCTGGTCACCGAGGGAGAACCAAGTTCTATTCCAGCCCTTGTACTAACCCTAAATGAACTACTTATGCTTCATTCCCCCCACTATTCAGCCATCCCTCCCAGCAAAAATACTGCCCAGAAAGGGCAGCGATGACCAGCTGATGTCAGGCTATTATGCTATGAAGAAATACAATAGAAGTACAGCATTAGGTTATGCCTTGGCAAAGAAGATACAGCTATTTTAAGTATCAACTAAAGCTGCTTATTGACAGGCTCCCCGTAAAATACAAGATGTCATAGATGAAATGCTTAAATTGGATGTTTAAGGAAGGCAGCAAACCAAACATTTACATAATCTTTAAATATTAATATTTGTAAATAATACCTGAGCATCTGCTAGCTAGGACAAGGTCGCTGTCACGGAGATAACTCCCTAAGGGTCAAAACAAACACAGTCTATTTTCACTTATGTAGGCTACTTTGAACATCAGCAAAGCAAAAATCTTTGTCATTACCACCGTACCCAATAGCCTGTCTCTAATGGGCTGAGAGCGGGCAAGACAGCCGTGCTTATTGGGCTGTTAATAACACAACTTACACAACATTTGCTTGCTCACTTGCTCTTTACAAAGATACTTTTTCTTGGGGAAAAAAAAAAAAAGAAAACGACCCTTCACCTTTCTCTAATGATTTTTTTCCACTTCACCTTGCATAACCCCAGCCCACTCTGGCCAGTGGCCACAGCTCTGTTGGGCCGGCAACTTGCTGGCTCTCCTCTGCGGACCAGCAAGAGTCACCACGGTCACCACAGAGCAGCTGCAGACCCCATCCCCTTTTTAGCTTAAAGTTGTAGACCGGTCCGCCAAAAACATCACAGGTTAGGAAGAATTTTCTTCACTGAAAGGGTTGTCAAGCATTGGAACAGGCTGCACCATCTTAGTGCTGCCTGGTGTCTCGTGAGCTGGCAAAGGGCAAGCATTTGGGATTCTCTTCCTTCCCACTGCCATCATGCCCACTCGGTGCCTGCAACCGCATGTGATGCAGGCTGCATCTGTCCTAGGGGCTACCAGCCTGTGGTCCTGTGTGCTTTCACATCTAAACCTGACTCTACACTTTGCTTTCCCCCTCTTGTTTCAATATCATAGAATCATAGAAGCTCCAGAAGAGCCACTTGAAAGAGCAAGCTCGCCTCCCAACATGATCAGGGGTGAGCAGGCATGGTCTTCAGGACCAGAAAGGCCATCTTCTCTTCTTTGAGAGAAAAGGAATGATTCCAGCACAGGCACCCATCTGGCAGTAAGGAGTGAAAATGGTCAGAGGACAATGCATTTGCAGGCAGATTATTACATTATAGTGATTATAGTGGTTCCTTCCCACTGGTGCAGCTGGTCAGAGGCTTTTTTTTTTTTTTTTGGTCTTTTTTTATAATTACATGACTAATTAGAAGAGCATGAAATTAAGTGAACTGTTTTATTCTCACCTCCAAAAGCCGGCCGCATGGTGAAGTCATGGTCATCAACCCTGAGAAGCTGCTCCGTCTTTCCTCTCCAAGTTTTGGTCACGTCATGATTCTTCTTATAGATGTGGCTGCAAAAAACAGCAATAGCGTTGGCCTGACATCTCTGGGGCCCCAGTGGCACTCTGAGGCCAACTCCTGCCTGCCCCATTGCAGAGCCGCAACTTGGTGGGCACAGCCCCATGGAGGGAAGCCAGCACCATATGGTTGTGTACCAAGGTGACATTATCATGAGAAAGCTCTTTCTGGAGGTGGTCACACAATGTCATGTGCTCTTCTGAGACTATCTGCCCCATGAATGTCAGTCGAGTACTATTTTGTGTGGACTTTTGATGTTTAACAGTGACAAAAATCACCTATTTCCCTCCACAGCAGCACGAAAAGAAGGGGTTTATTTAAAGAAGCCGGCGAGATCTGCAGACCTCCATTCTTCTGAACACTAGTCCCAACTTTTTATTTGAGAGATCATATCACAGTAGAGCAAGGGTGACGACAAAAAAAGTGTCACTAAAATGGCATAAATGGGTAACTTAACAGCAGACAAACACAAGACTCCTGGAAGAAAGTCCAGATCAGCATCCTTGGCATTAAGATCCCTCAACCTGAGGGACTGACAAAGTTGTAAATACTGCTGCAATTAGCTGTTTGACAAAAACTTACTAAAAAGAATAAATAGAAAGAACTTTACATAAAAGGGTTCAGATTCATTTGCCTGTGTGGGAGAAGTATTACTGTCAGTAAAGAAAAAAATCTTGGAGGAAAAATAAAGGGGCTACTCTAGTAAGTACAAAAATTGGCGTGGATTAGGCTTAAAATCTTGGTCAAAAATTCAGAGTTTAGAAAATCTTCACCACACACATAGGTGTAACTGTGGAAGGACCGTGGATGGGCAAATCCTGATGAGGATGAGCAAAGGGAGCATAAATCACAAATCAGAGTGTTCAGCTCAGAAAATAAATGACAAAACCAAAAGGGCACTGACAGCTGCTGCTAACGTGGATAGCCTGCTTTCTGTAATGAGAAGGTGAAAAAGAAGCAACGTAATTTTTTTTTAAAAATGTATTAAATGGATGTTTCAAAGGGCTGGAGCACCTCTCCTACAGAGACAGGCTGAGAGAGTTGGGCTTGTTCAGCCTGGAGAAGAGAAGGCTCTGGAGAGACCTTATTGTTGTCTTCCAGTACCTGACGGGGGCTACAGGAAAGATGGGGAAGGACTCTTTATCCGGGAGTGGAGCGATAGGATGAGGGGTAATGGATTTAAACTGAAAGAGGGGAGATTTAGATTAGATACCAGGAAGAAATTATTTCCTGAGTGGGTGGTGAGACACTGGAACAGGTTGCCCAGAGAAGTTGTGGCTGCCCTATTCTTGGAGGTGTTGAAGGCCAGGCTGGATGGGGCTTTGAGGGACCTGGTCTGGTGGGAGGTGTCCCTGCGCAGGGCAGGAGGATTAGAACTTGACAATCTTGAAGGTCCCTTCCAACCCAAACCATTCTATGATGATAATATAAGCCTTTGTGCTCCAGGGCACATGCAACATAGGAAAATTTGGATCCCCCCTCATCATCAACCATCAGGGAAAGGCCTAAGTACCAATGAATGTTCAATCAAATTTCTCTACTCAAACAACAGGGGTGGAGAATCAAATCAAAAATCCAATAAAACTTTGTGTTGTGTGCTGAGGAAATAGTATGGAAAACCCTGCTGCTATTACAATGCCATCTTGTAAATCGATGGTGCAGCCTCACTGAAACACCAAGCTCTGATCAATTGGCTTAAAAAACAGCAAACAGCGCACAGGAGAGTTGCTAAGAACAACTTCATGGCTGCAGAGGCCTCAGAGAGCTGGTGTGGCACACCAATGCTGCCTTAGGAAAAAAACAGAGGTTTTCAGGAATTTCCCGAGCCAGGGATTGCATTTAATACCTGGCATTTAATCATCAATTCATGCCCAATCCTTCCAGTATATGATGGATGATTCTCAATTTACAGACAGAGGTCTGTCATTTAATTTTTAATCAATTTAATCCATTTACAAAGATTTTCGCATAGAGCAGTTTTGAATGACAGGCAGTCTGCACAGCCTTTGGAGCGTACAATTATTTTTTGTCAGTTTAATCCAAAAGCAAGTTTGTTTGTAAAACCCACATTCTTCACAGCAATGCGTGACAGCAACTACGCTGGTATCTTCTCATGCTCTCCGGCGGGTTTCCCGTGCCACCCCCATCACTCTTTGGCACAGAAAATATCTCATTATGAGCAGAAGTGATCTCATTATATACATANGTTTAGATGGAACTTTCTATGTTCAAGTTTGTGCCTGTTCCCTCTTGCCCTGTCACTGCGCTACAGCTCAGTATTAACATAAAACGAGGGGAGCAATTAAGGATGCACATTTGATTTCCCAGCTCCACTGCCTAAACTGGCTGTGACATTTTCCATTCCAATGAAGGCACGGGCTAAGCTTCTCCATGTAACCTTGGTCGAGAGCTGCCTGGGTTCCTGCAGGACCAGTGGTCCCTTCCGAGCCCTGCTTGGGGTACCTGGACAACCTTATAATGAAGTCATCCTCTACTTGCACAACCCAAGGCACCTTCTGAAAATCAGTATAAAGATCTTTAGCTCAGGTTGATGTATTGCCTTAAAGGACACAAAATATCAAACTCATCAAATGTAGATTTCCAAACATAGGGATAAATTTTCTTGTCTAAAGCATTTACTGTAAAATTTACTGTATTTCTTGTAAGTCAGCAAAAGAAACGCTGAACAGAAAACGCCATGAAATTACTAAAAACGACACTTTGTTCATTTCTCTTGCATGGTTAGAAAACCAGTATAGCAACTGGTTTTAATTTCCTTTTACTAGAAGTGTCCACTATCCATTGCTGGCTTAGAGATAACTATATTTTTTCTGTGTAAATGGAAATTTAAAATATTGAAGTCACCACTCATTTTTATTTTTTTTCAATGCAGAATTCTCTGTATTTAAATTGTCATTCACAGTTTATAGTCTCCTAAATGTGATTGTATATACTTTTCAATAAGTACATCACACAGCAAATGTGTGTGCATACACACACACACACACACACACATATATATATATGTAAAAAGGCATGTATTTCCTCAGTTTCTACCTGGCTGGAAAACTGTTCATTAAAATCACTATTCCACAGCAAACGAACCAGTATCAGCTATTCTTTACAGTAAGCTTATTTACATAAATAATTTTAGCAGTGCTTTGACTCCCACTCTATCGCAGCTCCACGAAAGTAAAAGCACTGCAGAAATTGCACATTATTTTACCATGTTTAAATGAAGTACAAAATATCCAAACCAACTTTTAACCCAGAGAACAGCACTGCTTTCGGGCAAAGTCGTGTTTAAAAGAAGGATTTATACTATTTTGTTAACTTCTAAGTAGCTGCTCTCTGCCACACGTGAGCGGTTTGTAAGATAAAGCTACTGTTGATAGAGACCCTTCTTTCCCAGAAAAAGACTTGGAAAAAAATTCAGAGTTAAGTGAAATAATGGAGATTCAGTGGCAAAACTTTGGCTGCCTTCAGGATTTCAGAATCAGGCTCTTGCTGTTGCAGCTTTATAACAGTTATGTCACTAAAAGCATATGCTCCTGCATTTTTCTGTAAGTAGGAAAAACCTGAGAGCGTATCAGGGATTCTTTGTTTTTAATTCTATAATAACATTTCTTTGTAAAATGTTTGTTACAACAAACAATCACACACACACACACACACCCTGTAAAAACGTTGAGTGTTAAAGCAAAAAAACCAACAAAATAGCTGAAAAGATGAAGGTTTACAGCCAGAGCGGACCCGTTTAATAAGACGGATTAACCCGATTTGATTTTTGAGCCCTTCAAACAATGAACAGTCTTGTAAGATATAACTGCCCCCGGATGACATGGCTGCAAAAAAGGATAACATACTTTGGTCTGACAGGTCTGGAAGATTATCTTTTCTAACCTAAACCTCTGGTCAAATCTCAGCAACAGTAAATCTAATAAACTTTGCTAAGACCTTTAACCCTTTCTTGTGCCTTTACTTCACGTCGAAACGCACAGCTTTGTAAAGTTGCCATGGATTTCTTCGCAATGCCTTTTTAACGTTACAGTCCCCGAGGAACTTGCAGGGATTTTCATGCTATTAATTAAGAGCATGCATGCTAACCAACACCCCCTCACCTCAGACTGTTAGACACTAACACCCGATTTCCCGTGACTGGGAGTGGCACAGACATTCCAGCAAAGGGGGTGAATAACCTGCTCTTCAAACCGTGCCGGAAAAACAAACGGATCTGAGCATCTCTAGTAACTGCAGCTTCTCCGACTTCTCCCTGCCACTCAACATACAGGGCTAAAAACACTTTCACCAAGCTGAAGCAGCCAATCTGCCTCGTTAGGAGTTAATTATCATTAAACTGGTCCATTTATGGTTAAAGCTGAATACGGTATCAGACAGGGTTCAAAAGAGGTTGCCCAGAAAGCTGTCTGGACGCACAATACCCACAGACACTGCCAAGGCAGACTTTGATATCAGTCTGTGTAGCCACGGATTTAGAACACTCCCGGAAAAGGCACCTGCGCGCTTTTAGCAACCCTTACCTTGCCCTCTGCACCTCCAGCTGGCTCGTCCACCTCCTCCTCCGGTGCTTCCTGCTCTCCGCCAGAAGGAGGAAGCAAAAAATTAATAACAGGAGTTTTGCAAAATCCGGCATCTTGCTGGAAGCGGGAGCCGGGAGCTCTGCGCCGCGGTGACCTCCCGCAGCACACGCACCCCCGGGTTTAAACATCGAATCCAACTCTTTTTAATTCCGGCGGCGGCACATGTTTGGGTCGGGGGTGGGTGGTGGGGACGTGGTTTTCCCCAGGTGGTTTGTTTTCCAGGGGCTTCTCCCTCAAAGCTGCTCCCTCATCACCGCTGAGGGATTGGCCGTTGCTCACCAAGGTCCACTCACTGAGCGCTCCCCACTGGGTCCTAAAGGATATTTACTCAAGGCATTTATATAAACCCACCCCCCCAGTTCTGCACGCCGGCTTTTTGCCCAATCCACTAATCTCAGGGCAGCGCTAGGCTTCTGCCAGGCTGCGGAAAACCGGGCTGTCACCTTCCATGAGGCTTCCCAGATTTTTCTGTCCCTTCGCAGGGCAGCTTCTTCCACCAGGAACTGCCTGTGTCAGGCTCCAGAGCCCCAAAAATGGATGTATTTTGACAGTTCTATAGTTGAGATTTTATTTTCCAGTTCGGTCAGGCTCTTTGTGCTGTTGAATATAAAAGAATGAGCTATTTCCTCTGAAAATGATGATTTCTATTTACCATTAACTTTTAGAGGAAAATGAATGTTCCCTGAAGGGGACTACAGGAGAGCTGGGGAGGAAACTCTGTCACGGAGGGGAGCAATAGAACAAGGGGTAATGGTTTTAAAGTGGAAGAGGGGAGATTTAGATGAGATACCAGGAAGAAATTCTTCCCTGTGAGGCTGGTTAGACACTGGAACAGGTCACCCAGAGAAGCTGTGGCTGCCCCATCCTTGGAGGTGTCCAAGGCCAGGCTGGATGGGGCTTTGAGTGACCTGGTCTGGTGGGAGGTGTCCTTGCCCAGGGCAGGGGGGTTGGAACTCAATGGTCTTTAAGGTCCCTTTCAAGTCTAACCATTCTATGGTTAAAACACAGCAACCCCCCAAAGTATCTATACACACAACAGACTCTTTACATGAATCGAGTCACTATTAATGTTATTTTTTTTCAAATATTTATTTGCACAATCAGGCATTGAAACTTTTTTTTTAATAAAAGTCTGAAATGGAAACAAAAAGCTACAAAGCAGCTATTTCTTTCATCACAAGGAAGAGGCCGTTTTCAGAAACCGTTCAAACCTTATTTTCCCACAGCCCCTTTAAAGGGCAACGGGGACGTGTCTCTTTGCAGAAGACTTTGCTGCCCCGAGAGCCAGCGCGTGGTCCAGCACGAGAAGAAAAGCACACCGGGAGCAGAGCAGTCAAAAATCCAGCCAACTTTTCTTTTGGGTCAAACCCCTCCCAGAAAACTCTCCTCTGTGAGCCCAGGCTGGCGCAGCCCTTTGAACAGAGCAAGTGTTCAGGCAACTTACCCAACCAGGAAACGTGGTACTTTGATTTTTTTAGAGGCTACAGCATCTGGAAAGGTCTTTTTTGGGGGGTTTTGGTGAGGAGTTTTCTTGTTGTTGTGGTTTGGGTTTGTTGTTTGGTTGGGTTTTTTTTAATTTCTAATGACATAGGAATTAGGTAAAACCACATCAATTAATATATCAGCATCAAATTGCTCTGCAGCAGAACGTGGAAGAAACCTCTGAACCAGCTGAACAATTTTGTCTGAATTGAAGAAAGCTGGGTTTTGATTTTTGTTCCATTCTACCTGCAAACAAGATCACCAACAATCCAGAAGAAGCGCTAAAAAAGAACTCTCTTTTTATCTTGTGGCGTGGTTTTGTGGTGGTTTTTTTGGTTTTGTTTTTTAAATTCTCACATTTCCCCTTAGACAGACAACGGGCTTGTTTTATTTTCGAAGTCGTTATACCTACTTCCATGTTTCCAAACGTACAGAGTATATTTAAATACATTCAGCAAAGCTGCAGGTAGCCCCAAAACCTCACTTAGGTCAGAGCAACGAGGGGAAGTTTATCCAAATTTCACTGTCTTTGAAATAAATGTATTAAAAGTCGTTTAAATCTGGACAAGGCTACAGGGGGAACATTATCCCACTGATTTGCTTTCTTCTGCTCCCCTGCAGTACTTCAGCACCCACAGACAAATCTTCTCAGAACCCCACCAACTGCAGCTCTATTGCTTCTCAATGTCATTTCACAGCCTTCCTTACCAATTGTTTAATTTTTTTCCAGTAAATAATGCAGAAAGTCTCTGGGTCCAATATTTATTTTAGGTTTAAAGAAAACCCTGGAACAATAACAACAACCACCAAAACCAACCACAAAACCACAAAAAAACCATTCCCAACGAAACACAAGGCCATGTGATACCTGAAACGTAACTGAAGACTGGCTGGAAGCTCTTTATTACTACTAAGCTTTTAATAAATATCTCTCTTAAGCACGTTCATATAGAGGAGAGTTTAAGTATAACAAGGTTTAAATTTTCTCTAGTAAATAAAAACCACATATGAAACACTCAGTTCAACACATTCTGTGTATTTCTGGTAATAATTAAAAGACAATAGCTCTGGGTAAATAATTATATTACATATTTATAACTATTGCAAGAATAGACATGTTTTATATAACCTTTGACTTTAAAAAAACACAAGATATACAATTGAGAGTGTTAGAAGAGGATATTCAAATCTTGTGAAAGATTATCCAACCTTTCTTCCAAAAAAACAATAAAACTCAGAATAATGCAAGTGATTTACTGGCCCCTTCTTCCCTCCCCTGTTCCTTCCCCCCTTTCACACACACGAAGCAGCATCACGACCAACTCGTACGTCTTCTCCCTCTAGAAGCATCTGGTGGGAAATGAAAGTGGTTACAGAACCGCATCCCCTCTAAATGGAGATGTCACCGGACACCAACACATCGGCCTGTTTCGTTTCAGAATTCCTTCTCCAGTGTCAAATGTTATACCAACTCAGAGGGGGTGATTAATTGCATTTATGTTCTATTTAAAAAAAAAAAAAAAGAAAGTGAATCAACCACTTCATGTTTGAATTGTCTTTTTCTAGTTGATAAATTATGGAAAATCACTCCACTCCCACATGCCTTAACACTACTACTCCACTGCACTGTTTCCCCAAGAATCTAAGCGGGCATCAATTCTCACTCGTAGTTAAACGTCCGACTTTGCTTTTCTTACAAGTACTGTATCTGCAGGTACATTAACATTCAGAAGGATTTTAAGCGTAAATACAAAAGGTAACCTTTGTAAACAGTTCTCATGTCATACCCAGCACAGAAGAACGTTCAGCGAAGCCTTCGAGTCACCGCTGTTAGGTGACAGGAACAGCCTCACAACTCAAATATGTACTCGTTGGCCAAATATATCCTACGGAATATAAGGGCTGCCAGCGCGAAAGTCAGCAGGACAATGAGGACGGTGGACCCGGTGTGGTTCATGTTGACCCTGGGCTGCTGGACCCGGTTGAAGTCAGCTGAAGAGGGCGGCCGCCGCTGACTCTGCTGCTGGGCACGGCGCTGCCGAGGGCTCACGGGGGTGTTGGTGGCCACCGGGGGAGGGTGCTCTTGGCCGGGGGCTGAGCTGCTGGTCGGGGTTTCAGGCTGAAAAGGAAACACGGAAGAGCTGTGAGGCAAGGGGGCGCATACGATTAGCAAGGAGTAAAATCATTAGGATTAAAATGTACCCCGCAGACAACTGTTAATACTTGAAAGCCTGGTAATACACTTGTAGTTACCAGATCTTTACAGCCNCTGGGTGGGCCTGCTTTGGCAGGGGGGGTTGGACTAGATGATCTCCAGAGGTCCCTTCACACCCCATAGCATTCTGGGATTCTGTGATCTTTTATGTCCACATGCTCTCTTGAGAAGGATATTTCAGGCTGCAAATTAGCAGTCCTAAGGACAAGAGAAGTTTGAAGAAAATCTGTCGAACAGTATTTGAACTCTAGATGCTTTCCAAATCAAGATACTTCAAATATCTGTGTCTAGGATTTGCTTAACTCTTTTCAGTTAAAAAAAAAAAAAATAATCTTCAGTAATCCTCCAGATAGTTAAGTCTGAGGATTTGTAATGTCACCTATACTGAAGGGGAAAAGAATTTGGGGAGGGCAAAAGAGGAAGGACAGAACTCCAGGAGAATTCCAGTTAAACAACTCTGCCCCTGCTTCCTGTGGACAGCTGGGACCAAAATTCAGCTCTCACCACCACCACCAGAGAAAACCAAACCAAACCAAACCCCTGAACACTAAACATCCGAGTGATTGCAGCACAAATCACTGAGCATTGTACCTGTGCACACACAAACCCATTGCCCTCTACTGGTCAAACGTTGGTCTACCAGTACATGCAGTAAAGAAACCATAAATGTTGGCAACAGCTGTTCAACTCAAGAGTATTCTAACGAACATAAT
Source organism: Nycticryphes semicollaris (assembly GCA_013400055.1). NCBI lineage: Eukaryota > Metazoa > Chordata > Aves > Charadriiformes > Rostratulidae > Nycticryphes > Nycticryphes semicollaris. The sequence goes on along the minus strand of VXBJ01003895.1, from coordinate 775,141 downwards.
TTTTTCAGTTTGTAAGACTGAAGCGACGGGCTCCGATATTGCCCTGGCCTAATCCTGCTCGCAACACGAAAAGCTCAATCTTTCAACATTTCAACATTAAAAATAGTGACACAGCGTAGTTGATGGAAATAAACTTTTTGGTAAGTGTTTAAAAACAAAAGGTAGCTCTGGCAAAAAGTTATTTCCTTTTAAGCCTTCTGCATTGCAGCGCTCCCACTGAAACATGCAGCTGGTTGTTCCAGAGTTTTTCCAGAGTTCATCTTCCCCCCCCCCTCCTCCTTTCTTCTAAAAGACTGATTGTGGTTACAGCGGGGAAAACTAAAATTCTGGACATTTTGTATTTGCTTCCAAGCTTTGGTCACACGTTCTCTATGTGGGAGAGGAATCTCCAAACTTTCACCCAGTCAGTGATTTGACAAGACCAGGGAGACACTTTTCTTTCCTATCTCCTCATCGCTACTGTTTCCCACTGTGTATTATCAGCAAGGAATTAATGATGTAACTACTCACAACATTTGATAACTTGACTTTTTTACATGGGTTTACTGCCCAAGCAAGCCAGCAGCTTGGGTAGCTTCAAATAAAAATGTTTTTAAGAGATTTATTTTATCAGCAGAGACGGCCAAGAACAGCAGGAGCTTGCCATGCTTTCCAGTACACTGCAGAGGAAAGCCATTCTGCTTCATACTGAACCCACCTGAAAGCTCCTCATGCCAAGGAAAATGAAGCCTAAGGGAAGCTGAGCCTTTGAAAATAACAGTTCCTAGATTCATCTGCACTCTCATCTTTCAGAAGGCGGGGGGGGGGGGGGGGAAGAGAAGTGAATTCAACGAGCAAGAACTGCAAATTCAGCAGGCAGTGATACTCTTCTTAAAGTAGCTTTTTAAAAAGGAATAGTCTAGAAATGTTCCTGCTCCTTCACGCTTCCCAACTAATGTAACTACCACTAGTTGTCACATACCTGGGTTTCTAGCCAATGCTGCAAGTTTTTAATTTAAAAATAAAACAAAAAGGCCCGGTTCTGAATGAGACAAGGTGTCACACGTTGATATGAACAGAGCTGTAACTCAAGAGAAACCTCACTGCCAATTCCAAGGCCTTAAATTATATTTTTGGAGGAAATTATATAGCTGCATCAGGGTAGCAGAAGACTGCCTTGGGATTCCCCACATAATCAATGACCGAGTATTAGCAGACGTGCAGAAACAAGTTAGGTAAGAAAGGAGTCATCATTACCCAATATAAACTTGGGACCAGATGGCAGTGTATTTTAAATAATATATACATACATCTAGGGAAAGATATTTTTTGTCCAAAGACTTAATAATTAAGAATCCCAAAAATGGCAGATGGGCTGTACAATAAATAAATAAATAAATAAATATCACAACCTTCTCGTCTTCCCTTATGGCAACTTTTTAAATTCTTAAGATTTTTACACTAAGGCAACACCTCACGTGACGATTTGATTGTTTTCATTCAATTTTAAGTCATTTTCTGCCAACCCATATTGGCAATGTTGGGGATGAGGGGTTAATAGACTAAAAATATTTAATAAGAGCCACGTTGTAGCCACCTTTAACAGTGACTGAATGCACACTTTGCGTGTCATATTATTACTGAAGCTCCTGAAACTGGTGGGACTGGTAGAAAACTTCGCTTCAAGGACACTCGAGTTTGATAAATAAGGCAAATAATAATTTTGCTAATAATTAGCAAAATGTACATGTATGAGAATTAACGAAAAGTTCTACTGTGTAACAAAATGCAAGCGAGGAAATCTACACCATGTTCAGTCCACTGCAGAATGGCAGCGTTCAGTGCATCACTTTATGTCTCCAGGCTGTTATTCTAAAGAAATTTATCAGAATGCTGGAATTATGAAATAATCATCTTGGAAGGGATGTTTTAAAAGCATAGCAAACTCTAGGAACTCGGAACCACCTAAATCCTCCGTGTAACTGAAGCCTCTTTCAGTTATACTCATGACCTCGGGGAGACACAGAAAGAAGACGACGTAAGGATACAGCAAGTACTTGTTTGTCCATGTAACTTCCAACTGAAGAACAGCTGAAGTTTGGCACAGCGTGGCTTGAAGGCTAATGAGATATACGTCTATTTTCTAAATGAATCAATGTCAGGCCAAGTGCTCCTGACTGCCAAAACATTTAGAATTGCTGCTGCAGCATTAAAAAACTTAAGACACCACTTAATAGCGATAAACGGGAAACGCTTCTTCACAACGCGTCATTCAGAACACATGATTAAAAATAAGAGCTTCTATAAATCTCATGTATCAAACAAAGCCTCATTTTCTCACAGAAACCTCCCTCATCTGTTCTGTTGAATCCATTTACGCTGTTTACTTAATCACACCTCATTACAACGCTTCATCCAGCCAGTCACCATCCAGCTGAGACACCACTGTGGTACCCTGTTTAACAGCAGGCATACTGAGGTTTAATATACCTCCAGGTTATCAGAAAAAAGAGAAAAAGAAAAGTCTAACCACATTTTTTTAGTTTGTCACTTTGATACCTGAGTAGAAAGGGTCTGAGGTTTGCAGGGACACTCTTTTCACACCTATTGGCAGTTCAGGGTCCCCGGTCCCCCTACTTTGGGAAGATTACTGTTAACTTTCCCTTACATAAGAACACAAAAACAGCAAACTTGGGTTTTTGGTTTTTTTTACAATAGTCTTTCCTGTTACCCATTTCTTTCTTCCACTGTGGGGCTGTGTGTTTTCACTCCCCAAGGGCTCCAGAAAACGCCTAACACTCAAGATGTGGCAGCTCAGAACCACAGGTGTTGCTTTAAACTCCAACAACCACGAGCGTGACAGCCTCACCCCCTTAAAACATGAATCCACTTTTCATCATTTGCAGTTCATCACATATCAATATTTTTACATGCATTTTGATGTTTAAAGGTCTCATTTCACATGGGACTGTTCTGCTGAAAATTAAGTTTATTGTTATTTATTAAACCAGAGTAATTGATTAAAACAAATTTCTTAGAAATGGGATTAATAAAGAAAAAAAATCAATTTATTTTTCCTCAAGGAAAATGTTAGCAATGCCTTGGTATTTTGCCTAGTTCTACTGTATTAGCCAGGATTTGTAGTAAGAAGAATAAAATAAAATCGTTTATGAAATCCTGAACAATCTGGACAAATCCTTATCGCGGGGGGGAAAGAAGGATGCTATTAGCAAGTTTGTATTTCTACACAGCTTGAAAATACGCTACAGATGGTCTGACGTCATTTGACGTGTTTCAGGTTTTTTTAACCAACCCGTGGCCCCATCCTCTCTAAAAAAGACAGCTTAGCTGGGATTTGCCTGCATGTTATCAGCAAATTGAGACTGCATTTGTCACAGTCACCCCAGGGGCTGCCCTGGCCCACCACCAGCCCTCGGGCACATCTGGAACCGTCGTGTGGGCCTATCAGTAGTAACACCTAAGTGTCCTACTCCTCATGGTAAGAATATTTGATTCAGATTTACCTAAGAGGTTAGAAAAACCCCGGAAGATACCCTTAATTAGTATTTTAAAGTTGCAAATTATCACTGAAACATTTTTTTTTGCCTCTAGCTAAGTTTTCTACTGCAAAAAACTATGATACATTATGGTAAATGGTAGTACTTCAGACAGCATAGCACTTAATGAACCATTAACTCACACGTTACAGGAGCTACTGAGAACAAGAATTGCTAAAAGAACATTATTTATTCTTTTTAAGGGAAGGAAGTGAAATCAAAGAGATTGCTAATTCCAAAAGCGATTCAGCATGCTGTTTGCTAAAATTTACACATAGGTTTTATATAAGAGCACGCAGAAGGTCTGGAAGAGAAGTATGAACTACATACTCCCAAGGAAGCCTCCGATCAGCTTCACAGTACTAATTTCACGTGCAAACTGTGCTTGTACTGGCACTGATAAAGCTCAAAGCCAGACCCTACCGTTGCGTCTGTTGGATCCTGGACTGCCCTGGCCACGCTGTCCTGCTGGGGCTCCCGCGAAGCAGCAGAATACTTCAATCCCGACACGTCTGAGGGTCCAGCCTCTGACTTCCTGGATGAATTGACTTCTGCCTACAAGGAGCGCACAGGTACACTTCAGAGACAAGATCAGAATTGCTCCAGAGAGATTTGGCTTATTTTGGAACGCCTATTTTAATGTATGGAGAATATGAGACTTACTGAAATGTAATAGTCAGGTCCACCAACCGCATTTCCACTACACACCAACTGCTTTAAGAAATCCTTGTCCTTTAGAAATGAGTGTATAGAATGCATAGCAGAGTATGCCCAACTATCAGTTTAAAAAAACCTTTAAGTTGGTTTGCACATAATGGAAGGTATAACGTTCAAGAAACACACAGAAGCATAGAGCAAAAGTTCTTCATCCAGGGCCACAATACACCAGCAATAACACCGTTTTTTAAAAATGCTGTTTCTCGTGTCCTTAAGTGAGCACTGCCCACTGTTGTTACAAGTGAACTTAGATAGTTAGTTTCTCAGCAGGGCTGACGAGCCTCTGGTAAGTCCTAATTTAACGTGGCTATACCGGTCCTACTATTAAAGCCAGAGTGGGCATATACGCAGGGCACTGCACTGTGTCTGGCTCACACACCTCTGTTTCCAGTATTTACATTTCAGCACAAGCAGAGCAAAAGGAAAAATACAAGTCTTACAAGACTACTTTTGTAGAGAATTTATAAAATACCTAATAAGCATCAAATCCCAGAATTCAGGTTTCGTGCTTTTAGAAATTTTAGACAAGACAGCGGTAGCAACATGTAGAAGATCGCGATCAAATCTCTTGTTAAAACAGTATATATCCCAGTAATAATCCCTTGGGAATGGAAAAGGACATAGCATCACAGTCCTGAGCTGAAACACTTTAAAATGCACACATCTTTTTAAAAAAAATTTAAAAATTCATGACCAGATCAATTTTTAATCAGCAAGCAAATCAGCTCCCAAGTCATGTATTTAGATCTCAATTTATTACAAAGATTACAATTCCAAATCTAATACCTGCCTTCAAAGCAGATATAAGTAGTGCTAGTAGTAGTAAGAAGTAGAGTGTATTAGAAAACAACCAGTTATGGTGATAACAAGCTGATAGCATCCTAAAACAACAACGTTCTTTTTCAGGATGCAATTTTGTGCGAGGAAATTAAACTCCCTGTTTCTTGACGTATATTATCTCAGGAGAATCTGAAAAAAAACCACCGAAACAACCTGAAGATGAATTTAAGATTTACAAACACTTACAAACTGACAACACTGCTTTCCTTTTTACACTCAACTATTATGAACTCTAATATTAGACAGGACACTTTTCAACTCTAATATGGACCAGCAACAAAACAACACCGGATTATGAAATAATTTAGGCTGGAATGGACCTCTAGATGTCCATTCACCTTGGCCAACCCCCTCCTCAAAGCAGAGTCACGTTCAGTCCCATCTCCAAAGCTGGAGACTCCACAACCTCTCTGGGCAGCCTGCTCCAGCAGTTGACAACCCCCAGGGTGAATTTACCTTTCCCACATCCAGTTGCAAGTTCCTTCCCCAGAATCTTTGACCGCTTCTTATACTTCTGCTTCTTTTAAGAAAAGCTCATTTCACCTTTCCTGTTAATCTCTATACAGCACATACTCTACAAAACGTGCATCTGACTTATTTGAGTTCATGAAAGGCCTAAGTCTAGGATCCTAGACTGAAGTCAGACTAACATTCTTAAAAAAAAATAAAAACAAACCAAAAAAAACCCCAAAAAAAAGCACTTGAAAGTTCCCAAAAGTGAAATGTCCTTTTTTGTCACCAAGTCACTCTTTCCTCCAGCCCTTACCCCTGCTTCCAGAAAAGCTGGAGAGAGCGCAGAAGATCAACGTATTTAAAAATCATAATGAGGGCGAGTGGAGAATTAATTTTACTGCAAAATATGCCTTGTGACAGCAACATGTAGATAAAGCAGCCTATTGTTATACAGTAACGCATATGCCATTAGTCATCTATCTTCTATTTTTAAGTGGAATGGAATTTATGGTAATTTTCTATTAATAAAAGGCAGGAACAAAAGGTGGAGGTTCACAGAAGCAGGAAAACTGGGATGTGAAAATGTGGTTTGGGTTTTTTTCTCATGAATTTCATATTCCTTTTTCAATGTTACACACAGGGTTTATTTTTTTAAAGTTACCATTTTGCTCAAGACTGGTATTAAATGATTTCTCATATTCCCAAGATCACCTAGAAAAAGTTAGGAAATCTCTTCTTCAAGGCTCAAGATACCAGAGAGAATGATAGTAGGGAGGCTCTCTCAAATTACGCACTCAACCAGCAATCTGATGTCAAATCTTACCCCATAAATTGACATGGAACATATCCACGTGATTAAAAACTTCTGTGTTCCCTGACAGTAATTCATACTATTAGTTCACTACAAACACATCAATCAACTGCCTCAGCCTAACATCAAACAAACAATTACAGAGCAAGGCAAAGAAGCATGAAGCTTAAAAAAAAAAAAATCCCTAAAGTTTGATTTGAGAAAGGGAGGGAAGGTGCAACCAGAGGACAGAACGGTTTTACCTTGTAAAAAAACCCACAGTGGATTGTAAAATGCTGTAGAAACCTGAGGCTTTTGTTCATTTTTTGTTCATTTTTCCCTTGCTGAGTGCTCGTTCTTAGGAGGTAGAGTTACCAGGAATGCACCAATACTTTTAAGGGATTGATGTCCCTGAGTCTTTGATTTTACAACCGAAAAAGATATGAAATGTAAGTTATGAGTTCTTTCTAAAAAAAAAATAATTATACTCTGATATTTCTAGCATTTCTGTGATGAAAATTAGCAATTCTTAAGTAAAAAATAATCCTACGCTTTTTAACCCTTGTATATTGTAAAAAAGCCAGGAGGAGGCAGCCCGTTGCTTCTCCGAGTAACTCAGCTTTAAACTCTGTCCCTGTACTTTCTCATCTTTGCAAAATATTTTGGGGTATTTTTTATCCTAAGTGTTAATACACACAGACCCAACCACGTCAGCACATCTGGATGTGAGACTGGTCCTGCCACTCTGACAGCAATGCTCCAGAGGAAGCCATCTTTAACCTCGGGGCGGGCAAACACACAGACCAGAAAGTAGCATCCAGGACAAGAAGAACGGCGGTGATAAAAGAGGACACACCTGCCATCCCTGACCTTAGGGAGGATGCATTCGGCACCAACGTCACGATGTCATAATATATGTCACTGTAGTTCCCTGCCTCATGCACAGCAGTCTGCCTTAGTGGCTGATTTAACAGTTCAGTGGAAAACCCAGTGAGAAATGGCACAGTGCATGCAAAACATGCAATTTCCTAAGGCACATATTTGGCCAAACAAACCTTACTTTCACTGAAACACAAGCTAAAGAACGCATTTTTGGGCAACAGCAACTTCCATACCAGAGTTCAACTTTCAGTATCTTCAGCTGCAGAGCAGTTCAAAAGAATCTGCAACCATTTTTCAGTAGGAATATGTTTTATTCCTTCCATAAGCCAAAAAGAGAAAAAAAAAATCACAAAAGAAAAAAAAAAATGAGGTTAGCTTTACAAAAACTTTCCTAACACTTTTATAATAAGATTAATTCTGGAGAATTTAATCGAGTTATTAGTGACTGAAAACATGGAAGTAAAAGCAACACAGATAGGCAGTTCTTACCACAGTGCTCACCACTGAAATTAAAGCAGATCTATTACTGCTTGAGATGCACAATTTAATGACTGGCACATTGAAAGTGATACACTCCAAAATAGGAGTTTTCTCTTCCAGACTGTCCCAAAAAACCCCAGGTTTCCACGTAGTGATTAATGAAGGTTTATGAGATGATGAATTTTTCTGCAATCCGCAAGTTTTTCCTCAATAATTTTTTTTTTAATTCTACCCGACAGAGGTAAGAGTTTAAACAGTGACTTCACCTTGAAGCTAATTTGTCTGGCAAGTTCCTTCGCCTCCTTGTCCGCCTGGCTTGACACGCTTCCAGATGTTAGTGGTAGAAGGGCTGTCTTCATAGATGTGCCACACATTTCACAACAGAAGTCTTGTGACCTGACCACAAACGACACAGCTCAGAATAGCATGTTCTCACAACGTTCCCGTGTGTGCTTGTATAAACAAACTATTTGCAGAACAATCCAAGGAGAGACCAGTGGTGTCAAGACCAGTACCTTAAAAGTACTTCTCCCTGCCCCAGATCACACTATCTTGAAAAAATGTGTTGAGAACTACCCATACTACAAGGACATATTCTTTCATGACACTTTGGAAAATATTAACAATGACTTACATATTGCTATTATCCATACTTTATTAATATTTTTTTTTACCATTTTAAAACTTTGCAGCAAGTTGAAATTGCAAATTGTAACGATCTAATTATGTTTACAAATATTAAATGGGACCTTGCACCTCAAATCCAGGAATTTCAGCTTCTTTCCCCTCTAGCAGATAGGATTTGTCTGTAGAGCACACTGCAGGCAGCTCCCCAAGCCGGTGAGAAACCACTCCATCTTGGCAGTACAGCATCAAGGCCGACCCACTAAGGAGGTGCAGGAAAGCTGCAGCTTCCCGCTGGCTCAGAGTACAAGGCAGACCAAGCTCACAGCCACCTTCAAAATAAGGTAACTAGCTACAACTTGGAATACAGCAACTTTGCTTGGAAGACAGGGATATGGTCTTTCAAGTACCTTCTCCTCCCCAGATAGGGAAAGGAGAAAGACCAACAACAAACAAAAAAAAACCCCACAGGTATAAAAATTCATTTGAGCACAATCACGGAACAGCTGAGGTTGGGAGGGACCTCTGGAGACCAGTTAGTCCACTCTGCTTTCCCAAAGCAGGGTCAAACAAAGCACGTTGCTCAGGTCTGTTTCTAGTCACATTTTTATACCTCCAAGGACTCCACCACCTCTCTGGACAACCCATGCTAGTGTTTTGACCATCTTCACAGTAAAAAAGTGTTTCCTTGCATTCAAACTGAATCTTGTGAGTTGCAGTTTGAGCCCATTGCCTCCTGTCCCATCACTGGATGCGACTTAGGAGAGCCTGGCTCTGCCTTCTTTACACCCTCCTTGCAGGTATTTGTACACATGGATAAGATGCCCTGAGCCTTCTCTTCTCCAGGCTGAGCACTCCCAGCTCCCTTAGCCTCTCCTGGTATGAAACATGTCCCAGCCCCTCCATCACTTTCATGGCACTGCACTGGATTCGCTCCAGTAAGTCTGTATCTTTCTTGTACCCTGACCTGGGCACAGCCCCAGACTGGACCCAGTGCTCCAGATGTCTCACCAGTGCTGAGTACAGAGGAATCCTCATTTCCCTTCACCTTCTGGCAATGCTCCTCCTAATGCAGCCCCTAACATCACTACCCTTCTTTGTTGCAAGGGAACATCGCTGCCTCATGATCAGCTTGGTGTCCACCAGGATCACCAGGTCTTCCCCTTCAAAGCTCCTCTCCAGCTACTCAGCTGGTACTATTCCTCCTCCAGGGGCAGGACTTTTGCTTTTCTCTTTGCTGAACAAAAAAATAATTCAGAAGCTGTTGCTTCATTTTTCTGCATGTTGTTATTTAATTATTACTATTGTTATTTACTTAAGGGAAATGACACATCGTTGTTTTGGTGGTTTTCTCCCCCACTTACTATCAATCAATTCCATCACACTCATTTTCCCTCCCCACTGCAATTACCACCGCATCACAGTGTTAATTGTACCTCTAAGCTTGAATATCAGACAAACCTCTGATTTGACCACACAGTGCTGGAAGGAACGGAGCCCTCTCAAAGTATTTTATTTGACTGTTAAGTCCCAAGCTTGCATAACGTTCAGAAAACAAAAACACAGGTAAGGCACAGAATTTCTTTTATATTTGGCATAAATGCAGGAGAACAGACTGAAGTAACTTACTTGAGAGTGTGTGCAGTTATATATATATATATGTACCTACAGTAACAAACTAAGTGCTTACTTCTTTGCAAGAGCTCTTCTTTCTTCTGGTGTATAATCCAGAGATCCTATTGCTCCTTCACCTTTGGTTGGCATAAATCCAATAATGGCTAGTAAAGCTGTTCTTACTAAAACGGGAAAACAGAGAGACAAACAAGGTTGCAGAAAGGGCTGTTATTTCATCTCACTCTACACTCAGTGCAGAAAAGCTGCAGTTCTGCCCACAAGACTTCATTTTGTCCAGAGGAGTAGTCTGAATTTCATATAAGCAGCAGGGTTTTTTTTGGTACACAGCAAGGCTTTCTTCATCTTTTAAATTTCACATTATAAATGAAAGGTAAGGCCTTATTCCTCCATGAGCCAACAAAAGAGAGGAAAAGACACGCAGTGACAAAAATGCTGCACCGATATAAAGAACTGAGTTCCAGACTTTAAAAATGGATTCTGAAGAAATAAAGATTAGGCAGAATTAACATATAAGTGGGGAGGAAAAGAAGAGGAGGATTCAAAAGGCATTCTTCTTTTTGTGTGTGTTTCCATTAGACACGAATTCCGCAATTCGGTTCACATAAGCTCAGCATTTAATGCAGTATTTTATGCAATGTAGCACAAAATCTGTCCCTTTTATGTCATTATGTTGGGGAAGGAGCTCACTTAAATACTAATGACAGCTCACAACAAACTTGTCATCTAAAACACCTCTTTTGACAATATTTATCCTTCAGTTTTACATAGTCATGAAATCTAAGAATTTGAGCCACTTTGCTAGTAGATTTGATAAATAAATATCACATGAAGATAAGCACCACAAAACAGAGATAGGATATTTACACTTCCTACTTAGAAGACAGTATATTTCACTCTTTAAAAAAAAACAACCCTAGGAGTGGTCTGCTAGAAATCCAAGATCTTATCAACATATCCAAAGAAATAACTGATGTACTGTACTCAGCAAAACTAAAATTATGTAAACACAGAAATATTGCCTCAGATCAACTGTGTTAACTCTCAATTTCTGTGATAATGTAACTCTAAAAAAAAGGTAGAAAACATTCAGTTATTCTTAACTCAAGAGGAAAGACAGTGTGGTCTGAGTGTTCAAGAAGTACACCATCAGAACTAAAAGCTGACCACACTCCCTTCTATCAATATTCAAGGTGGTTTTAGCAATTACACAAAAATGGGGGAAAGTAATAGGATTTAAAATATTTTCCTAAGAACCATTAAAAAAAAGTAAAAACAAACCAGAAAGAATATTCTAGGGAGCCTGAGAATTCTTAATGCTTGTGCATCCAAATAAATAAGAGCTTACCATCATTGCTCAGTTTCTCAACCCTTTCACCCTGTATTTATTTAATATTATTCCCAAATCCTCCTATATTGCTCTTTCATGACTAAGTTTCTCAAAGTCTCCCCTACTTTCACTCCCTCAAAATCTATCTCCTTTTCCACTATAAACATTCTTTATGAGTTTGGTTTCTTTTTTTTTTTCAGTGTCAAGATCTAATTGTTTGATGGGGGTAACATTTTCCAAATAATTGCTACTTACTACTCCATGAAGGCTGCCATGTTTCAGGATGATGCCCTGAGATGCTTAAACAAATTTTCTTCCCCACTTCAAACCTGCCATTGGCCTTCAAAGGAAGGAGAAGGATATAATAAAACACGCTGAAGTAAACTTGTTTAACAAACAAACAAATCTATATGCAAACAATACTTGATAATTATAGTACTGCCAACCTCACAAAATTAGCATTTGAATTTCTCAATAAATAAGTCTGCCCTCTGCCTCTATTCATGCGTGAAGAAACCCTTCACTGACACCTCACGTGTGCCAGTGTGGCGTGGTGGCTTGTCTGTTGCTCCCGTGAACACCCCGACTCCACGTGCACAGCCTGAAAACCTGTAGCTCTGTGAAACTATGCCCAAATGCGGGCCTCTGCCCCAAACCATAGGTCTTGCCTTCCTACGTGTGACCAGTGTCTCCAAAAGAGACCAAGAGGCCCCATGGACAGAACAGAAGATTAGATAATCGCATCAGCAGTGTGACTGCTCCCAGAGAAAACTATCATTTATTAGAAGCAAAGCTTCATGTAATTACAGAGCACCAAAGTCACCTTGGAAGATTTCTGGTCTTCAACTGGCAGCATTAACAGTGCTATGCCGCTGTTCTTACAAAAATATAATTACCTTAAACGCCAAGAATGTCCCTCTGACACCTACAGTTAAATTGGTGACATAAAAAAGAAAAACTAGTGAGCATGCTTACCGTCAGCAAAATAATGCTGGGTGGTTTCATGGGATATTCCGGTGGTAGTACTATTCGCCCGTGATAAATCCCTCCATCAAAATCTGAATCGGGGGGGCCTCTAACAGTAAAGTGCCATTCAAAAAGATTATCCTAAAATGCCCCCAGCAAAGGGAGAAGAAAAAAAAAAAAAGGAAAAGAAAGAAGAGAGCGTTAAAGAAGTAGACAATTACACACCTTTTTCTTCAACAAGGACAGAGTAAAGAAACAGTGCAGAGCAGAAGTTTTAAGAAGTCAAAAATCACATGGAGAATAAGACAACCAAGACAGTACTAAGATTCTGGTTAAAAGGATAAAATATTGCAGCTGTCTGGTAATTTTCTTACACAATGGTTTTGTTGCAACCTTCAAATTCATTATTCAAGCTCTCCATTCTAATTGTATCCTTTATGACAAGAGTTTTATTACTTGACAGATGGAAACCTGAGTTGGGTAAGGGAACACTGGGTCTTTGCCCCGGGAATTAATCATTTCTTCAGAACAGAGGGGAGACCCACCCCAAGAAAGAATATCAATGACGGCCTCCCCAAAGCCCCTTCCATGCCCAACTCAGCAACTTGACTCACATCCCATCCGTTTGCTTCTCCATAAATGTACTGGGTTTGCACGGAAAGGTTTTGGTAGCAGAGGGCTACAGGGGTGGCTTCTTTGAGAAGCTGCTAGAAGCTCCCCCAAGTCTCATAGAGTCAAAAAAACAACCTTGCACACAGCCGACAGAAAAGAGGATTGAGAATACGTGAGAGGAACAGCTCAGCTCTGCAGACACCAAGGTCAATGAAGAAGGGGGATGAGGAGGTGCTCCAGGAGCTGGAGCAGAGATTCCCCTGCAGTCTGTGGTAAAGACTACTGTGAGGTAGGCTGTCCCCCTGCAACCCATGGAGGTTAATGGTGGAGGACATACCACATGCAGCCCATGGAAGACCCCACGCCAGAGCAGGTGGATGCCTGAAGGAGGCTGTCACCCTGTGGGAAGCTGTGCTGCAGCAGGCTCCTGCCAGGACTGCTGGCCCCATGGAGAGAAGAGCCCACACTGGAGCAGGTTTGCTGGTAGGACCTGTGACCATGTGGAAGAGCCATGCTGGAGCAGTCTGTCCCTGAAGGACTGCACCCTATGGAAGAGACCTGGAGCAGCTTGTGAAGAACCGTATCATGTTGGAAGGACCCATGCTGTAGATGTCTGTGGAGAATTGTCTCCCATGGAAGAGACCCCATGCTGAAGTAGGGGAAGAATGTGAAGAGTCCTTCCCCTCAGAAGGAACAAGTGGCAGAGACAACATGTGACAAAGTGACCACAACCCCCATTCCCTATACTCCTGCATCACTTGGATGGGAGGAAGTAGAGAATTCCAGAGTAAAGTTATTCCTGGAAAGGAGAGAGGGGTAGGAGGGAGGTTTTTTAAGATTTAGGTTTTACTTCTTATTATACTACCTTGATTTTGACTGGCAATAAAATTAAACTTATTTCCTTAAGTCAAATCTGTTTTGCTCATGATGGAAATTGCTGAGTGATCTCCCTGTCTTTATCTTGACCCATGAGCCTTTTATTCTATTTTCTCTCTCCTGTCCAGTTGAGGAAGGAGGTGACAGAGCAGCTTTGGTGGACACCTGGCATCCAGCTAAGGTCAACCACCACAATAAACAATTTTGAAATAGCTACTGTGCCTTAACACACAACAGGTGCAACTTCAAATTCAGAATACTGTTTTCATTGGACATATAAATAACCTCTCTTCAAGCATTACCTCTTTGGGGTTCTGTGCTTTTGGCTTTGTGTATCAGATCTTGTGATGCCCACAACTTCCTGGATATTTACAAAGCAAACAACTCCTGCTGTTAGGACAGGAGTTGAAATGAGGCTTGCTGTCAGTGAGTGACATCCCTCAGCTAACGCTGAACATGGATACCATGGGGCTGTGATTGCCCACCTAGTTACAGTTTTTTCAAGGATGGAGATAACTGTCAGCATTTCCAGCATTTCCTTTCATCTGCCGCTGTTCTTGTCCCGATGAGTTGCTGTTCTAACCCAGAAATAAGACCTTCATGTAAACTACAAGCAATAGCATGAATTAAACTTTACATTTCACCACAAGAAGGGGAAACATGAGGTACAGCCAGAAACTGTTCTATAATAAGGTGTATTTTATACCACCTAGGAACATGCTATTTTCTCTAAGCATGTTAAGTGTGCTACACATTTATGTGAACAGCTAAATCAAAAACCTGAACTGAATAACACAGAACGTTGACTTTTTCATTATTCCACTGAAATCAGATAGGTTTTCTGTTTAATCTTCTAACCAGCAGAACTTTACTGTCCTCTCAGCCCAAAAACGTAACTGGGCACTTAAAAGACTTCAAGAAGCTACTATTTAAGTAGAATCTAAGCATTCTCACTTGTAATGCATCAGGCATTGCACCCATTTACACAGTTTTTTGTATGCAAAATAGTGTATCCTCACAGATCACCTAGGTTGAAGTGTTCTGTTGAGCAACTCAGCAACTGAGACAGGTGTCAGGTTTGAGAGTAAGAAGCTTAACTTAATGTATTTATAAAGTCTCAGGAGGAGGAGGAAGAGGAGGAGGAGGAGGAGGAGGAGGAATAAACACACTGTACCCATGCAATAAAATGACTTGGGTGCAGTGTAAAACCACCGTCACATACTTTCCCTCACAACCTAGAACTACGATACCACTAAGGTGGAATACTGCTGTTAATTCCCATCACAGGAAAAAAAAAAAATGAATGAGTTTGAAAAGGTCTCCTAGTATCTAAGTACGTACATTTTAAATAGCTGTGCATACAGAGAACTTTGAGTATATATTAGTAACACAGCCCAATTACAGTCTCTTGCAAACATACAAACCTCCAAAGGCTGTGCGTGGTAATGATCTGTAGGATCCTTCAGCTCTGCAGCCTCTTTCATCAAACGTTTGACAGCTGAAAAAGTATAAGACATGAAAATAAAGAAATTAATATGCACTGCATACAAAAATACACAAACATTTCTTGAAGAGTTCCCATCAGCTAACTCATCTTTTTCAGCACATCCCAGCTTCTTCACTGGAGTTAATAATCCAAGACATAATATAAATTACTCATGCTGAATAAATCTGAAGTGAGTTATACAAGCACAAAGTTATGAAAAATATGTTGCATGGTCAGAATTTCTCAACATTAAACACTGTGACTAATTAGTTTTACATTACTAATTGCACCAAACACCCAAGGAAAAATACAGGTGTCGTTAACAGAGTTTCAAACTTTAAAACAAGGTGTACAAGACTAATAACCTCAGTATTTTATTATAAAGGACATCATGTGCATCTTTGAACAGCTGTTGAAAAGCTTTATCCTGACACCTCCCATGGCTACTACACAACTACTCCCTTAATTATTCCAAAGGAGGTCACAGTACAATTTGAGAGAAACCAACACACCGGTACTCTGGGGAGATGGAAGTTTTATATGAGATTTGAAAAACACGTATGCCATAGCCAGAAAAATTTACCCATGGACTTTGTAATTTGAACCTTCTACTCACTGTGGACACACAGGTGTTCTTCTATCCTAAATTCAGGATAGTCATTAGTTACCCCCTCCAATCTTCTACTTCAGAACCACCAGCATCATCTGTATTTTCTGCATTTCCTTTTCCCTTCCCCGTTAGTGAGTTCTGTTACATCACCTGTCCTGCCAGGTGCCCTCATGCGCATCATGCATTAATGCCTGATAAAGAACTCAACTAACTGAAGAGCTGACTACACAGAAGAATTACAGACAAGAAACTCAAGGATGCCACCTCATGACTAAGGCTGGGTAGAAAGGTCTTACTCCCTCCTGCTTACTGGAAAAGTGCAAACAGCAGTTACACAGAATCCTAGAATGATACGGAGTCGGAAGGGACCTCTGGAGATCATCTAGTCCAACGTGCCTGCCAAAGCAAGTCCACCTACAGCAGGTTGCACCGGAACGTGTCCAGACAGGTTTGGAACATCTCCAGAGATGGAGACTCCCCCACTTCTCTGCCACTCTCAAAGTCAAGAAGTTCCTCCTCACGTTTAGATGGAACTTCTTATGTTCACGTTTGTGCCTGTTCCCTCTTGTCCTGTCACTGGGCACCACTGGGAAAAGACTGGCCCCACACCCTTGACACCCACCTTTTAAGCATTTATAGGTATTGATCAGATCCCCCCTCAGCCTTCTCTTCTCCAGACTAAACAGACCCAAGTCCCTCAGCCTTTCCTCGTAACAAAGATGCTCCAGGCCCCTCATCATCTTTGTAGTCCTCTGCTGTACCCTCTCCAGCAGCTCCCTGTCCTTCTTGAACTGGGGAGCCCAGAACTGGACACAGTACTGCAGATGGAGCCTCACCAGGGCAGAGAAGAGGACGAGGATAACCTCCCTCAACCTGCTGGTCACACTCTTCCTGATGCACCCCAGGATGCCTCTGTAAGCAACTACATAGGAACAGGATCCCTTAATCCATCCTCCACACTCAGTTCAAACCACGTATGTCCCTCCCCCTGTGTAGTTATCGAACTACAAAGAAGAACAAACACTGCCCAAATTCCCTTAAAGTGCAAGCATAAAGATACAGTGAAAGTGAACCATAGTTCCTCGATTCACAAGGCCTGGCATCACCAGCTGACTGTCAGCTGTGTAGCACGCTCACATTCCAGGGCTTTACTCACTTTCATGACGCTGTGAAGGAAGCTACTCTAACCTTCCCGCAGAGGAATTCTGATTTCAGTAAACAACAGCTCAAAGTTTGAGAATTTCATTTCTTAGAACCCGAAAAGCAGTCAGACTATGCGGAAATTGGCTGCTGCCACTTGTCCCAATTCGGCTGCTGCCAGGGGTGGCGTCAGTTAAACCCCCTGCCAAGCTCACACCACCGACAGCAGTGCCCAGGCTTCACTGAAAAACACTTTGCCTCTTTCATCTGCATTAAGATTTACCAGTTCATTAGCGAGGAATAACAAGAAAACCAGCCTGAACCAGAAAAGGCTTCAGACCCAGCATTGCCTCACAGCCAACAGGCCTGGACACTTGCCTTCAGAAGAGTGGCACGTACCAAGATGAACTCATCCAGGAGTGAACACCTCACAAGGGTAACCATGAGAAAACTGAGAATGTACAGAACAAAGCCTAATGAAGACAGAATAGTCGTGGACAAGACAAACAACTCTCTTACTGAGATTTCCCAGACAAGGGACCAAGATAGGAAAGAAACACAGTCCCCTTCTATCAGCATCACATGTGGTTACACACAGTAATTAAGGGAAACATCTCAGAGAAAAAAAAATAAAGTAAATTAAAGACTGTTCTACAAAAGTCTACCAACACTCAGCCTAGCAGCCTAAAAGTGGGCACAGGACCTTTGGCAGTGCCCATCAGCACTTTGGATTCATCCCGAAAGGAACAACCTTTTTGGCTGCTCTAGCTCCAAGGCTGTTCCCTGGGTGCCGAGAGCCGACAGCTGGGAGGCAGAAACAGAGAAACCAAGGGTTTGCCCTGAGAAGTTACTGAGACAGCAGCCAGGTGGGGACAACAAGAAGGTGGGCTCCTGTTCAGTAGAATTTAAAAAGGAAGTGGTTTAGAGAGTGGGGTTTTGACATATTTTTGTATTTATTTAACAGTGACAGTGACACTGCATGTATTTTTTCATAGCATTATTTTATGCTCAAGAAGTCAGACTACAATTTTAAGAACCATAGAATGGTTTGGGTTGGAAGGGACCTTAAAGACAATCCAGTTCCAAACCCCTGCCCTGGGCAGGGACACCTCCCACCAGACCAGGTCCCTCAAAGCCCCATCCAGCCTGGCCTTGGACACCTCCAGGGATGGGGCAGCCACAGCTTCTCCATGTGACCTGTTCCAGTGTCTCACCATCCTCACAGCAAAGAATTTCTTTCCAGTATCTCATCTAAATCTCCCCTCTTTCAGTTTAAAACCATTACCCGTCATCCTATCACTACACTCGCTGATAAAAAGTCCCTCCCCATCTCTCCTGTAGCCCCCTTCAGGTACTGGAAGTCCCTGACAAGGTCTCCCCAGAGCCTTCTCTTTTCCAGGGTGAAGTAAACATTAAATATGCTGAAAGAATATGAAATATTCCATACTTGGAGCATGAAATACAGCAAAATATATAATTTAGTTATTGTCTACCATGGAGATCATTTGCTGCTAAGAATTTTTCAGTATTAAGCAACCTAGGATATCTTAAGATAAAAGGACCACGTATATGAAGCAAGGCCAACAGAGCTGGGTTTGTTCAGCATGGAGAAGAGCAGGATCCAGGGAGACCTTACTGCCACCTTCCACTATTTAAAGGGGTCTTATAAGAAAGATGGAGAAAGACTTTACGTAGGTCTTATGGATTTAAACTCAAAGAGGGGAGATGTAGATTAGATCTCAGGAAGAAATTTTTTCCTGTGAGGGTG
>VXBJ01003895.1:716194-747626 GCA_013400055.1 Nycticryphes semicollaris | reverse complement strand
CGCGCCGTCTCCCCGCCCCGCGGCCTGGCCCCTCAGCGGGGCCCGCCCAGACCGGGGCCGGGAGAAGGCCGCGCGGCCAGGGGCGGGTAGGCGGCCTGGGGTGTAATTGTGTAAAATTCACCACCCTTCTCTGCCGCAGCGGGGAAGAAGGAGGCAGTTCCCAGCGGCCATGCTGTGACGATGTTCGTGTCCCGCGGCAGATGCAGGCTGGGACGCCATGTTAGAAGCAGCAGGCCACAGTTCTGCTCGGTGGCTGTGGTAGTGAAAACGACCTCCCCCTTTCGTCTCTGCCTTGAACCGCAGAGTTCATGGGGTGAGGTGCCTGAAGATCTCACAGCACATGGAGGTTTGTTTGAAAACTGAGGGGATTAGAAAAGGCGTTTCCAGGACCCTGCAGACCCAGTGCCCAAAAGACTACCCTGCTGTCAGTAGCATCTTGTTTGGTGGTTTTCAGGGTCATGAAAGGCTGAAATGGTGTCCTACATCAAGGACTCATTACTTTAGGCAAGAACTAATCAAGAGTTTGACCTGATGGGCAGATCCTCTGTCTGTCCCACAGCACCAGAGGAATTGTTTACACATAGAACTTCGGTTTCTGTGCTGCCTTGTCACAGCTGCAGTACACTTGGGATAGCATTTCTAACAGTTTATAGCTGCAGAAGTACATAACAAATTGAATAGTCATGTTCTCAGCAGTCTGTTTCCCTTTAATTCACTACAAGCTGTAAATAAACGTCTGAGCTTGTATGTGCTTGTCTTTAACAGCATAAGCTTGAAAATCTTGACTCTAGCTCATGAATTATCTTTAATTTCATTCATGTTACTTTTATATTGCTGCTAATAATTTTTAAAAAGTACTTTTTCAATGTTTTGACGATTTTATTTTATTTATCATTCATTGAACAGCAATGGAAAACAGTTGTAAACAAAAACATCAGAGTAGGTTTATTTTTTTCACCTCCTCATGTTGTCAGAATTGCAAAACCAGGTGTTAACTCCTCCCTTTCCTGTTGTGTTGCACGGTGATGTGGTAACAGCAGTAAGTAAATAAAGCAACTTTACTCCACCTTAAGAAGTAGCTGAATTTTCGAAGGGGCAAAGTGATCTTCCTTTTTACAGAACAAAGCAAATAATGTAAAGCATAAATAACTTACATAGCAGAAAGGAAGGGCCTCAGGCCTTGGGGTTGCCTCTTACAACAAAAGCTCCTGAGGCTACATTTAATAGCTAAAAGCTCTTGGTGGCATCTCAGCTGTTTCTGGCTTCTGGTGAGCTGCAGGCACTGGGTGTCATATTTACAAGCTGGTTTGGCCTTTCTTAGCAGGTACATCCCATCTTTCCTCATTTGCCATGGGCCATCTTGCTTTGCAAGTGGGAGGAGGGCTCTGGGACCATCTTACGACTAAATCCTGGCCTTCCCCAAAGTGGGAGAGCAGTATTTTGCATATGGAAATGTGGATTTCCATGTAAGAAGTTCCAGGATCTATTTTGATAGAAGGCAATTTTTAACATGGCATTATGATGTGAATAACGGCCTGAATCAAGAAGTGAATTATGAACTAGTTAAGAGAAACACAGAGTTTAGCTTTCCCTTCTGGGATCTGGCCTTTGGCTGTGGCTGCACTTAGAGTCTCATTTTATAGAGTTCAAGGGGGAAGCACCTGCAGTTCATGTGAAACTTGTGGGTTTAGCTACAAAAAAAAATAAAATACACAGCCACAGTAACTAGGTGACAGCTAAGCAGTATTGAAAATAGGCTGAGCAAACTTGAATTTGAAGTATCAGAAACTCCTGATAGGACCGATATGTTTTCCCTGTTTAAGGAAGCTGTATCATGGCCTGGCTGGGTGCTGGGGTCATCACCAGATGGAGTTGTGCAGAGCTGGCAAGTATGAAACCGCTTTGATTTTCAGCCGTATTATTAGTTAAAAGTCAGAGCTGCAGGAGGTGAGTGCTGCCAGATGAGGCAGAAATCCAGGGATTAATTCCCAGCCCCCTGTGTCAGCAGCTGGTTGGGGCAGATGAGGAATGGGCACTGCAGAGCTCCTGCACAGTCAGTGCTGCCTGCCCCGAGCAGCAGCATCCCCCTTCTTCCCGACTCCTGTCAAAAATGCCCTTTGGATTAGTGGGGAGGAATAACCCCCTACACCAGTACAGGTTGGGGGCTGACCTGCTGGAGAGCAGCTCTGAGGAAAAAGACCTGGGAGTCCTGGTGGGCAACAGGATGCCCATGTGTCCTTGCGGCCAAGAAAGCCAATAGCATCCTGGGGTGCATCAGGAAGAGTGTGACCAGCAGGTTGAGGGAGGTTATCCTCGTCCTCTTCTCTGCCCTGGTGAGGCTCCATCTGCAGTACTGTGTCCAGTTCTGGGCTCCCCAGTTCAAAAAGGACGGGGAACTGCTGGAAAGGGTACAGCAGAGGACCACCAACATGAGTAGGGGCCTGGGGCATCTTTGTTATGAGGAAAGGCTGAGGGACTTGGGTCTGTTTAGTCTGGAGAAGAGAAGGCTGAGGGGGGATCTGATCAAGGCCTAGAAATACTTAAAGGGTGGGTGTCAGGAGGATGGGGCCAGTCTTTTCTCAGTGGTGCCCAGTGACAGGACAAGAGGGAACGGGCACAAATGTGAACATAAGAAGTTCCATCTAAACCTGAGAAGGAACTTCTTTCCTTTGAGGGTGGCAGAGCCCTGGCAGAGGCTGCCCAGAGAGGTGGTGGAGTCTCCATCTCTGGAGACATTCCAAACCCACCTGGACATGTTCCTGTGCAACGTGCTCTGGGTGGACCTGCTTTGGCCAGGGGGGTTGGACTAGATGTTTTCCAGAGGTTCTTTCTAACCTCATAGCATTCTGTGATTCTGTAGTGTTTTCATCTGCCTTCTGTTTTGACTTTTGCATGGAGAAGCCATTTTTGTGCTAGAACTAGTGCTTTTTAAAAACTAACACTGAATATAGTAGTAAAATTGCAGTCAAATCCTACCTGCTGGCAGCACTTCATGTAGCTTGTGTATCCTGTCAGATGATCTAACTTGGTGAAAAAACAAACATGGTCAGCTCAAGCATATAGAAACTGAAAGTTTGCCTGGACGCTGCTGCAACAAAGATTTCCTTATTTGATACCACACCGTGTGCCTGCAGAAAGCTCTTGTACAACTTCACCAAGCTGGTTGCAGGACAGCAAAAATCAGCAGTTTTGACAGCTCAAAATATTAAAAATTGTGTGGCTTTAGTAAATTATTTACGTAGAGCTAGTTTCTGTTTGAGCCCCCAAAAATCACTAATTATTTTTATTTATTTTTTTTTTTTAATTTCTAGTTTATGGGAAGATGGTTTTGCCCATGTTTGTATGTACCTTTTCTGCAGTTGTGGCCCATTGATGTATGTTTTTTTTCTTTTGGCTGAAAACAGAGACTCTGATACAGCCACTTGGCTTCAGAGCAAAAGAGCTTCTAGGCTCTTGCGAAAAATATATTACAAACTTAATGAGAATTGTAAGGCCCGATAAAATGTGTAATTCTTCTATTGCAGCCATCTCTACTGTGAAAGAAAGGCCAAATCAGAGTAAACACAGGGGTGGAATTCCACTGGGCAGCTGCACATTATGGGTATGCATTTCTGAGCTGATTACCAGAGCCTCACTCTATGGCTAACGGAGAGAAACAGGAGCATTTATAGCCAGGTTCATCTTGCCCAGAACAAATGTTAGCTGTTGGTCCAACAAACCATGTTTCAGAAGTTCCTGGATTTCTTCATTAGCTGCAAGGGGTGATTAGGCTGTTATCTGCGTTCCAGACTGTCCTAGGTCCTACCTATGTCGAGCCCCATCTGATTTATAGAGCTCTCTGTCGCTGGTGCAGATTTGTCACACGTTTCCCCCTCAGTTTAAAAGAATTACAAACATTTCAGTCGGTAGAGCATCTTATTTTTAACAGTTAAGACTCTTGATGAACTGACTTTAATTAAAGGTCCAAGAGGGGAGCTCAGCAGGTAGGAAACAGGAATGACAGAGTTCAGCGCATGGAGATGGGGGGATGGACACCAAGAGGCCTCCAGCAGGAGCCCCCAAAGAAGGGGTTCCTCACGAAACCTCCCCTTTCTCTTGGAGGCAGGATATCTGTGTGACACAGGGCTTTGGTTTCTGCACTTGGGCCTGAGGCATCAGTGTATGTTCTTGCAGATCTCAGGGAATGAAGCCGGGTAACATGACGTGGAACTGTTACTTCTTTTTTTCTCTGCGTGGATCATGTAATCGTGTGAGGTAAGGTACAATTCAACGCTGTCTGCTATACAGTAAGTGATTACCTGAAGTCAGTTCAGTGTGGGGTTTATATGCTTTGTCTCCTGTCTCGTAAACTCAGCTACAAATCGTTTCTTCGGGAGAAGGTTTGAGATCACAAAGGCTTATGACAACACAATAGTTCTTTGTACGAAGCATTCACACCCAGCTTTCACCAATTCACAAAACGTAGAGCGGTTTTGCTTCATTTATAATGCTACCCTTTCAATACTGACAGTTAGCTGCAGAATTAAAACTGAAAAGTAATTAAGGAGTCTAATATTAATACGTCTATGTAACCAGTGGGAACAGACATGACTCACTTGGAAGAGAAATCATTATTGTGCTCTTCGGTGACTAACACAGCCTCAGCTTTTAAAATCTTTTATGTGAATTCAGACCTGGTAAATCTGGGTCCAACAAGTGCACCTCCTCCTCCTCACCCAGGAAAACAAGCACGGCATTGTGTGGCCAGTGCCCCAGAGCAGTTGCACAGATGCACGGCCCTACTCAGGAAAGCAATTACTGTCTTCAAGCTTAGTTCTAAAACAACCCGTCTCACAAAACAGGCAGCTTTGCCGGCTGACTTTTAATTAGCCTCATTTCAGAAATGGAAGAAAGAGAATGAGGGAAGAAGTTCCCAGATGGCTATAACTGCCCAAGCAAGCGAGTGCCTGGTGTGGACCATCGGCGCAGAGTTTGTGGAACATCGTGCAGTAGCCCACACTATGTGAAACCGAAATAAAGGCACATATTTTTCAGCTTTCTTTTTGCCCCCTCTGAAGAATGGGAAGAGTCATGCCAGTCACTTGACTCACCCCACTCTGGCATCATCGTTTTAATAGTTCAGGTGGTTTCCTGGTTCAGAAGAACCAGAAAGCCAGCAACCAGAACCGTGCAAAGGCACAAGTCAAAGCTGATGCTGCTGTCTCAACGACAGCTGTAGCATCTCTGGACTTCCCTGACGTAGTGACTCTTTCTTTAGCAACTACAGGTAATGGCAGACATTTTCTCTGGTGCATTTTCCCTACCCTCTAACTTACAGGGAGAGATAGATAGTTGGAGGGTAGTTGTGAACTACTCCAATTAGAAATAATTGTGTTCCCATGCCATATGTAGGGAGAAAATGCCAGGCATAGCCTTTGACCCGTGCAGCCAGTTTTTCATGATCCTCCCTCTTCAGGGCTTCTGGCCCCAGGTTTTCTTTTTGTCAGTTTTTCCCCTACGTGAGTCACTCCTCATGCTCTTCACTTTTAACTTGCTCCCATAAACTTCCTTCTGAGAAGGAAGACTCTGGCTTCACAATTACACGGCAGCCAGAGGTAGAGCAGTCAGGATTACATCTGTTGGAGTGCCATCAAGCAGTGCTTCCACCCCATCCATTCCAAAAATGTTACTCATGACTTCTAATGTGAACTTGTGTGTACCTGCTTGTGTACAGCTGCTTCCAGGTGGCTCCTGCTGACTCAGCAACGGCAATAAAGGATTTATGAGCAGGCTCTTAATTTAAAGCTCTTCAAAAAAGTGTTTTACAATTGGCGTAAGGATGATTAAAGCTTACAGTGTCATTAACCAAGATACACTGAGTTACCAGTTGTCTCTGCAAGCTCCCTGTAGGTATCTGGGACACCCAGGAGTTTCTCAGATGGTTAGTGGAAATCTAGGGCTTGATTCTGTTGCACACCCATGAGCATCTGATGCCACATGAGGTATCAGATGCCACATCTGATGCCACATGAGGTGTGGCAGACAGCCACATGGAGCAGAATGGTATGATACTGGATACCGGTGACTTTCTGAATGAAATGGTAGCTGAAGGGCCAGTGGGAGTGCCTGGAGCACCTCCAGTGATGTGAGGGACCAATGTGGGCAACTGGACTAAACCCTTAATGGTAACAGTCAAGAGAGCCCAGAGTGTGGCTCTGTGGACTGAACAGGTCTACTGTCTGGCAAACTGCATTGCTCTCTGGGTTCCAGCTGACCACGTTAACCCGCTCTCCACCACTAGCAAGTCACCTCTCTCTGCAGTTCCAGCTGCTTGGGCTCCAGATCCCAGCCCTGTCACCTTGGCTGAGCACCCCCAGGGGACTGCTGCACCCCGAGAAAGGGCTGCCAGGCCAGGTAAGGCAGAACCGGAGGTGGAGGTTAGGATTGTTGAGATAAGGTCCAGAAAAAAAAACCCGATGTGAAAAGGCGTAAAATGCTGCAAGGCAGAAATGGAGAGTCAGAAAATGGCAGTTTGGTGACACGGGCCAGCGAAGACTCATCTGGTGTCTTGCAGGGGGCTTGTATCAGGAACAGTGTGGCCAGCAGGAGTAGGGAAGTCATCGTGCCTCTGTACTCGGCACTGGTGAGGCCTCACCTCGAGTACTGTGTTCAGTTCTGGGCCCCTCACTACAGGAAGGAGATTGAAGTGCTGGAGCGTGTCCAGAGGAGAGCCACCAAGCTGGTGAGGGGTCTGGAGAACAAGTCGTACGAGGANTGTTTGTGTGTGTTTGTTGTTTTTTGTTGTTTTGGTTTTGTTTTGTTTTTTTTTTTTTAATGTGGTTGGACTCGATGATCTCAAAGGTCCCTTCCAACCACTAAGATTCTGTGATTCTGTGAGTGTGTTAATGCTCACTCTAGTAGCTTGCTAATCACATCCATCCGTGATAAATTGTTACTTTACACTTCTAAATTGTGTGTATCTGCTTGCAGGGCTTTTTGGCAGGTGGTGGAGGGTGTCTATCAAAGTGACCCAGGAGGGGTGCAGAGTGGCAGGGGATGCAGGCTGCGGAGGAATTTTGTTATTCTGAAAGAGGAAGAACAAAAGCTGAAAACAAGCGTGCGGTCTGGTGTTGTCCTAACTACTCAAATTAGAGATTTACAGGTTGTGTTTTATGGGTACTATTAATGGTAGCAATGTAAAAAGGGGAGAGAAGAAGAGAACCAACTGCTCCCCTCCTGAGGAGCTTTAAGGATGCACTCAGTTCATGGGAGCGGGAAGCTTTTGTGGGAGACAGTGCACTGAGAAAAGCAGGAAAGGCATTTATAAACTGTCCAGAGAACATTAAATTTAAAAACAATGCTCAAGTTTCTGCATAAACAGGCTTTATGAAGAATTGCAGAACTTGGAATGATGACTGCTGCATGATAGATAGAAAAATGTGGAATTGAAATATGAAATTAAATTGCTGAAGGAACAGGAGTGGAAACAGCACTGAGCCAGGGGAACAGGAGTGGTGGGAGGGAGGCCATTCACATGCCTCTGCTGCAGAGCTCCCGTTCAGCACTTAGGGTGTGAGACCAGAGAGCGCCATGAATGGGGTATTGGCACTCAAAAGGAGTTCTAGCAGCTGTGAAGGGAGTACTGAAAGAGAAGCAGTTTGTGGATCAGACCGTTTGGCTCGCCAGAGGATGATTCAGGATGATTCAGTCTTTGAAAAGGGCACTGCAGAGAAGCAGAGTGTGGTTCCACCTCTCGGTGCGAGCTTTAGAGACAAATGTTGGCCCCTGGGACCTTTCGATTTCACTGAAATCTATTTGATTTGGCTCTACAGGATTTCTCAGAAGGTCTAACTGGGATCTAACAGACACATCTCTGTTCTCTCTGTATGCTGCTTTGCAAAAGGAGTCGAAACATTACATTTCCCACATCTCAGATGACCCTGGTCATCAAAACAGTCCCCCAAACCAATAGGCATGTGCATGAACAACAGGGGAAAACACAAACAGTAATTGATTTAACCTCAGAACAAGTAGGAATTCTATCACAGGCGCCAGGTCCCTTGAATGATACTATTGCAAAGTGGATGGTGGGGCTTCTAGAAACTCCAGGAACGCTGGTTAAAGATTTTAACTTTATGGCTAGGACATCCCCCACTCCGTCTGGTCAGACAGCTTTATCAGCAGCATTAGAGGAACTCCACCTGCAGAAGAGAACTCACAGCATTGGGCATGAAGGACTCTGAAAGCATTTCTAGCTCCCAAACGGTTGGGTGGTTGTTTTATCTAGAATAACAGAAAGCTGAGGAAGGACTAGAGCAGTATTTACCAAGGAAGCAGGCACTAGGTATGAGACTCAGGTTTTGTGTGGGAAGGAGCAAAGAGGCAGCCTAATTAGGAGGACCAAGAACATAAAGTTGCAGTGATGAATGGATTGGTACTGGCTGACTGACCACCTGCCTGACATGTGAACACCTACATGCAAACTTGAGTTCCTCTGGGTCAGAAACTCACAGTTCTGATGAGAAAATGCATTAGAATTACAGCATTCCCTAGTGCTAGCACTCTTGGGCAACTAGAATTCTCATCACAGCTGTCCTTGACAAGCTGAGGTTCCTCTTGGACATCTTCTGGCTGTTTGCTCTCCCTGCGCTGAGTAGAGGCTCCTGCATCACTGCTCTCCTGCTTTAGAAATCCATTTCTGATTTCCAGTGTGAATGTGTTCATAGAATCACAGAATTGTCAAGGTTGGAAGGGACCTCTAAGTTCATCTAGTCCAACCATTAACCTAACCCTGATAAAAAACAACTCATCACTAAACCATGTCTCTAAGCACTATGTCAACCCGTCTTTTTAAATACCTCCAGGGATGGTGCCTCAACCACTTCCCCTGGGGAGCCCATTCCAAGGCTTGATAACCTTTTCCATGTAAACATTTTTCCTAATCTCCAACCTGAACCTCCCCTGGCACAACTTGAGGCCATTTCCTCTTGTCCTATCGCCTGTGACTTGGGACAAGAGACCGACCCCCGCCTTTCTACACCCTCCTTTCAGAGCGAGGTCTCCCCTCAGCCTCCTTTTCTCCAGGCTGAACACCCCCAGCTCATGCCTGGTTTATACTATTTGTACCTTCACTGTCCTCTAGTTCAGCAGAGTCCAGAGTGGCTTTTAGTTCACACTGAGCAGGGATTAAAACCTATATAAATGGTAAATCCTACTATAATAGCAAAAGCAGCTCTGATACTGTCCTGTAAATCACTGCTGGGGACCTACTGTGTGGGCCCTTTAAGGACCATATGGTGCAGCCAAGCTCGCCCAGACCACCTCCCCACGGTTCAACATACACATCTTGCTGGGATATCCCCATTGTCTTTCTTGGCTCACATTTTGTGAAAGAAGGCAGCTTGGAACACACTATGAAATGTTCTGGCTCTGCCACCCTCAAAGGCAAGAATTTCCTCCTCATGTTTAGATGGAACTTCTTATGTTCAAGTTCGTGCCTGTTCCCTCTTGTCCTGTCACCGGGCACCACTGAAAAAAAGACTGGCCCAAATCACCCATCATCGGGTCACAATCTCTGTTCTTGTCCCTTCACTCCCTGAGGTAGAGGTGACTGTGTGGGACAAAGAACCACCCATCACTCTGGACTGGACATTGTTGTTTTCTGGGGTGTTTTTTTAATAAAGTGTGTCCTCACACTGGCTTCAGTATGGATCATAACTAAAGAATGTAGTCCTTTTAAATAAAAAACAACCAACCAACCAACAACCTAACAACTAAACACTGCCTAAATTGAGAAGGGTTGGGATTAAACAACTCACAGATGAGTGCAGGCCTGAGAGAATAACAAAAAAAAATACAGAGCAGGATGCATTTGCATTCAGATCCCAACTGAACTGAGACCTCACCACAAGGTTAACCCCCACCTTGTTCTACAGAACCCAGTAAACACTGGGGGCTCTTAACCCACCGACAGAGATGCAGCATTACTTATGCTAAGAGAAAACGTTCCGATTCCATCTTTCCCTTCTGCCTCCAGAGCTCTCTCAGCCAGGGGCAGATTCGTTCTGAACGAGTGAGGTGTAGCTCCCCTTACCTGTTTCTGGGGTACAGAAAGCTGTCTCCTGTTCAGGTCAAGCTCTTCCCACTCCCAAGAACTGCCAACAGCACCCCTGGCCCAATGGCACACGCCATTGCCATTGGTTTGTGGTGGGACTGGGGAAAAAAAACAAGAACAAAACCAAAGAGAGTTGTTCCTCTGACTAAAAACTATAATTTTGTTAATTAAATTAAACAAAAACAGTGAATACAGAACTCAGAAAGTAAGTTTTACTTCTTTTTAGGTTTGAGAGTGCTTTGCAGTTCTGGCTGATCCTGTAGCAAGTCTGCCCGTGTTCAATATTAATGTGAGTAGTAGTGATGTATGCCGATTGCTGCAGCAGGGAGATTGTCCAGTCCTCATCTGAAGGGTCTCCTCTTGGTTTCAATCACAGATGTACTGCTGTCAGAGGGAATCAGAACCAGTGCTCACATCCTTAGGACTTCCTATCCATACATCAGGACGTCAGGGTGGAAACACGTGCAGATTCTTCGCTGTGCCAACTGCAGACGTGCAGGCTCTCAGAACAATCTCAGCAATGGAAATTCAACGTTGCAGATACAACACCCTCTCCTGAAGCCTTATAAAAATACCAGTGCAACATAGAGCCATTTTACAAAACAATTATCTTTATAGAAAGGTATTTTAGTGGCATATGCTGAGGTAAATAATAAGAACAGACCCAACGGAGGGCATGACCAGTGTTATGGAGAACTCCAGATGAAATTTGGCCAAAAGCCTGTTTTATAAAAGCTAATATTAACCTACCAGTTATGATTCCTGGTAAGGTGCTTATTGCTGCAATACTTCAAAATTAGTCTTCAGTTTACAAATTGAAAAATATACGAAATTAGATCTGTATGAATGTTAGGTATTAGCTGTCACAAATTTTAAAAGGCATTGTACCAGGTTTTCTTAATTGTTTACTAACCAATTTGATTGTAGCAGGTAAATAAACTACAGCATACACTTTACCTGACACCATGCATCAAAATCACCATAAAAACTAAGTTTATCAAAGTCCAACTCCACAAGGAAAACATGAAAAAGTGCAAATTATGTACCCAGTATTTCTGTCACAGCTGTTTTTTCTTAACATGGCATGAAAAAGTTTACAGCATATATTAAGAAAATTCTTACAAGTGTTCACCTCAATGCTTATATATATACAACATTTTGCTCAAAGTGCTCACTATATGAAAAAAAAACCAAACTGATTGGATAAAAATATTTAAACAGTGCTTTCTGAACGTTCAGGGAAAATTCGTATAATACATCAGTCCCATTTGTTTTTCCTCCTCACTCAGTGCAATGAGATGCAGAAGTCACATCAGCTTCACGAAAACGTGGCTCGCCAACAGTGCCAGGAAACCCCAGTTACAGTGGCATCCTCGGTGTCCCGTTGGGAGTGGGTCTTTTGTTTTTTTGCACGTGGCTTTGATGTTTTCGAGATCTTACTACTTTCATCCTGACTTCAAATACTTCTTGTATGGCTTTTCGAAAACAATGGAAATTGTAGTCTATTAATCCTGCAGAGACAAAAAAAAAGGTTTTCCATATTAATAAAGACATTGATACAAATGAGGTAATGAAAAAACTGCTTATGCTCTACATTTAGGGAAATACCACACTGTCTGGAAGTTATAAGAAGTTAATTTTCCAGGCATTTTTTTCTATGCTAAGCAAAAGCATGTTTGATAAATACAAATAATTCAGGTTCATACTATGTCTGATATTAAATATACTTATTAGTCTTAAGAGACAACAAACAGAAGTTTGTTGGCAGATAATGCCTTAACTTAATAAAGAGCTTTGGAGAAGTGCTCCAGTATACAACAAGAAAAAATAAAATCTTTCATAAAGTATGGTGTCATTTTGTAAATTTCCTTTACAGAATAACTGTGATAAAAATAAGTAGCATCTAGTAATCAAAGAATTTTCATTTTTTGACAATGCATAAGCTTAGAAATGGTATGATACCTGATAGAAATATTACCAATTAACAGGCAGCTGTATTTCATCTTACCTTGTAATTGAAAAACAACATACTAGACATGCTGTTAGTTTATGTACAAACATAATAGCCAGATAATATTACCATGGGAGTGGGCTGAATGTAATCCCACAGAAAAGCTGTAAAGCCATCCTGGTAGTCCATTGGAAGACTTATGGGGCACTACAATTGTGTAATACTGCAATACAATTTTAGAATTTTGGTATTGAGCTTATGACCTCATTCAAGGTTAATGCCATAAGCTTTCTTAACTCCAATACTGCAGTGTTTTCCACTTCAATTTCCCTAACAGGAGTTGATACATACTTTAAGTGGTTTAAATCCACCATGTTACACTCTTTGATTATTTTTTTGTTTTTCAGGAATTAGTTTCCCTCTCCCTAGTGCTCAGACAAACTATTATGTGGAAGTCACCAGGCACCAAAAGTTAATCTGCATTATAATACTAAAACTGCACAGTTAGAGAGCACAGGCTACAGCACTAAGTGTCCCAAACTGCGTAGACACAACGACCTGACCCAGCTGCCAACAAACCCTAAGGGACATTTATTCAACACAGTGTGTTTTCTGAAACAGTGTTCTTAGTAGGTATGTCAAAGTAATTCTTCTTATGCTTACAGGAAAAAAGTAAAAAAGGAAAGAAAAAAAAAGTGACCACATCTAACACTCATGGATAGTAAAGGCATTTCAGGCATTAAAGAAACTCCAACCAGTTGAAGTTGTATAAAATAAAAGCTAAACAGCCCAACAGCCATGGTATGAGTGCTGCATTCACAAACACACCGACTGGTGAATTGATATATCACAAGCTGGGGACATGAGCCCAGATGATGGCTTATTCTTCTGGTCCCAGGGCATTTCACTAAGACCAGTAACTCAGTGAACATCGTGCCAGCGAGCACAGCAATTTTCATCTAAGGTTTCAGCACTGACCTTGACCAGGGTCAGAGATAACCAAGAAATTTTACGCACTTCAACTGCAAAATATGAAAGCCACCTAGTTCCCAAACAGTTTTCCAAAACCCTCCTTTTATAGATGAGAAAAGCAAGAACATATTTCTTTCTACCAGCCAGTTTCAATAATTTTCCCTTAGTTGTGGCACACAAGCTGTTCCGAATGCGTACACTGGCACCAACAGGTACAAATCGGAATCAGCCAAGATAAACTGACACGTTCTACTGTTGCAGATGGAAGCTTTGCTGTACTGCATGTAAACTTTCACATGTTTCCCTATCAGAAAGTTGTCAAATAAGTTTTTGATTTCATCTTATTTTAATGCCACTACAAATACCTCGTGCCTTTAAACACGTTGTGTGAGCTCTATCAAGCTGCACTTACCTTTAGCATTTGTGATACAGCCTGAGACTGTTATCAGCTAATGACAACCACAGTTATTCATTAACTCACTAATACAAGAGAAAAGTAATGCAATACTAGAAAAGGGAAAAATACCTTTTCTCTCGAAGCTTTCTTCTCTGACAAAACAAACAAGAGCAAGGAATTTTGTCACCTCTTTTAAATAAAGGACAGTGGTATTGTTCAGTTTTATGATTGCCATTGATTCTTTGTCGTAAGGAGTCCCAGTGCCATCATCTTTAAGCCTAAGGGGCAATAATAAAAAAAACCAAAACAACCAAACAAGAAAAACTAAGCCACCAGATGAGCAAACAAAAGTCCTCCCACATTGGTTCTTTCACCAGATAATCTCAAGCTTTATGACATTTTCATCTGAACCTTTCAGGAGACTCTTTTTCAAACTACACACTAGGTAAACTGCAAAGACCAAGAGATTAAATCATTTCTCCAATCACATACCAAATCTGAGATCTGGGGCTAGAAATCAGATTGTTTGATTGCCAACACCTGAACCGGGGCCTGATTTTTTCCTCTATGAGTTGCCAACCAATTACCACAAGGTTGTCTGTTTTCTTTTAGTCAATGCACTCTATTACCACTTTATCTAAAACGTTTGAACCAGTAAGTCTGTACTGGTAATTCCAAATCTAGTAAACCTGCTTGAGCAGAGGCAGCTGACTGCTAGCTTAAGCCATCATGAGACTTTCCTCATGAGATGTTGGCTTCTGCAACATTAAATAATGAAAAGAGATTCCTCCTTTGCAGATGATGTGCCATGATGATCACTGTATTACTTTTATACTTAATAATTTTACCCTCATTCCTGAATGCACACATACATTTTATCAAATGGGTAATTATCACCAACACACCAGAACAATTATTATCAATAATATATTAAGGCAGCAAGTTCCACAGGTGCTCCAGGAACAGAGCGCAAGAAATGAATTGTAGTATCCTATCTTTACAGCTAAAAAAAAGACATGGCAAGCAGATTTCCGGTGATAAGTGTTAAATGGTAACACAAAGGTAGTGACAGTGACATTTTGTGAATAGAGCACCCCACAAGTGATGGGGTACTGATAATAATTAAGCGCATAGTCTTTGGAACTACACAGCAGCATCTTGCTCTGTACAACAACAAAAAAAAAATGCCACAGAATCAGCATCCTTTATGGTACACCTCTGCAAAATCCAAGTTCTTGTACAGTTACTGAAGTGACCAACTCAAAAGCCTGAAAAGTACAGTAGAATATACAAACTTAAGAAATTTTAGAAAGGTATTCCACAGCTGGTTTTCCTTTTGAAGTTCCAATGCTTAGTGCACATCTGCACTAGGATTCTCCCTCTCTCTTTCTCCAAGAGAGCAAGAAGTCTACCAACGGGTAAGAACGCAAGGCTACCAAAGACTCCCCCACTCTAAGCATGCTGTGGTTTAGCCTCCCAAGTCTACCCATCTTAATGCACCAACTCTTAATGTGCCCCTGCCTTGAGCAGGCACAACTTGGCAGTACAACTGGCCAAGGGCCAAGCCATTGAAAACAAAACTGGCAAGGAGATATACGTGCTACCCCAGCAGATCTTCAGCTGCTGGCGGGGAAACTGGGAAACAATCCTTCAGTCGAAGGGGAAACTGGGGAAAAGCAGGGAAAACCCCATCAAGGTCACGTAGAGAAAAAGAGGATTGACAGAGAACTGAAGCAAGAATGAAGTAGCTCTCTAAGGCCAGTAGAGGCCACTAGCTATTAAACTAAATGTGACCCCACTTTTTCTTTATTTTTTTTTTCTTTTCCAATGGGAGGCATCCTTCAGTTGTATTCATCCCTGGGGAACATTTCCTTTTATCTTCGGTTGGTTACTTCCCACTCCTCCCTCCACACAGAATTATTAGCAAAGAAAGAGGAAGGTGTTCACAAAAAAGGCTGGGCAGGGAATGGTGCTTGTTGCTGAGAAGGGATCTGGCCCTCACAGGCCTTCTCTCCCATCCTGACAAATGAACACATTCTCATTATTGTTTATGCCCACATCATTCTAATTTTGAGGTCACTCAGATTCTAGGCATGCAGTATTATGATAAACATTAACAGTGTACTTACCCATATATACAAGAAATGTCAATCACAACATCTATCATATCACAGCAGAGCTCGTAAGTTTGCATATCCACAGGAGTACTGTCCGTTGCAATATAGATCTTACTGACTACATCAAATAAAAATGCTTTTTCAATCCCGGAATTCTATTTAAGAAAAAAAAAAGGAAAGAAAAATAAAATGGAAGCCATGTTTTCAAATTCATACTGAGCTTTTTTTGTTCCCCTATTTGCCTGTTACACAAAAAACTAGGCTGAAGAAGTAGAAGTTAAACTGCAGTCAAGCTCATTTTGAAAGAACTATACGCATGGCGCTGCTGTATTTGTAGTAAACCATGATGCTCACAGACCTTCCAACAGTTTCTGCCTCTGGGCAGCCACAGTGCCAAGTTCCACTCCCCAACCTCCCCCTCTCTGGAAAACAGCTGGAGAGATTACACTTATTTTCAGTGGAAAAAGTGGGGGGAAGCAAAAGGTCCTCCAAGATCAAGCTTTAGGGTTTTTGGTTGTAACAACAGACATGAAGAGAGCACTGATTTAAAGCTATTCCAGCTGGACATGTACGAAGGTAGAAACAAGGAAAAAGAAAAGCTGATGGACATAGAAAGCAGTAGAATTCAGGAACTAATTTCTCAAGGAAATTGAGAAATTGTCTCATTGGGGTCTGTAGCTGTTTTCCCGTTTGGTTCCTTAGAACATCTTTTAGGATCAGAGGAGAAAGACCGGTATTTTGATGGAGTTTTTTCAGTTTTCACGTAGCATGGGAGGTTAAAGCCACGTTTATAACGCTAAGGCTCACTAACGGGATGACAGCTACATTCCTCTCGTCCTGCCAAGCTGATTAAGACTCTCTCCATGCTGGAGATGTTATCATATTCGCAGCTGTCAGGGGCCAGCCAGGAATGCTAGCTCATACTCTTTGCGTAGATAAGTAAGTAAACTGCCATAAGCCTCTACTTCCTGAGGAAAAAAAAAACACCCAACCAAAAGACTGTTTAACTGAAAACAGTAGCTTTGCTTGCTGATACCAAGGAATTGCACCTGGGCAGCTGTCCCAGCATTGAACACAAAGGGCAATTTCCCAGCGTTGCTAAAGCTCAAGCTCTGAAATATGCTTCAGAATCCACCTATATGAAGAAGGGAAGCTGCTTTCTCCCACCAAACCAACTTTTCGCCATATATGAGCTTCCCTTTTTAATATGGTTTGGGACTGCTGTCACAGCAGTGTTGTAACTACCAAAAAACATGCTGAAAACTCCTAGCAAGTTTTAGTAGCTTCAGCTTCCTTTGTAGTTACAGAACTTTTCCTTTTTCTTCTTCTTCTTCTTTCCTAAGTCAACTATTTAACACACAGTTAAGAGACTGAAGTGACCCTCCCACTTTCCAAATTTCCCAAAATAGGTAGAGAAGTTTCAACACTAGATAAGTTATTGAACAATCACCAGCAATAATTGGGGCATTTTCTTCTTAAAGAGGCTCGGAACCAGATGATCTTTAAGTTCCCTTCCAACTCTAACTATCCTATTATTCTATGACTTCTACCCACCATTGCACACACAACTAAGGCTGGAAACACCCATCAATAGTAAGAGAGTATAGAGGTGAACTTCTGTCATTTCATTACAGAAAAGACTATGAGTGGCACGTTTCAGTAATTCATTAATAAAAGAAATATTAAAAAAAAGTATACACTGTGGATATTGTAGGTACAAGGGCTGAAGTACAAGGAGAGTCTCAGAAAACTGGGTTTATTCAGCCTGAAGAAGAGAAGGTTGTCTACAAACACTTAATGCAAGGGTGCCCAGCAGACAGAGCCAAACTCTTCTCAGAGCTACAGGGTTAAAGGACAAGATATAAAAGGCACAAACAGGAATTCTGATTTCATACGAGAAAAAAAATTAATAATTTAGTGTGAGAGTGGCAAAGCACTGGGAGCATGCTGACCTGAAAGGTTCTACAGTTTCCATCCTTGGATATATACAAAGCTGGACTGGATCCAGCCATGAGCACTTCACTCTAACTGGCCTGACCCTAGGCAGGAGCTGACCTCAAAAAGTCACTCTGAGCCTACATGGCTCTACAAACCCACGTTCTTTGAGCACTAAGAACAGAAAAGTATGCATATTTATCTTGGTTATGCTGGCCACAGAGTTCTCTAATTTTGATTTTTAAATAGTAATTCTGACAGCATCTCACATCCTTTGACAGATGCTGTCAAATAACATCACTCGCAAGATTCACCAGTAAATATCATATAAATATATAGCTACAATTAAGTGCCAAAGTACATATTTGAAAATAGAAGTCATTTTAGAGAAGAGAAATTGGAACATGAGCACTTTCATGTCATTCATGATAAGTTGATTATAAAATCTTTTATTATATAAGGAGAGACATAGCAATAATTTCAGCTGTACAGGTAAGATGTACCTTAAATTATTAAGATTCCACTGACAATATAATAACATTTAACGATGAAAAGTGATTTTTCTGTCTCAGAACTCTGGCTGCTGCAGCCTGCCTGTATCTGCAGTGACAGTTTAAAAGGTTTTCATCTTGAGATGTTTGCTTTGTCAGCAGTTATGCCTGCTGGTAAGGGCAGAACTTGGTGTCTTAACTTAAACAATGCTCATTTTCATCTGAAACTAAGTCATCATGGTAGGACCTGCTGGGAAACTGGCTTTGCTTCCGTCAAACCATGAATGGTGACAAAAACCTTGATGAAAAGGTAGGATGGAGAGCTAGGAGTAGTAACCACTAAAGTGCACTCACATGACTTCACAGATTTCCTTTGCCAGGGTTTTTAGTACAACTTTAAGTGAAAAAGCAAAGGATCTGCCAGAATGTGAGAAAATTGCTCCAGGAAAAAAAATTACCAGTACAAACAATAATTACAAGTCACCAAAAAACCAATCAGGAAACAGGAGACAAAAAGTACTACCTTAAAGAGACATTATATCATTAACAATCAGTCAGGGAAAATGACAGTAAGAAATCAACTGTTTCTGTTACTGGAGCAGGAGGGTTCCTTCTCAGAGAAACACAGGCCAGCCATTACCTTACGCGACTGAATGAAATGCTGCCATTGATGGCACTGACAGCAGGGCCAGAATGGTCACAGGCGATAAGTCATCTCTGACACAACCCTACAGGCCGGAAAGATGATGCAACATGTGCTAGAAGCTCTATCAAGAACTCTGAATTGAGCATTCCATGGCTAAACTGAACCCAGCCAACACGAAAAATCTTCTGCAATGAACGTATGCGACTTTATTTTGCGTAGGTAAAAAAAAATCACAAGGTAGTTGAAATTCAGATCACATGTCTCAAATATACTCGCTTTCATACAGCAGAAGACAGTTTCTATTCTTTAAATGGAATGGGTTCAGTAAAAGTGCTAGTATTATTCCAATTTCTAGGTTAGGTAAATGGGCATATCTTTTTCTTTCTTGGAAGTATGAAAAGTAAGACAAAATTTGGCCCTAAAAAAGTGAAAGAACTTACCAGTCCCTTACAGTTAGAAATGAATTTTGGACAGTTATTTTAACAGATCTTGCAGCAAACAGCAGATTTAGTGAATGAATTTTAAATATGACATTTGAATTTACAGATTATGAAATTTAAATCATTAAATAAACAAAACTGCACTTAATTTTATTTTTACCATGACAACTCATTGTTTACCATATACTTTTTAACATCCCTCAAAAAAAGACCCCAACAACCCTAAAATGAAAATTCCCGTGTCACACAATTTGATTGCTTAGTAAGGACATGGTAATTAAAAAAAAAAACAAAAAACCACAGATATCCTGATAGAGAATTAGGTAACATTTACATGGGGCTTGAATGCCAAACCAACTGTTATTTTATGCTTTACAAGCAGTTGTATTAAAGAATGCAGAAGCAGCATTATCACACCGATGGTTCCCCAAACGTACAAGCTAACACACCGTGGCACTATGAAGTTGGGCAAAACCTGCTGTGAACCGACGAGTGATCACAGATCTATTTTTGTAACCATCAGCTTTTCACGTTGGAAGCCTTCACGGCATAAACAAAGGCAAATCCTCATGAATATTGCTGCAAAACCCAAACTAGAACATCACTACACCCACACTTTGATATCCAGCACGGTGACTTCCCGGGGTAAGGCATGACCAAAATCCATGTCAAGATTTGTTGTCACCAAGTTGGTGAAGTGAAGAGGCACCCGCTGACTAATTTTGTGCTGGAGAATGATGTTTAGTCTTCCTGTGGCTGCAAATAGAGTCATTCTGAGTCTTCTGTCTACAAGATACTCATGAAAACAGACAGTGAGCATGCTGAGGACAGGGTGGTGTAGCTACGCCCTGCTCTAGGTCATTAACAGACCGGATTTGGTTCTATTTGGAGCAAATGAACAGTTTGAGACCGTTTCCCCCTGCTGAATAATGGAAATAGCGTACTTCCCTCACTTTTTTGGCCTTCCCATTCACTTGAAAGACTTGTTCTTCCTTACAAATTACATTTGGTGCTCTAGTTACTGCTGAAGCTGCCTTCCAGGTGTTCCAGACACACAAGCAGCTACCATCAGTCATTCAGGACGCAGCTCATGCTCAATTCATCCGGTGGTTCGGCAGAACTTCTTCACCAACTCCAAACAGCGAGGAGACCTCCCTGCAGAGATGTGACTCACAACACGAGTGACTGGGGTGACTCTGGCACAAGGACTGTATCACTGAGACAGCTTTCTCTCTAAGACTGTGTAGCATATTCAATATCCAATTGCTCCAGAGCTGTTGTCATCACTCATTTGTTACCGTCCTGTCCTAACTGGATGATAACTGGTAGGTGGTCCAGCCATTCTGGTAGAGACAGATCTTTGTAACACACCATTCATTACGAAATAACATCATTTGTTGGCTAATAGTAAGAAAATAAGTTGCAGAAAGACCTCCCTTTAATCCTAGCTCTCCTTTTCAGGAACACATCCAACTTTTCTCTCTCTCTCTCTCTCCATTTTCACATCCTACGCTGAGAAGCTGCAAAGCCTAATTTTATCTTTCAGGCGGTTGAACGATACTAAATAATTTCATCACTTTAATATCACAAAAAGGCACAACAAAATACCTTGCTTAGAAACTGAAGCTCGGCAAATCAATGCTAGATGCAATGTGTAAAATTAAGAGTACTGTGACAAAGGCTGCAGTTTCAGGAGCTACTATGACCTGAATTAACAACCACCAGAACAGGGAGTTCCTCCTTTCCACAACCTACTCACTGTGTTCCCCTCTACTCATGGTCCCACGTTCCCATCTATTATCTTGTATCAAAACAAGAGCATGTTGGACTCCTCCATGACCTGCTTTTAACTAAATTAAACAGTGCATTAGTTGTGTCGTGGTGACTCCTGCACAGTGAGGGAACTGGTGAGGGTCAGAACTGGTACAAAGGAGGGGAAGGGACCACACATACAGGAACAGCGGAGCAAGCAATTACCTCCACAGTGGCAACAAGCCACTAGATAGACAAAGCTTTCTAACTGGTCTTAGGAGTAACTATTGGAAGATGTAAAAGTTGTGATGGACCCTACCTCTAAAAATTCCAAGACAAGAGATCTTCTTAAACAGGTTAAATTGCAATACCAAGTAGAATTAACTCTAGGAAGCACTACAGACAGGTCTATGAAAGAGGTCAGACGAGATGATGTTCCTTTACCAATATATTTACACAAATTTGAAGTACTACTGAAACAAATGCATGCAGCACAGACCTTTGCAACGTTCAGATAAACGTAAAAGCAAAAAAAGCCATGGCTCCTAACACACTTTATGTGATTCAGGAAATAACTGTATCTCAGCAGCTCAGGTGAAGCCAAGCAACGCATATGGGTGCACTTCAAGTAAGTTTTGGTAATTTCTCCCAGAGCTCACATTGCTCATCATCTCTCAGAAAGCAGACTATCTGAACATGCATGTTGGACATAGCTGGATCTACAGACAAAGTATATAACAAGTA
The DNA here is from genome assembly GCA_013400055.1 of Nycticryphes semicollaris. NCBI lineage: Eukaryota > Metazoa > Chordata > Aves > Charadriiformes > Rostratulidae > Nycticryphes > Nycticryphes semicollaris. The sequence continues at coordinate 726,088 of VXBJ01003895.1, read as the reverse complement.
CTTACTGAAATAAAGATGTTAAGCAGGTTTTCCAGTGTTGGGAGCTGTGGAATCAGTTTCTGTACCACTTTGCTAAACGCTTCAAATATAGAATGATCATATATGCTTGTCAGATAAAAGCTGGAAAAAAACGTCACCACATTTTCCTTTTAGCCACACACTGTGAATACGATGTACCTTTCATAATATGAGTGAAATGAAATATTGTCAAACAGCAAGTGCCTACACTTATGCAATTAACCCCTTTCAATCAGAAGTCACATGTTATGATTGAAGCATAGGTTTCATCTCCACACACACAAAAAAACCTCTGTAGACACTGCAAACTGGACCTCAACGTAGAACTTCAGGAGGCAACTCCCACCTTGTTATACTTACATATTTTTCAAATTACAGGAGAGGAATAATACTAAGCATGTCTGTTGAGATCTACTTTTTAAAAGCTGTGGACCTACTTATCAATGCAATGATGCAGTCAAGTTGTTAAGAACTCTAAAGAGCTCCATGTTCATGGAGCTCTTAATATATTTGTACTTGGCTTTGGAGTGCTAAGAAAGACATGACGATTTGATGTCCTCTAGTTTCTAGTCTGCAGAAGTCCACTATTTTTCATTATTTGTCCCAATAATCTGCTTTATCAGCAAACAGAAGGCAAAGAGACAGCACCTGCCTTCCCAAGTGGCTCCAAGCAGGCTGCAGCAGCGAGGACTAGTGACTGGGAGGGGACTGTGAGGCAGAGAGATTTCAAGGAAGGTCAAGTGCTGGATCCTGCACTTGGGTTACAACAACCCCATGCAGCACTACAGGCCTGGGGAAGAGTGGCTGGAGAGCTGTCTGGCAAAAAAAGGACCTGGGGCTGTTGGTCGACTGTGTGCTGAATATGAGCCAGCAGAGTGCTCAGGTGGCCAAGAAGGCCATCAGCATCCTGGCCTGTATCAGGAACAGCGTGGTGAGTAGGACACAGAAGGTAAGCTCCCCTCTCTACTTGGCACTGGTGAGGTCCTACCGCGAGTACTGTGGCGTTTTGGGCCCCTTCCCACAAAATAGACATTGAGGTGCTGGAGCAGGTCCAGAGAAGGGGCAACAGAGCTGGTGAGGGGTCTGGAGAATAAACTTTATGAGGAGAGGCTGAGGAAGCTGGGCTTGTTCAGCCTGGAGAAAAGGAGGCTGAGGAGAGACCTCCTTGCTCTCTACAACTCCCTGAAAGGAAGGTGTAGAGACGTGGGAAGTCGGTCTTTCTCCCATGTCACAGGCGATAGGACAAGAGGAAATGGCTTCAAGCTACACCAGGGGAGGTTCAGGTTGGATATTAGGAAAAATGTTTACATGGAAAGGGTTATCAAGACTTGGACTGGGCTGCCCAGGGAGGTGGTTGAGGCACCATCCCTGGAAGTATTCAGAAGACGGGCTGACATAGTGCTTAGAGACATGGTTTAGTGATGAGCTGTTTTTTATCAGGGTTAGGTTGATGGTTGGACTAGGTTATCTTAGAGGTCCCTTCCAACCTGGACAATTCTATTATTCTATGAAAAGTGATGTAGATGGCATATATGCTTTACTGGCTGGATCTCTACTGCTTGCTGCCACTGTCCAAGCAGCAAAAACTACAGACCCTAGGGTATTTGTTTTCTGTTTTCAAGCACATCTCCTCTCTATCTTTCCCTCAAAGACAGCAACCAAAACTAAGATACTTTCCTTGGCTCAGGTCAAATGCAATGTCTCTGATTATCCTTTTCCTTCACATATCAAAAGCTTGTTGTCTGCTACTTCAAGAGAACAGAAAATGGCAACTTGTCAAATAAGCTGCTCTCCTCTTTAGGAAAGGAGACCTCCTCACTGCACAGCGTCTTTTCTCACCTGAGGTGAATCTTCTCCAATCCAGCATCTGCAAGGTCATCATTTGCCCTCTGGTGAATATCTCTCTGCGTTTCAATCTTGTGATCATCCGATAAACCATCCACTTTATGGATAAAGATTTCAAAGTTGATATCTGGATTCACTTTATAGGCTCTGGTCACAGTAAGATGCAGCCGAGCTAATGCTTCCATATAATCATCCTAATGAAGGAAAAAGAAAAGCTACAACTGTAGGAAAGTTATTAAATATATATATATAAATTTAGGCTATTTACTTTTAGATGATGCTAAAGTTCAACAAGAGCTAAATTTTTCTATTTCTTCTAAGTAGAAGCCTGAGATTACATCCAGCTTGTGCACCAGCCTCATGCTGTCAGCACTTAGGAATCCGAGATGTTAAAACAAATCAGTTTACTTTTGAACCTACAGCAGAGAGAGATTAAAAAATAAACAAAATAACCAAAAAATAACCAACCATGTTTTAATGACCTTCTTTTAATGTGTGTTAGTGATGTAAATAAAGTGATTTATTTGCTTTGGAAAAAAAAAATCTATGCTTTCCAATCTATTTGCCTATTGACGAAGAAAGAAAAGAAAAAGGTAGCATAAACCCCTTTTTACCTGAGAATCAATAACAAATATGAGTGCTCCAGTGCCTCTGAAAATCATCTCATAGTCAAATGTAGGGTCAAAGAAGTCAATTTGCCCAGGAAAATCCCATATCTGAAAGTTGACAAAGGAGCTGTTGGAAACATCCTCTCTGCAGATCTTGTTTGTGCTCTCCAGGAAGAGAGTCTCATTTGGTGACATTTTGTGAAAGACAACTTTCTGAATGGAGGACTTCCCACTTCTTCTCAATCCCATGAGCAGGATTCTTGGCTTAACTTCAGTACTGAAGGGATCATTGAAATCCAAAACTGAGTAAAATCACACAAGAAAAGTAATAAACTACGTCAATATAATTAGTAACTGCCAGATAACACACGTTTGACATTTATTTTTGTGACATTTTTACTTGGATAAATGCAAATGTTACCAATTTTTAATCTTAGGGAGCAGTGCTACAGGCATTTTAAATTATTTGCCCCTTCAGCTGTTCTATCATAAAACCTACTTCTAATCTAACAGAGACTACAAAAGGCTTGATCGCTCAGTTTACACGTGAAAAATGTTGTCACATAGAGACATCCTAAAATAGCTAATTTTACTCCAATTAACACTAAGTTACATACATTCTAACCCAACTTTAAAAGAAAACCATCCAGTAATAAATAAATACCCTTGTGAACTGACAGCTACATCATGCTGCTGGATGAAAGGGGTAGGTTTGTGTTAGTTACATCTGTGTGATCCTCCTAAGGCAACAAGAGGGCTTCCTTCCTCTTAAACAAATAAATTCTAAAAAAACCACACATCCCAGGAGCTATAGCAAGAGACAGTTTGACACAGTGCTTAGTGATGTGGTTTAGTGATGTTTTTTTTTATCAGAGTTAGGTTGATGGTTGGACTAGATGATCTTAAAGGTCTCTTCCAACCTGGACAATCCTATGATTCTATGAAGAGGATAACTTGTCAGGCACATAATTCCTCTATGGTGGGACTTACAACAAAGTACTGAGCTCTCAAGGAATCCTTTTCTAAGGTGCTTGGGATTTCACCTGCTACATGAATAACTTGTGTTACAATCTGTAAAAGTTCATTATCCAATTACAGCATACCCCCTGCCTATTTGCAAAACAAAGGCCTGGGAGCACGGTCATTTCATTGTGTTACCTACACCAGTTTGAAACTGGTATCACCAAACCAGAACATTTTCTAATGCTAATGCACTTATATTAGCATAAATGTAATTAGAGTAGTAAACTATGGTGTTATATCTGTAAACACACAAATGTATAGCTATCCACACCTGTAAGCACAACAACTTCAGTTTCAGGATCTCTAACGAAAACAGCTACAACAGTCTCAATTGCTTCATTTAATTGGACTGTAACTTTGAGATGTCCAAGGTGAAGACGGTACTGCACATAGATGTAAAAAGGTGCAGACCTCCCCCCCACTGCAGTACAGGCTACTTGACATGATTCACAGCACACCCCTTTCTTTGTCTCTTTCTGCTGGGATAGATTTTGAATTGCATAAAATCAGCACACGTTTGTTCATCTGCATCCGTCCTTCATCTCCCTGCATACTTCAAGTGATCAACTTTACTCCAAAAATATAAAAATCCAAAACAAGAAACCTCAGCAGCAATTCAAACCTGTCAATTTATTGCACAGCTTTATGGGCTGAAAAATTAAAAGCTTGATGGAATCCTTTGCCTGGGAGCACATTTGACACCCAAGTGTGGTGATCACATCCATCCTTTTGAGCTCCTCAAGCCTCACTCACAACTTTCAGAGCAGGATGTACTTGCCAGGAGGGCACAGAACCTTGTTCGTGTCTGTCTGTACCTTCTGAGCTTCTGTTACCCAGAATTAGGCCTTCTCAACTGAAGGTCTCATGGTTTTAGCATAAAACATCCCTTGGCACCACCTACTGGCATGTGAGTGGTGATGCCACTCAGTGTGGGCCTGTGTCACCACAGTGACTGACAGGCATTCAAAGCTCATTACTGGTGGGATCACAGAATCACACAGAATATCAGGGATTGGAAAAGACCTTGAAAGATCATCCAGTCCAATCCCCCTGCCGGAGCAGGAACACGTCCAGGGGGATTTTGAATGTCTCCAGAGAAGGAGACTCCACAACCTCTCTGGGCAGCCCTTTCCAGTGTCCTGTCACCCTCACCGCGAAGAAGTTTTTTCTCATATTTAAGTTGAACCTCCCCTGTTCCAGCTTGCACCCATTGCCCCTTGTCTTATCGTTGGATGTCACTGAGAAGAGCCTGGCTCCATCCTCCTGACACTCACCCTTCACATATTTATAGGCCATGACAGGTATCACCACTTACTGTGCTCTTGTGAATTATCTCACATGAAACACTGCCAGCCTGGAGCAGTGCACAGATGAAAACTCCTTCAAGCAGAATAGAGACAGGTAACTCCATAAGAATCTCATCCTCCTAACGCAGCAGTGGCCAATTTCTGCTGATCCACAGACAACAAATTTAGGAATTAATAAACTGCAGTCAACACACTGCTCTAACCCTTCCCATCAACACTCTTCCTGGGGCTGCAAGAAGCATGTACTTATAGCACTTCCCATCTATAGAGGGATAATAAACATCTGCTCTAGGATGATGCTCTAGGATAACAATATTTTATTGGGTACAGTCTTGTCAATAAAGCAAAGCAAATGTATACAGGGCTTAATGGTGTTTCCTCCACCCCATTCTCTTCTTTAACACACACATTTTCCACAGCTGCCAAAAGTAGAGTCACAATTTCATTAATGTTCATACATTCAGACATCATGCAATTAGCATTTTGGCCATCTAAAGGGAGAAAAAAAATGATTCAAAGCTTTAGAACTAGTTTGAATAAAATACTTTATAAAGGCATAAAAAGAACAGTCTCCTGATAGAGCCTTTATTGCATGTTTCAAAAAAAAATTTTTAAAAATCCCACTTGCTCTGTATGCAACAGAACTCAGGAGGTCTTACTTGCTACGGATGTGTACTTTGTGTCCCCTTCCTCTCCCCACCACAATAACACCAACTTCCCCCTGCACGTCTTGTGACATATCCTCCAAATAACAGATATGACACGATGTGGCTGATCTGGAACTCAACAGATGCCAAATGGGTAGACCTGACACACACGTATCCTGGTTTGCCAGCTGCCACCACAGAGAACCCACACATCTCCTCACCTGTCCCACTGAGGACACTTTCACTTGGGTCTCTCCACTTTTCTGAATGTCAGTTTTTATCAAACTTGTAGGAACTGCTGGAGAGGGTACAGCAGGGAGCTACAAAGATGATTAGGGGCCTGGAGCATCTCTCTTATGAGGAAAGGCTGAGGGACTTGGGTCTTTTCAGTCTGGAAAAGAGAAGGCTGAGGGGGGATCTGATCAACACCTAGAAATACTTCAAGGTGGGTGTCAGGAGGATGGGGCCAGTCTTTTTTCCAGTGGTGCCCAGTGACAGGACAAGAGGGAACAGGCACAAACGTGAACATAAGAAGTTCCATCTAAACACAAGGAGGAACTTCTTGACTTTGAGGGTGGCAGAGCCCTGGAACAGGCTGCCCAGAGAGGTGGTAGAGTCTCCATCTCTGGAGACATTCCAAATCCGCCTGGACGTGTTCCTGTTCAGCTTGCTCTGGGTGGACCTGCTTTGGCAGGGGGGTTGGACTAGATGTTTTCCAGAGGTCCTTTCCAACCCCACAGCATTCTGTGATTCTGTGAACTTAATCATCTTTGAGACATCTTTCATTTTAATTTGGTTGAAGGTAGACAGCATTTTCCCAAGTTCTGACCGGTGATGAGACATCCAGAAGACAGGCTACCTAACTCTGCTTTCTGTAAGAAATAGGATAAAAATGTATATGTATCTAAAAAAAAATATTTTAAATAACTTGTGGTTCTCCATTTTTGTTGTATTAAATTATTCCAGGCTGTCAGATTTTTATGGACTGTAATACTTACTAGAAAGAATAGCTTTATATTAAAGACATACTAAAAAAAATACAAGTGCAAGCAGAGTTACAGATGAGAAGAAGGAACACCAGCTCTTCTGCTAGTAAGACTGTTACTTTGCTTTTGAAGTCCTGCCAGTTCAAAGACAGGGAAATGTAAATGAGTATCATCCAAACCTGACTAGAGAGCAAGGCTGCTCTAACTCTCTCTCTGAGGAAAGTGCTAAGAGATTACCTTATATGTAAAGGAATTGGATGATGCGCTGCCTGCCCACATTCCGTTGCAGAGTACATGACAACTCCTTCTTTAATTTGCCACAGAAATGCCAGTAGATGTATCACTCCAACTTCCCAGACTAGGTTACTGAGTGAGATCATAATATGCCTACGAGAAACACTAAACTTTTCTCGGTCGGTAATGGGAAAGATAATTTTCCCTATTGTGAACAGGGGAAATTCATCCACTTTTGCAAAGAGTGAATGATGTAAAATGCCCAGTTTCTCACGCCTGTCAACAGTCCTCCACATTTGAACTTTTCTAAGCAGCCATAAAGAGCAGAAGTCACACTGGTTAGAGGCCACATCCTTTGAAAATATTCACAAATCAAACTTAACAAACCCAAAAGCACTTTCCCCACAGAGGAGCACTCAATTCCTTCCAAAATTTCTTTAACTGCAGTTGTGTCTTTTGCTTATGGAGTGCAATTTGCATGTGTTGCAACATGCAGAAGAGCCCAGCTCTGAGGAGTTCATTGAGAACTGCACGTAGTAGTCCTGACCTGCCTCACCAGGACGCACAGTAAGTCCACAGTGGATATACTGATTTATCCTTCACACTATTAGAGATACCTGTTGATAGCTAAACCAGTTTTTGAAGCCCATCCTGAGTTCCACATCAACTGTAATTACTTGTCAAAGCAGGTGACTATCAGAGGCATACACGACGGGGATGACACACTGAAAGGGGTATTTGTAGACCTCACCAGTTTTCAAACATCCAAATAAAAGCACTGCAGCTCCTCTGCTCAAGTGAAATCAAGCAAAAAAGAAAAGATTATTTTGCTCATGTTACCATCTGTAAGGTAACAAGCCTCTGGGTCTAGTTTTAAACTAATACAGCTAATATTTTTTCCCCACTAATGCAATCATGTTATTTTAAAGTTTAAACCCTTTTTGTGTAAAGGGGAAATAGCAGTCCCAAACTTTCCACTCATGGACCTTTAAGCCCAGTGACCTTGTAGCATTTCCAGCACTACCACGACTGTGATATTTGCAAGCACTTTGGAGACAACAGCCTTACAAAACACATACAATGAACTTCTTCAACACTAACAGATGGCCTGACACTAAAGAGTTAACAGAAAAAAGCTTATATGCAATCAAGAACACTGCTGTGCTACTGTGGCTTCACAAACATTGCAGAAATGCCTGGTGGAAGGAAATTCTTGTGGCTGAAGGAAAGACTCAGAACCAGAAGACCTGGTTCCACTCTGCCACAAGCGCGGCACTCCGCAATCCTATGTCTTAAAGCTACTTCCTTGGACGCTCTGCAGACTGTTTCCCCGCTTTTAACTACTTTTTAATTGCATATATCAAAAAAATGACTAGGTTTTTTGTAAACTAAGTGCTTTAAGGTCTCTGAATATGACCCTGTGTGTAGAGTAAAAAGATTACAGGGAGGACAAGAGCCATGGTTTCAGCATTCAGGTTAGAGACAAGAAACCAGTACAGGGTGACAGATGACCAATATAGAGTTTTGAAATCTCCCATGTGCCTACAAGCAGAAATTACACTTTTACTTTTAAGCTTGGCTTCTTCCTTCACTTTCAACAGCCACGCATTGAAGCTGTTCTCCCTTTCCATTCTTTCTTTGTAGAAAAGTGGAGGCTGTGATACTGGATTTTGGACTATGTACTGTACAGGTCCAGGAAGAGTGAGGCCAAAAACTGGGAAAAGGAAACCCCTTTCTCTGAAGCCCAATGTTAAATATGCAAAACACAGACCCAAATCCCAAGCCCCTCCATTACACACGCTCTATGCCTCTTTCTGCAGGGACTTCAGAATGAAACAGAAAGCGAGGGGAGCTGGACCGTTAAAATGGACCTTTGTTTTAATCCTGCATAAAAAACATCCCTGCATGGACTGCCTTCTCCTGCTGTTTGGGATGCAAAGGTTTGTTTCTGTTAAGCACAATATTCTGGTATCACTACGAAGAAGCAATTGAAATTAACAGTCTAACAAGGTTCCTATTGAAAAATATCCAAATAAATTCCTCTGAGGACAGAATATGGATTACTTCTCTGCAGAAAATGCTGCTAGGTTAGCACCAAAGAAATATGCTAATATACATTCTCTTTGCATCAAAATAAAGGCAATTCTTTAGCAGCTTCAAGTAAGGCTTTAATTAGTCTCAGCTACAGCTCTTCCAACCTGGCATTCCCACAGCCTTTAACAACGAAAAGCTTATACTCAAAGCACCCACCTTCTCCCCCTCCCCAAAATTACGTTACTCAATGCGATACCTCCCATGGCAGCCTGTTGGACTGGGCCTTTAAGGAGAAGGGCTCTGCACTCTACTAATCAAAGTAGCCTTAAAACATGTAGCCTTTTATTATGGTCTTATAAAAAAGCAATTCTCTTCACCCTGAGATACTCAGAGTTTTCCAAGCTCCTTTGTGAAATATGTCTCAGGAGAATGAATTCAGGCTCTGAATGAAAGCAACAGGCTCTGAGCTGGCATCGCCTCTTTTTACTGAATGAGGCTGCTTTTTTTTTCCCCCGGTAAGCCTGTCCCTCCCAGCATCACCATCCACAGCGACACGGATCCACAGTAGGTACTCGTAGGCACAGCGACACGGTCCTCGTAGGTACAGACAGATGGACAACAGGCACTGAGGAGAGCCTGCTAGTGTTGGGGACTGACATCCACAGCTGCAGAGCAACCCTGGACACAGAGCTGCGTGTTGCCTCTGCCTTTTATAGCCTGACACCCAACCTCCCCCCCCTTCCCCGTCCTCCATACACTCACTCAAGTCACATTACCGGGCTGCGGCCACTAATAACTAGTAACTCCCACCCCAGACATGGAAAATACGGAAAGGAGGTTATCCCCACCACCACCACGCTGAACTCCTTCTGCCTCCTCCCTCTTTCTCCCAACCCTCACTGCTACCTGTCAGCCCTTACCCTCCGAGCTCCCGGCTCTCTCCGAGAGAGCGCCCAAGGAGCACCCACACTGTCCCCCGTCCCCTCCTACAGTCACCCCCTCAGCCTCCCCGCCTCTTACCACCCACCCCCTTCCCCGGCGAGGAGGCCTGTTTGTCATGTCGTGTCGTGTCGTGCCCCCACCCCGGGCGCCTCGGCTCCCCCGCACCGCTATCCCCGGCTCCTTTCGTGCCCTGTTCACCCTCGCCCTGCCTTATACCCCGGGGAGCCATGCCTCCTCCCTGACCCACATC